>VZTE01002919.1:84844-350176 GCA_013397775.1 Eulacestoma nigropectus
AATTATCACTTCATGAAAAGCAACCCCTAACTCAGACGCAGGACTGCGTTTTTGCTCTCAGAGGTGTTGGTTGTTCACGATATGGGCGCTCATGAAGAATACCAGTACTTCTGCCAAAGAGCAAAAGGCATGATTATTTTGACCTAAGCTCTCTTCAGCATTCCTGGAGAGAAGAGTGCTCCATCACAAAGAGTGCTGGGAGGGTATCAGTATATCTGGACTCAGGATAGAAGGATTCTACCTGGTGACATACTCAGGAGAACTACATTGCTTGTACATCAGTTTTCCCATCCACTTTACTGGAAGTTCCTTTTCACACATAATTTCTGTCTGATATTACTGTACCATAAATAAGTATTAACGATTAATTCAGCTTCACTCTTCTCTACAGCCAAATATATTTTGGAAAGATATCAAAGCATTACTACTTGGAGAGACTTATGAAGAAAGAGGACTTTGCAGATCATAGGGATTTGCACATTCCCCAGGTGCATTCATCGGCTTTATGCAGCAGAAATAAAAGACAGGATTTACTGCAACCATGCTTTTCTCTGTGAAGATGTAAATTTATATATATAGTAAGTGTACTTTTTTATTATCCTTTCCACTAGCAATCACTGTGCTTTCACTTACCTGTACATAGAGATATTCAAAAGCAACTGGATCTCTTCTTAAAAGATCGATGGGATCCTTTGGGACAAAGCTAATCCTGAAAAGACATCTCATCTTATGCGAGCTTGGCCTTTGGGTCACCTAGGACAGTGCAATAATAATATTAGAGAGCTTGGCAAACCTGGTGGAACAACATGGTCTGTAGTCTTGGGCAATGTTACCCTGCTCCAGAGCCCTGTCATAACAAGAAAAATAATTCTGCCCAAGAGAGAGCTTTGCCATGGGCTACTTATTAAGTTCTTCATCTAAGAATATCATATATATATATATATATGTAATCTTGTGGAAGGACTTTTAGACATGTACAGGCATGTCTGCCTGACACAAATCATCCTCAAAGCAACAGAATTCACTCAAAACCAGAATGAAAGAATAGAGATATAACATCTTAACAAAAAACATCCAAGTGAAATGCAAGCTTAGTTGAGCTCCAGCAGGACTAAAATACTCATAAATGGGAAGAGTTAGGTGTTTGGGGAA
Source organism: Eulacestoma nigropectus (assembly GCA_013397775.1). Lineage (NCBI taxonomy): Eukaryota > Metazoa > Chordata > Aves > Passeriformes > Eulacestoma > Eulacestoma nigropectus. The sequence goes on from VZTE01002919.1 coordinate 85,997, forward strand.
AGGTCACATTTTATTTCTTAGACTGTCTGAGAACACAGGTGAGGCCCAACTTGGCAGCTATTACTCTCACTTTCTCTAGCTTGTTTTAATCCTGTAGACAATTTGCAAGAAACTAGGTCTTTTCCTGCGTTGTTCTGGATTAAGAGATCTACTCCATAACTTCTGACTGAGATCCAATACATTAAAAAATTAAAAAGTCTGCTTTTGTGTTGGTCAGCAAAACTTTTTTAAGCATTTAACTCTGTAATCTGGGTATATTCACAGGAGACCACTGCATAGCTAATGAATAATTGGATGAAAGGGTAACAATCCAAACCCACCATTATAAGTCATGGTCAGCAGCAATATTATAAAGGCAAATTAAAGTATTGCTGATTTTACAGGAACTTCAAAGAAGAAACCCTCAGAATTAATGTAGTTTATGTAATTTATTCAATTAGGCTAATGCAGTTAGAGAGTTAGGGTACTTTATAATCAACATCTTTACTTGACAAAACTATACTTGACAAAACTAAAAAATCTCCAATGAAGTCTCTGCCTTGCTCAAACAATTTTCAAAAGGTCTATTTATCTCATGTTGTCTCACCTCTTTCCTAAGTATATAGACATACTGTGTACATATAAATAAAAGTTCCAGATGGGATTTTTGAAAGCTCACTATGTTGGTTTATTCTGATCTTTCTGATTTCAGTGAGAATTTTACCAATAACTTCAAGGAGATGGCTGGGCTAGGAGGACAAGTATTGAGTATTTCTGGTTATTGTGCAATCATTGGGTAGCTTATACTCACAAGAAAAGAAAGTTAACATGGCAAAAGCAAGTGCTTAAAGAAAATGCTAGAAAGACTGTTAGCTGGTAAACTAAGCTCCTTCATACCATTACACAGACTCTAGTTATAATTACAGGGATTCTGTCATTTAAATTAAATTTTTTCCCCCATCTAAGAATCCATTTCTCCTTTTTCCTTCTTTTTCCAATTTAACTGAAATTTAAAGAAATACTAATGTTCTCCTGAAACATAGAAATATAGTAGAAAATTTCAGGCTAAACAATTTGGCAAAACAATAAGCAGATAAAATCAGGGTACTCTGCTGGTAACTCTGAAGCAACTTAACTTTAGTCACACTTCCCTGATCTAAGGAAGAAAGTCATACCAACATTTTTTGTGTCAAAATTCATCATCACTGAAGTGGTATAATGTATCTCTGTGTAAACAAGCCAAACCTGACTTCACCAGAAAGAGGAGTATTCCCTGTCACTCAGATACAGATCTGTATAATCAGACTGGAATCAAATATCAAAATAAGGCTTTTAAAGAAATTTGGGCAGACTGTGGTTCTCAGAATTGTTACCGCAGATTTGCCAACTGTTGAGTATGTTCAGTAGCTGGGCCTCCTATCATATGAAAAGGCTAGATAAGTATTTTTCAGATTTCAGACTGATTTTTTTAATTCTCAGTATTTTTGAAAGGCCCAATAAAGCAATGAAATATGATGTTTTTATAACAGAAAATTCCTGTGAGAACCTTATTCTTACAATCACATCTAAATATCCCAGCTATTTGATAGACTGTTTCATACTACAAAGCTTGCAGCTAACTCACTTGAGTAATGAAAAAGATGGATAAATTACTGATTAACCCCCCTCATTAATATCTGTTTTCATATACTATTACACAAACCTGAGTTAGAGTCTCTTGTTCATGTAGCAAAAGGAGTTTCGTTCCAGATCCTTCAACTTTCTGCTCCAGCATTAGGGAGAAGTGTTCAATACACTTGATGGAAAGCTTTTCTTGGAGTGTTAAGATGACATCCTAATTAACAAAGGATTTATAAAAAGTCTTTAAATTCATGAAGTGCTTGGGACCCAGTTCTTCACTGCCACAGACCCTGCATGTACCCAGCACAGGGTAGAAGCCCAGGCTTTGTACCTGTTCTGCACAAGTTTCCAGGAAATCACAACCATTCACCCAGGGAAAAATCAGCATCTTTATAATCAAATATCCCCAAGATGGTGACAGATATGAATGTGAGAAATACATTAATGGGATTGCTGGGAATGGACAGCATTCTGTTGTGGTTTAACATGTAAATTATATTGGTGTGGCCCTTAAATCACATCTGTCTCCCTGGAAATAAAACACGTCAGCAAAGGAGAGATGGTCTTATCACTATTCTCTTCCATTTGTTGGGGCCACGCCACCAAGCAGACAAACCAAATTTATATGTTCAACCAAAAAAAATTAGATGAATGGCCTTTATTTTTTCTTATGGCAAAGGGTTTTCTTGAGTTTTAAATGCTGACAGAAAAGTCAATGATGATGATACCTGTGCAGAACAATAGCTCTAAATTGATAGACCATATCAATTTTTAGAGACTCCTGATTAGCTTTTTTCATACTGAATTATCTGATAGTTAATTTGAGAACAAGTGTATCTAAAATAAAAGCTAAACAAACCTCTTCACAAATCCATTCAACTAATCCCTACCTTACTTTCATGTAACACTTTGTAAATGTATGCAGATTATTAATATCATCTGTCAAAGTATCTTTTACTTTAGTGAATGCTGTAGGAAAAAGAAATACATAATAAGTCATAATTTAGAAATAGTTTCACAGTATGCTGGTGAAAAGATTAAAACATTTCTTTCCATCTGAAAGATTTTCAGATATATGTAAGTATCCAGATGGATAGGACTTACTAAGATCATGACGAATTGTAATCCAAGTGTTTTAACATAATTTAGGAAGATTAATTGATCAATTAAAGTGTGTTTATGGAAAATCAAGACCAAACTGGTGGAAGGGTGAAAAAATGTATGCGGGAGGATGGGGACAGCCCTCTACAATGTAGAGAATATAAGACAGTATTAATGAATTTCAAGCTATCACTCTAAATAATGGAGGCTAATATTACACTATTCTGACTAATGGGGAATTTATTACTTTTATTTCTATTTCTAAAGTATGCTAAAAGACTATGGGCAGAACAGTAACATGAAGCAGCATAATACTAAATATAAGCTTTTAAGAGAGGGTAATGATGGCATTGCTTTCCACCACTAGCTCTCCTGGACCTTTTAAAATATGAGGCTAAGGTACACAGCCTCTGAATTACTGCACCAAAGTTTTTGTTAGACATCCTCTCATCTGACAACTTAAGAGTCAGCCCAGCTGCTATGACCCAGCAATACGGAAAGTGAGGACTGTAGGTTAGGTACTGCTTGCACCCTCCTTTTTAAGTGGTGAACTACTGGACTGCTAGAGGTGAAAAACCTGCATTTACCTTGACTCACCAGGGGCATGTCTACTTCACCTCAGTTAAGCAATGAAGCAACAATCCACACCCACCTATCTACACTGAGGAATACACACACACATGCAAGAATATGTCATTTATAGCGGTGCAGGCCTCAGAGTATATAACTGCCTGAATTAGATGCAAAGGAAGTTATTCCTACCAATAGTCAAAATTACTAAGGTCAAAGCAGTTTTACAACATCAGTATGACTAGGTAACTGAGGCCACATGGGTATCTGTGCCAATGACTTCAGATTTGACATCCGGTCTGATAGTACACGACACATCCATGACAGAACTACTGAACCCTAATGTAATGTGATGGCCAAAGACTGGTCTTCAGAGGCAAAACATCCTGGAATAAGTTGGTTGTTTATATGCTCATAACAGAAAATACTAGAAAGTGGGCTGCTGTGCCTTAGAAGGGTATGGAGACCTCACGAGCTACATGACTCCTGTCTCCTATTTCTTCACCTAACCAAATTTTCAAAGGGACTCAAGGAATTCAGTTTCCCATGGATGTAACCCATGGATGGAATACTTTCAACCTACATTACCTACATTCAATTTATGCCTAAGGCATATATGCTACATTTACTAACAAATGTGGCAGCTCATTTTGAAGTGTGATTTTAATGGCTGTTTCACCAGTGTGACTTTAGTGTCTGTTTATCAGATTGGAGTAAATTTCTTGTCTTCCTTAGTTAATAACTCTCTTTGCTGCTCTAACTGATTGAGCGTGCTGCTGTATCACAGTGAGTACAAAGGCAGCCTTTCTTCAAATATGCCAGCTTTTACGATCCCTTAAAACTAGCAAAAGCTGGCAACGCAGATGAGAACCGTATCCTCAGCCTTCATCGATCATTCCCACCCATGCACCTCGCATATCTCGGTGTCCCAAGTGTGCATGCAACCATGCAGTGAGCTAGATTTGGTAACCAATCCATGTTGAAACTAGCTTCCCCAAACAGTAATACTTGGGAGATCGGCAGCATGCCCAACAGCACTAGTCCTGCTGCTTACCACGCTACTCCAAGGCTCTCACAGACACTGATGATGCCTCTGATTTAGGAACCCACATGGAACAGTGTCACAGACGTTCCCTGGCAGACTCAGTTTTGTGCCAGGGCTTTATCTTTTTATTTCTGCACGTGAAATGTGCTATGGAAAGTGTAAAGGGCACTGCACTGAGGGAAGTAATTCATCACCGACATAACCCTACAACATCCCGTCCTAAGTTCACTGAATGATAAGCTAGATGATATTCAATCAGCAACCAACATCTTAATCTTCTTAGCTCCTGACTTTTGCTGACAAATCATGCTAGTGTTTGGCAGCATATCAAAACGATACAACCACACAATTTTGATTGTGCTCCAAGCATATTAAAATGATCACTTCTACTTCTTCTTCACTGACAATAAAATATGTTTTTAGCAGCAGAAAAATGGACAAAATCCTCATTATTTCTGAGCTGAGTCCAGCACCAACTGAACACACCAGTAATTTTGTTCTTAAAGCATTCCAAATAAGCGATAATTACTGAAGGTCTCCTATCAAGGTATAGCTAGCTTACCTTTATTGAAGTGCTGCAGTCAAAACGGAAAGATTTGGTTTGTCCATTTTCAAGATATACCTTTAGAACATTTGGCATGAAAAGAAGCGAGTTGTCCTTAACTGTTTCCTGTCAAGCAAATTAGTGAATCGGATTACAACACGCAACAAGAGAAATATAAACATTGTTCTGTAAAGAAGTACATCATTCTGATGGAGAGGCAACAACTGAGAAGGAAGGTGTTGGCCCAAACTGAAAGCAGAAATATCAATGTGCTGCAAGGGTCTAGCCATGCTCATTACAGCTGCCCTCTACGGGTCTCTGTCCTGGAAAAATATAACTGTTCACATACATTTTATGTCTGGCTTGGAGTACTGTCTTTCCCTAAATACTATCTGACAATAGATATTACCTCTGAAGTTGAAACATTTTCAATAAAACAGAAAAATGGATTACTGTTTCTCTGAATAGAGTGAGCTATTTAGTGTCTTCAATCTACAAAATGGAAACTACAGTTTGTTAGTAAGGATTACAATCAAGGTGTTTTACATTTTCCTTCTAGGTGAATATTAAATGCTAATATCTTTCATCATTTAAGAAGAGCGACATATAACACTGCTACCTAATTTGATGAATCAGAACCAGTATAGAAAAATAAAGAGGAAAAAGGAAGGGAAACAGGAACAAATCTTGGGGGGTTTTGTTTGCTTCTTTTTATTTTAAAAAGCAGAAATTGCTATAGAAAAAATGCAGTGTCGATTTAGATTTGGAAGAGAGATGGCTACAGACATCAGTGTGGAACGATGCTCTGGCAAATTATGAAAATGAGCTGGGAGTTCATGTCTAAGGAGGAGTTCAGTGCCTCTGAAAGGGAGGCTGACGTTGCCTGCCATCTGGAAACAATAAGTTCAAGGAGATATAACAAATTTTAAAGGGGTCTGTGAGGTAATCTCAACTAGTTTTTCTGATATGGTACTTTTCTTGAGCTTATGGGTTTTGTTAAAGCAAAGTTGATCTGAAAAAACCAACAAACAAGCAAGCAATATCAAGACTATAAAGACAAACATATGTGCTATCACTACAAAATGCATTCACTAGCATCTTAATTTTATTTTAAAGGATACATTTTTCATAAAATTATGGGCCTAATGAACTTTAAAAAAAAAATCTTTGGGAAACTGAAGAAACAGAAAAACCCGTCTCTTTGCAAGGCTGTCACCGTTGTTTCTACCATGTTGTTTCTACCTCCCTTTCCAGGCTTGAGCTGTACCTTTGGATGAAATGCTCAATCCTTTCTGAGGTTAGATAGCTGAATACTCACCGACACCTGGCCATTGATAATTACTTCTTCAGAGAAGCGCACTTTGACAGGATTGGACTTCAATCTTGCCTTTTTTGCAGCACTAATAAAAGCTGATTTAGGAGACTGGAAGAAAAGATGATGACAAGACATATCACATAACTTCAAATTAAAACCTTTCTTTTCTTTTTCAGTTATTCCCCCTGTTTCTTATATGCTGGGAACTCCATGCATACAGCAACATTGTATATACAGAAGAATGGAAATACAGTCAAACCATAATGCATCCTGAGGTAATATATATGTACATGTACATATACATAAGGAAACATCAATGCATACTGAACATACTGAAAATTATCCCACTGTTAGACTGGAGCAATGAGAAGGGCTCTCGGCGTACACACAAATTCCTGTAGTGCTCCCACAATGATTGCTGTCACCCAGCCTTGTCTGCATGAATGGACACTGACCAGTGACCTACCAGTGACCCTTCCTTCACAGACTGAATGGAAGATCTTTGCATAATCTGTGATCTACTGGATAGACATACATACAACTTTTGCCAAAAAAGTGTCTGGGAGGTCTCCAAATGCAGTGGCATCTCACTGTATTTGTCCACTTCAAAACACAAATGAAAACCACCAAGAGGCACCTGCGGGCCAGCGGGCTTCCCCTGAAGGTATCCCTTAAACATATCCTGTGCAAGGCATGCCTTCAGTAGGTCAGATATTTTGTAGGGCTTCATGGATTAGAAGTGTAAACACATTCCAAATTTTCTTCAGGGACCTACTTGACTTTTACCTACTACAATATGCAATGGGTTCACCTGTGATCAAGTTTTCAGCCCCTGGAAAAAAAAAATCTCCTCATTTGAGAAACTTGACTAACAACTCCTTTTTAGTAACAAATTAAATATTCACAGTCAATGAGATTTCCGTTTTCAGCAGCAGAAGCAAGGGTGGTTTATTTTCAGGTCAGTTACAAACACACTGCTTCTGGCATTGCCTCGCTTCATCACCATGACAGAGGGCAATGGAAGACTTTCTTGCTTTGGCTGAAAGTCACTGGGCTCTTTTGGGCTAGGTTTTGGTCCATTTTTTTCAGGAAAATATTAATTAAGATTTTCAGAATCTTACTCTAAGTCCTGAGAAGTGGCCTTACTAGTTTTGAATAAAGACTTATGTCATGTTGGTTTGCCTGTGAGCAACAAGCATAGGCACAAGTGGTGATGATCAATGTGGCATGACAGCTATCCCTGTAAACATGGGAAGTCTTGTTGCCATCACTCAAATTTTGACTCAACTAACAATCTGCAGGCGTGATGGAATAGTCCAAGGCTATGTGCTCCTCTGTTTCTGTCTCTGATCTCTGCTGAAACTGCTTAAAAAGTTATTTTCTTGTAATGCAGAACCCTTGTTTCTAGTAACTAGCAGGAAGAAATCTCTATCTCATTTCTGCCTGCCTCTAATCTATTATCACATTGAACACATGGTAACTATTACCATAGGCTCAGTATCAACCAGTGAACAAAGAACAAACACTGCCACATTCTCCCATGAAATATCAGAGACACGCAATAATTCCTGAGGCACGAAATAGAATCAAGACATAAAAATAAATGCTTATTCATTTTCACAGTTCATTCTTACCTCTCTAGCACATATGACCACACAATAATCAATACTTGTAAATAGCAGAAATTTCAACCCCGTGAACAAACCAAGCCCAGATTCTGGACTCAGTGTTGAAAAAAGTGGAAGGTCCCCAGAACTTTTGAAACAACCACCAAAAAAAAGAGGAAGTTAAAAAAAAAAATAAAATACTGTCTCAGGGCAGGGGACCCTCTTGACTTCTACAGCAAGAGCGGGCAACATGGAAATGCTGAAGCAGCTTACTTATTGTACTCTGGAGATTAATTCCTAGAAAGACACAGTATAAAATAGTACCAGGATTAATATAACAACTCTAGAGCTGCCTTCTCCAATTTCCCTCCTCTCCATGTAGTCCCCTCTGCAGTAAAGGGGATAGTCTATTTGGCACCCAAGTAATAGACTGCAAACTGTTCATTCCACTGTCACAGGGCAGCACAGCTGCAGGATTAGGCTACTGGCTTTCCCTTGCAAGAACAGGGGGAAAAGAGTGGTTTTCACTTACTATTCTTGCTGAAAGAAGCTCTGTACTGTTTGCTCTTACTACAGATGAGTCACCAGTCTGGCCTCTCTCAACAGGCAGACTGCCAAATTTTTTCTGGATTCTGGCAAGGTTATTCCCATACAGCAAATCTGGCAAACCACTATGTGTCCCTGTTGCTCTCTACAAGCCCTTTCTTTTCCTCTCTACAACCTCAAAAGTCACTTGCGGGAGGCATAAACACGTAAATTATGTTATTGAAAAAATGCAACGGGACACTTCAGGAGAACTAAAGACTTGAACATATGTGAGTTCCTGAGAATCCCTCTGGGATGTGGACTTTAATGTACACATTGCACAGCCAGGGGAGCACACCGTGGTCTACCCTAGAACATGGGGCTTCCTTCCATTTCCACTTTTGCTGTGGTGACATGGGAAGGACTCTGGCCCTTTGCCAGGCACTCTGGGTGAGCCTGGAGCAGACTGTTTTCCAAAAAGCTCCAAACTATAAACCACGGGTGTAAGAAAATGAAACAGCCAGGTATTTGGGAGAATATTCTCTGCTGGTTAAAGGTTTGAGTAATAGCGCAGCTTTCGCATTTAATTGCGCAATGTCATTGTTTCTACCTCTGCATCAACTTGACATTTGACATTTTCTCTTTATGTGAAGAGAAGTGTTTCTAAAGGACGTGCAAATACCTACGAAAACAGTTGGGTTTGATTGTTGGAACTCGCTTGTCTAACAAAGCCTCTGCAAGATGATGTGCAGCTCTATTCTATTTTAATGTCTTTATATTCGTAGAAGAATGCTATCACTTAACGATTCTCATAGTGCCAGGTTCATTTATTTCTGATGCTCTGTTTTAGCCAAATGGACGCCATTATCCTCAGTTAATGACCTTAAGCAGGAGGTGTTTACACTAATGCAGAACATCTATCACTGTAAAGTAAAGTATTTCCATTGTCACAGATAAAAAACAGCTTAATTAGAGTGACTTCTGCAAAATGAGGGCACACATTTTAACAAGGAGTCAAAATAACTCAAAACCCCCCAAACTTTACTCTGTGTGACCTAAGCCCTATTTCCTATTAAAACCTCATAGTTATCAGCAATTTAAATAACTTTTACTTGTTTACACAGAATCCAAAGGAAAAAAACCCAGCTGATCATTTCAACACTATCTAGAGAAACTGCTAACAAGAAAAATGAAGCATTGCACAGAGATTTACTTGGAGGAAGTAATAGCGAAGACCTAGACCCTACTTTGAACCCTGCTTATAGCAACTGCAGTCAATGGGCATCCCATCAGCAGGGTCAAAACACAAAAGATTGCAGAGAAGACTTTCTGGAAAATGTTACTTTCTCATTTTCTAGACTTCTCAAAATTAGATCCTATATTTGTCAGCAGCATTAGAGTGGGTCATTTTTTGATAGATCTTAGAAATAGTATCCTACATTTTGAGGGAAACTTTTTTGATGAAAATAAAAATGTCTAGTGCTTCATGCACTTTTGCAGGTAAACTGTAATTTGGGGGAGATTGTAAAGGAAGTGGTTTTATTTGCTGAAAAAGCCCCTTTGAGTGCTCTTGCAAGTAGAGGTACTGCAACAACAAAACCTTTACTCTTGTTCAAGAAAAAGAAGGATTTAGTAACTAGAAGAGCACAGTGTAGCACTGAGCTATCATAAAAAAATAAAATGACACCAGTATAGGACAGTCATAAGGTGAAAATAAAACCTGTTCTGTGACAGCAAGCATCAAAATCAGAAATACTTCATTTAAAACTACAGATACATTGTAGTTTTTAAATAGCCACAGAGTGTTTATATGCAATAACTTTTAAGCTTGTTACTTAAAAATAGTCATCAGTTTAATATAAAATATTAAGTTTTCTAGAAAATAAGGAAAAAATTGCATGAGTGCAAAAAATTTGTTGACTTTTTGGTTCACCCCTAACATCAATTACAAGTGCCAAAATTTAACAAGCAAATAAAAGGAGAGTAAGAGGAAGAATCAAATTTATTAAGTGGAACAGGACATAATGCCCAAAGGCAAACTAAATACAGTAATTCATAGCTGTGAACAAGGCTGAAACAACTACACTGGCTCACAAGAGCATTGTAGAAGAACAAGTAGGGTCATGGAAGAAATAATGTGGAGAAGTTTCACCATACAGTAATTTGTGATAACCACATGGCACTGACAGATCATCATCAGGAGTATTTCTTTGTTAAACTCTTGGCACAAATTTAATTGCTGTAATAGTGGTCAGTTCTGGGTTCTCTCTTAAAAAGTTGGCAATCTATCAAAGACAATTGCATTTTATTATTTGTATTATTTATATTTTACCATTTTTAGATGATAGTCACAGTCTGATCATTAGTCCCACAGACTCTCAATACGATTGTTGCCACAATCATTATGATCCATAAATGTTATTTACTGTAGTTTTTCTGAAACTGTTGTGTCTCAGAAGTATGACCATGTTATAACAAGAAGCATCTCTTTTAAAACAGAAGAAGATCCTTTTTCCCATTGCAAAACAATGCACTAGGTCTCAGCTGGGCCTGGACTTCATCCAAGGAGCTTAAGAGATTAATCATGAAAGCAACCTATCAAATGATCTCTGCACATAAAATCTGAAAGGATATCAAACAGGCAAGTTATTTGATTTAAGTAATGCTTAAAACTTAATAAGGCAAAAATCAGAATGATAGTTCATTTACAGAATACAATAGACAGAAATTACAATCAAATGCCATACTTCCAGAAATCAAAACTCTGCACTGCTTCAACTGCTTGAGCTGCTCAGTGACCTCCTTATGAGCACTGGTGATAAGAACCCCTAGCAGACATTTGTAGATTGATGGAAAGAAAAAGATAGTCTAATGCTTTGGTTTGGTCATAATTAAAATGAAATTTTAAAGTGTTTTAATGTGTTTAAGCATTAAACAAAACTGAATGCAATTAAGCAAAAAGGATCTGCAAAAGCTTTCAAAGAGTACTAAGTGAACTACAGAGTACTATAAATCTAGATTACATCTACTTCCACCTGCAATCATAAAGGATGGTTACTTAAATGAAAAATCAAAACACACTCTAAATAGCGCGAATAAAACCAATTAAGAAATAGCATTCTTGTAATCCATCTTGGCAGATACTTTTCATGCAGTGGTAGAAGGAAAATCACCATCAAGAAAAGAGATCAATGAAATGTTTGTAGAGATGTATTTCTGCCAAGAATGAGGAAGAAATTCAGTCTTTATTTAAAAGCTCTTGTTTTCTTTTGTCTGGTTTCTACTTCATCATTTCAGTTTATTGGCAAAATAGTAAAACAAAACATGGAGGAGGCAAAATTAAAGAAATGAGGAAAATACATGTGCATCATAATTTTTGAAGACATCAATATTGTTCCCAAATGGTAAGGCAAACCACATTTGTCAGAGGATCCCCTGCACAGAAGACCAGGACAGGTACACAGCTGGAGCTCAGCAAGACCCAGGGCTTGCAAGGCTGAAAGAGATGCCAACAGGCTCAGGCACTACTGACAGCAAGGTTGTGGCAATGTGAGGGCCAGCATGGACCAGATGTTCCAAGTGACTCAGGAGTACCAGGGCGACTGCAGCCCAAGGTTTGCATAAACTGAGGGGTCTTGCACTGCTTCAGGGCCAGTACTTGGCTGCATACACTGGCATCATCCCAATTGCTCTACATCTCTACGGATACCCTTGTTTCCACTGCAGAAAAACTTGAAAGTGGTAAGGGAAGGATGCTATGAATCAATAAGACCCTGGTCTGGACAGGTAGGGAGGTACAAAAATACTGCGCTGACAAGATCTGCCAGGTGCAACAGTCCTGCAGTCAAGGCCCTCCCAACCAGTTCATTTCACTAAGCATCCCAACTTGGGGGTAAAAATGGGCCAGTTAAAGTTAGCACCAACATGCATACATCAGTCTCATCTTCTATGCATTCTTGGGGAGACAATCTTCACGCCTACACGAGCTTAAATGTCCCTCTTCCCCAAAAACACAAGTGCTCTGTCTGTTGAGGAAGAACTGGGGGACTCTGACAGACATACCAGAGTAGGGCAATACAAATTCATGTATAAAATGGGCACATCAGTCTGAATGGCTGACATAAAAGTATTTCAGTGCCATCCTTAGCTCAGTGACATCTAGAAGTAGTTCAGTTATTGATTAGATTTTGGTGCTACATAATGAGAGGATCAGATTCTGCCTTGTCAGGCTTAACGCAGAGCTTGAACAAATAGCTGTGAATCACAGACTGACAAAATTAAAGAATGGAAGGGACCTCAAAGATCACCTAGTTCCAAGCCCTCTGCCATGGACAGGGACACCTTCTACTAGACAAGTTTGCTCAGAGCTCCATCTAACCTGGCCTTCAACACTTCCAGGGATGGGGCATCTGCAACTTCTCTGGGCACCCTGTTCCAGTGCCTCACCACCCTCACAGTAAAGAATTTCTTCCTAATACCTAATCTAAACATACTTTCAGTTTGAAGCCATTGCCCCTTGTCCTGTCACTACATGCCTTGTAAAAAGTCGCTCTCCAACTTTCTTGTTGGCTCCCTTCATATCTTGGAAGGCTGCAACCAGGTCACCCTGAAGCCTTCTCTTCTCCAGGCTGAACAATCCCAATTCTCTCAGCCTTTCCCCATAGGAGAGGTGCTCCATTCCTCTGATCATCTTGGTGGTCTCCTCTGGACTTGCTCTAACAGGTCAACGTCCTTTCTGTGCTGGGAATCCCAAAGCTGAATGCAGTGTTCCAGGTGGGAACAGGGTCTCATGAGAATGGAATAAAGGGCAGAATCACCCCCCTCTTCCTGCTGGTCACACTGCTTTTGATGCAGCCCAGGACATGTTTGGCTTTCTGGGTTGCAAGTGCATGTTACTGTCTCATGTTCATCCTCCAGCAACTCCAAGTAATTCTGGGCAGAGCTGCTCTTGATCTGTTTATCCCCCAGCCTGTGTCAATACAGGGATTGCCTTGACCCACATGTGACACCTTACACTTGGTCATGTTAAACCTCAGGAGAGTCCCATGGGCTCATTTCTTGAGCCTGTCCAAGTCCCTCTGGTCCTTCAGGTGGGTCAACCATCCCACTTGGCTTGGTGTCACTTACAAATCAACTGAGGACGCACCTGATCCCTTTCTCTATGTCATTGACAAAGATATTAAATAACACTGGTCCAATTACAGACCCCTGAGGGACACCATTTGTCACTGATATCCAACGGGACTCTGAGATGTTGACCACAACCCTCTGGATGTGCACATCCAACAAATCTTCATGCACCAAACAGTGCACCCAACAAATCTGTCTCTCTCCAATTTAGAGAGAAAGACATTGTGAAGGACTGTGTCAAAGGCTTTACAGAAGCCCAGATAAAAGATATCTGTATCCCTTCCCTTGTCCACTGATGCAGTCACCCTATCATAGAAAGCCACTACATTGGTCAGGCAGGACATGCCCCTGGTAAAGATACCAGGTCACGACTTTCCTTCTTTTCCAGGTTAAAGGCTGGAGGAGAACAGTACCTGTGCTGTGAGTTCTTCCATTGAACACAGAGTGCACAATTTATTTGGGTTTCAGCTTCCCTTACATTCAGTACATACAGGTTTGCTCCAAAACCAACAGCATAATGATAACAGGTCACAGCACCTCACAGATGTAGTACTACATTTTGCTATCCACTTTTAAGGACTACTAAAGCAAATGCCCTTTCTTCACCTGACATTTTTAGACAAAAATTAAGTCTGTCAACGGATGAAACCTGCATAAAAAAGAAAAGTGGATGGAGATTTCTTTTCCCCCATATTATATATATTCACTGTGACCTAAACCACTGGCTGTAAAACAGCAAGCTTTAAAGGCAGTTAGGTTTTTGTATTTAGTCAGACCAGGTCGGCATTTTCATTTAAGGTGACTGATATTGACCTGATCCCAGATCACCTACCTGACAGTGGTCTTACTACAGGGTGGCAGCCCCTGCCTGTTTTTCTGTGGAATGCATGCTTTTCCCCCACAAATTAAGTGCAGTGCAGATTGGCTTCTAGAAAGGGTGCAGGACAAGCAAATGCATGGTCACCTCAAAACTAACCAGACAGGCTAATGACTAGTACAAAGACACACAGCACCAGCCAAGTTGCATTTGCAAGATGTACGTTTTGGCAGCTGCAGCAGATAAACTTATTTTCAAGTCTTTGTGTCAAATCCACCTCATCTCTTATTCTTGCATGAAAAGGATGCAATTATCCCTTGTAAATGAAAACTGCTGTGTATCAGGCTAAACTGCAGGGAGCCATATGGACCTGCTGAATCTGAATTACTTCTGATGCATGGCTGAGGCCCCTCAGCAGCCCACAATGTACACATGGCTGTGCATGGACAGATGAGCTTCCTCCTCTGGCTTGGCTTCTCCCCTTTTTTCCTGGGAGATGGGTTTGAGCTGACAGGTTATGAACCCCCCTCCCACAAACCACTGAGTAAGTTGCCAAGTTATGTCGCATCAACCAGCTCTGAAGTGGGCTGCAGTTTCTCCCAGTGCCTTCAAGGCAACCTCACGCAATTGCCTGTCTGTCTCTGCTCTCCCCTCACCTCCACAAGCTGTAGATGCAGACAGAGCCCTCCCTTAGATAAGGTACAGCTGGTTTGCTACAGCAGTGTAACTCTATGGGACCAAGGCAGAATCAAGAAAAACCCAGGAGCTGCAACAAACAAGAAATCAAAGCAGAACTCAGCATTCTGCAGTGTCACTCTTCCTGGTATGAGTTTAAAGACACTGTTATTTTTTAACTTACTGATATAGCCTTTGAGTTCAGACACAATAATGCCATCTTAAACAGCACCTTTAGTAGACACAGCTCTTATTGCACTTATTTCTTTTTATTGCACAGGTAAGGTAGGGACTCAAACAGAATACAGGCAGAAAAAGAAGCTGCTATGTTGCTAGGAAACTAATTCAGAAAACAGTGACAATACTTACAGGGTAAGGTTGAACAACAGTAAGGAGGATCGATTCTTTGCAGCTTCTATCAAAAGAAAAAAAAAAGTAAAATCAAGTAAAGATTCGTACTTTTATTCACTACAGATAACCAGCTTATCTTTTTAATGGAGACAACTGCAGTAATACGGCAAAATGTTTATTACAATGACATAGCAGAGCAGTACAGAGATTAATAATATGCCAAAATAAGAATAGATATTAAGAAGGAAGTTTCTTCCAATCTAACAAATTGAATTGGCCTAACTTTGCACTTTATGTTACAAACTTTTTGCTTCATCAGAGAAACCCACATGCTGCAATAATGGTTGTCTCTAGTAAGAATGAAATAACCTTTGATTAATCATATTCCTTCAGCATCTGTAGTCTACGAATTTCTTTTACCTGCTTTACAAATGCAAGTCACTTTTTATACCATCTTGCTCTTGTACACTTTAAGCCAAATCTATTTGAAGACAGCTGGTTTTTTTTCAAAACAAACATGAGGACAAAATTTAGCTCCCATTTCTTCTCTAGCTCACCTTTTTAAATGGGTGGAAAAAGACTAATATTTGGTGAATTCCCCCACTAGAATTTTTAAATTTTTACGTTATTGCTAAGGAAAGGTTTTTCTTTCCATTTAAATAGCTCTTCTTTGGGATGAAACTAGTAAATGGAAAACATATGAACAACTCTAAAAATCCACAACCAATTTATAGGATAAAGAGAAGAAATTATTAGGAATCTTGATGTGACCAAGTGGTCTAGTCAAATGATACATATATTTTGACTCTTGGTGGGTAGTTGGGGGTGGTGGATAACTGGGGAAAAGTAAAGGTGAAGTGAAGAAGAAGGAAGAAAAGCCAATCATAGTCAATATCTCTTGTATTATCTGTTGATCAGATAGTTGCAGTGGGGGATATTAGCTAAGAAAAGATGAGTTGCCATTTTGTTGAGATGGAATTAAATTTCTCTTGGTTTTACTACTTTCAAATACAAATTATTTATTTACATGACTTACTACCTGGCTAAATTGACATGGAATTGATTTTGCATGCCTGACCTGTTAAGCAGAACTAACTAAAAAAAATCGTACTGTATTGGTCTCATACAGGGTCACCTTATAGGCATATTCACACATATGCAACTTAAAAAGCCAAAAGGAAAAGAAAAAAAAAAAAAAGGAGGAGAAACTGAAGGCAGAAAACTGGTCTGGAAAGCCAGCCTCTACTTGATGAAGTCAACATAACACTGAATGCCAACAGAGATAACAAATTCTACTTTTATCAAAGTCATCAGTCATATAAGGGGCAAAGTCTGATCTAATATCCCATAACTAAAGAAAAATTAGCTAGAGCTTCAATTTTTACTTATCTTATTAGATATTTGTACCATTACCACATTTTTTGAGAATCTACAAATGCATGTTAAGAAATGTAATTTATTTCAAGAATCTCACAGCATCTCTGTGCTATCTATCCAATTGTGACTGCTATATTAACCTAGGCCTACAAGTAGACAGAAAGGCTCCCAGCTGTTAGTTTGGGATAAACTGCAGCCCTAGGATAACTGCACCATGCCCCAATGACCTTTTCAATTACTTTCAACCCACTACTTTATGTTTCTTATGCTGCATATGATTACCACCACCACTGCCTCCTGCAGTCCAACTACGTTAGAGAGTTGTCTTTAAAAATGAAAATCAGATTCTCCTGAAAATGTTTTTTGGCTCTCATTATTCTTGGATTAAACCTGTCCAGGTGTCAGGCTAGGCAAGATTCATCCTAGATTAGCAAGTGCTTTTTTTTAAACCAAAAGGTCCAAAGATATATTTTGTGGACAAGACTTTCTTACAAAATAAACACTTGCATTGGAAGGCTGCTAGACTCTGCACCATACATCCAACATTTGAGGTTATAATAAGGCCCTTTGGAGTATCTGGACACAAGCATGTTACACATTCAAAAAGTTGGTGTCAAGCACTACACACAAATCCCTCACCATTAGAGTAAACATTTCCTATAAAACTTGTGCTACATATGAAACACAGCACAGTTACAAAAGAAGTATTTAATCATCAGCTTTTTTGATCTGCAGTACTCAGTCATGACTCCACTACTTGTTTTAAAACTTTCTCAACTAACGATGACGAACTCCGCAGGACAGCTCATCTTTTTTACTTCTGGTATGGCTGGCGTATCCTATAAATCTATATGATAAACCTTGCACAGCACTGGAGACTCTCAATTGTACCCTGTATTGTATAGGTCATGAGAATGGAAAAACAATGGCATCAGTGATCACGTGATCTCTGTGTTTTGTAGGTTAAATGTATGTGGACAAACGTATGTCCCTGTGTGACAGCAGAACAGACAGACAGTTACATTTACAGAAAGCAGGTTCATCATCACACTGAAACGTGAGCTGCTTGTTTTAAACAATACCTGAAATAGAGTGGCAAAGGCTAAAAAAACCTAATTGCAGTCTTAACTTCACCCTGAAATGTTTTCCCTCATCTAAAATGTGACTAAATTAAAAAAAAAAAAAAAGAAGAAGCATATATTACAGTTATTTTATTACCTTTCATACTCACTTAACAACTACATAATTATTTCTGTGCTCTTTTAGAGTCACTTAAGACCAAACATCTGCAATACCAGCCTAGAAAAGAAGCTGCTGACTTTTTGAGTGCTCTGTCATCTGACTGGCTAACACCAACATCACAACAAAATATCTTCATGATTCTTTAATTTCCTGACATTAGAATCAAATAGTGATAGCAAGGCTAAAATCTGAAAATCTCTGATGAGAATTTGTGATTCATCTCTCTCTCCTTCCCTGTGTCCTGCATGGTGATTATATTTGTCCGTTCTCACTACTCCTCACAGCTACTTAGGCTGCTACAAGGAGAGAATATAGATGGTCTGAGAATCAAATTATGTCTATTATTAGGTTAAAGTTGCATTACTAAGTATCATCTCGAGCTACATGAGGCATTAACATTCAGCTACAATGCCAGCTTCTGTGAACTTGAGGCTGGAAATCACTACCTCTCTTCTGCTTCTTACTAGCTGGAAGAGAGGAAGGGCAAAGGCGGATGAGGGACATGGGGGAATCCCAGTATCTGAGCCAAATAGAATAAGTGGGTCTGTTATTCATATGCATCATACAGCAAATATAGCATATAAATAGAAAAAGTATATGTATTGCTCTTAAGAAGGAAGAATGAGAAATTATTGTTTATGCTAATTTTAAAGCTTTTCGCAATTTTACATGCTAGAGGAATACCTGGTTTCTTTCCCACTGAAGATAAACAAATAAAGAATTAATTAAAGCTATAATAAAGAATATAATTTTCAGGGAATGCAATTCAGAAAAATCTTCTAACCATAACTTAGCTGTTTAACTCACAATGAACATTAAATTCTGAAACTCTTGTTTTGAAACACTTTTTCTCTGCTATTTTAAAATCTTCTGTTTCAATTTGGGTCTCACTATTGATGAGAAAGGTCTGAATTCCACAATTGTGGAGTTTGATGCCATGATCTGCAGATATGTTTACACTACATTTTTGAAGTAAGGAAATGGAAATCAATGGGTCAAAATCTAACTACAAAATTTAAGAGGTTACCTCAAATGCCCTATTCAAAGCTAAGGAAAGTGGAAATTGTCTTCAAATTCTAGTGTCTAGGCTAGAGAAAAATCATTCGATGGTTGGATGTCTTTCAATATTATGAATATTAACACACTATTAATGAGCAAAGAGTTTGCAAAGTCACTCTATTGTAGTGCATTTTTAATTATTTCACAGAATGAATCATAGAATCAGAGAAAGGTTTGGGTTGGAAGGGACCTTAAAATAATTTAGTTCCCACTAAGGATCATTTTTATTTGAGCTGTATATACATTTTTACATAAAACCTGTTTTACAGTATTTATCTTCACCTAGGGAAGCTACAAATTTCACTTCCCCAAGCTTTTATCGTGAGCAACGGTTCCTGTGGAAGAATTTTCCCCAGAGATCCAGGAAGATTTATTTCCAGGGCTGGAGACATCTTCTGGAAGGACCTTGGCGGGACAGAGTAGACCCAGTTTAAGGCAGTTTCCTCATTCTCAGCTGTTATCACACAGCACACACACAAAGTGAGCCCTGAGGTCCTGTAATGATGCCAACCTGCCTGAGTTGACATGGGGAACCTTGATAAACTATCAGACAAACTCAGTATTCATGGACACCCATGAAACAATGTGGAGGGATCCAGGGAGAAAGGCTTTAAGAAGGGCATACCTTTCCCCAGGGCTGTTTTCGTCACAGGAGAAGCAGCGCTGTGCCAACACGAACACTCAAGCTAAACATCTCTGCACCAGACAATTCCTCCAGCAAGAGCCACGGCATGTGGGGCTATTCCTTTTTCATTTCCAAGGTAACCCTGCAGCACACAAGCTACAGGCAATGGTTCCTGACTCTAATTAACAAGTACAGATTACACCAAGCTGGAAGCCATGCTACTGTGGGCAGATCCCTTTTGGTCTTTTAATTACATCTACCCATAGATAATCACTGCTTTAGCAGTAAGCGAAACATACCTCTCCAAGGCTAGGAAGAGGATATTTCCCAGAAAATTTTTTAGGGGAACATAGAAAATTATACTTTCCCAAGAGGTTGCCAATACCTGGCAGAACCAACTGCTGGAAGAGTGGTAACGGGATTTCTGTCTCTGCCTGTTCAGCTGACATCTGGGAATTCTCTCTGAAGATCCAGCACACAGTGAGAGATGGGCATTCCTGCCATCACACCACACAGGCAAGGCAGGGTATATCACACATGGCATTACATCCCCAGCTCCATCTCAGAAGATAGTTGCAGGAACGCAGCAGGCAAGAAGCATAACGGGAGGTTCATGAAATAAGGTACATCACCACAGAGGTGAGGTCTGGGGTCCCGGTTTAGGGAGGACAGGTAACACTGCATAAAAGATAGTTACAGAAGATGGGGATATGAGGCCTAGGTGCCAAGCTTTGGGTTCAGACACATGAAGGGCAACTTAAGAGATGAGCATCAGCTTGGATACTGTTTTCTGGAGATGACAGAGCACAGGACACAAAGATCATGGTGTTCAGGTCTTATTTTTGGAGATTAGGATGATGCATTGTAACCCCTGGTATCAGAAGGCAGAGACATCACAATCACATTTGGAAAGCTGTGGCTGCTCTGTCTACTGATGTTAATGATATTACCTGTCCTTAGCCTTGCTGTCAATGCAGTGAAATACTCTTGACATCCAAGCAACTTCAACTTGTGAACTCCTGAACCCTACAGTTTAATTTGCATAGCCTGCTGCTTCACAAAGTCATTAAAATTTAAGTCTGCCATCAAATATGTGAGGGCTTGCAACAGCAGAAGCAATCTGCACAAGAACTTGGGAATTTTGCAAGATTCCTGATTGAATGTCTGAGCCCTAAAAACTGTGTAAGTAATGGATACTTGAAACAAACAGTGCCACATAAAGTATAAAACACATAAGGATGGGATTATTACAACACTGCAGGATCAAACAGCAGCAGAAACACAGCTGAGTGAAAAGATGCTCTAATTCAAACATAACTTCAATAATAGCATACTGAAAATTACTGTCAAAGCAAATTGTGTTTTGTATAAATGTTCTTCATTTTAAAGGCCTGGAATGGTGTGAAAGTCAATCTTTAAAATTGTCACAGTCTGCTGCCGGCACTAATTGGAACCCTTGTTGGCAATCTCCATAAAGGGTCAAGGAGTGAACGTGTCTGCAGGCTGAATTACGCTCGCTTCCTCCAACAGAAGTGTTCCCTTTAGATCAGGGCTGTGGCACACTGGTGGGCTTTCATACAGGAGATGCCATCTCAGACAACTCTGCAATAAAGACTTTGAGAATAAAAAAGCCTCCTGTTCTTTAGGGCCATTCATCTGTCAAGCTTTCACACGTACCAAATTCACACTCTTTCCTCCTGTATTAGCACTGTGGCAAGGTGAGGTCTATAAAGTTGTTCTTGAATTTCAGTGCTGCATGACAACTATATTTACCTCTGTCAAAATAAGCCCTCCTCTCACAAATACTCAAAGTTTTCCAGTTGCTTATATTCTCAACTTTAAGGCTGTTAAAACTTTGTAACTGAGTTCCCAAAATGTTGGTCAAACAGTAAATACCTGTGTGTGCTCTAGAAGAGTGCCTTGTCAAAGCTACTTGTATACCAACTTGCTCTCTAAGTCCTGGGCAATGTTACTTGCTACACTGGCCTTCAATTAATTCTGGAGCGCACCTCTAAGTATCAGCGATATGCAGAAAACTTGACATTGACTGAGGTGCCTTCCTTAGACAACCGTTTTCCTACTTACACAGATTTATGACGGCCTCCCTCAACCCCTGAGAGCACTTGGGGTTAAACTTCAAGATGAACAGAGAACATATTAGGAGTTACTAACACTGGAGTTGTCTGATCCAACAGAAACAGTATTTGCTCATTTTGGTCAATGTATAAAAAACAACCAAGGGCCATAGAGCATGTGTGTGTATCCAATGGACCGAGACTTTCACCAAGTCCAACTGTTGGCATGCCACTGCCAACACCATCACCACATCAATTACTTCACGCTGCACGAAGATGCCATGCAGCCAAGGAGAAAAATGTAGTGCTTATTCCCCTATTAATTAATTGTTCAGCTGTCCTCTTCTAATAAGACTTTCTACACATTAGTTTTAAAGGATCAAAGGCAGACAAAATGAGATAATATTGGTCTCTCAGGTTACTCATCCAGGCCAACGGTCCAGTGCTAGTTTTTCTATCATTAACTGCCAAAGTCTCAAAAGCTCTGAGGAAACGTTAATTTTCAAAGTGTAATGAAGAAAATGAATATGAGCCAGCCAAGATGTCTATTGATGACACATCTTCAGAAATAGTTCTATGGAGCTTTAATACAATACTAGCAAAGTAAAATATTTGCAGAAGAGGTTGGTCTCACCATAGAAAGGTCAGTTGTATTCTCCTGAAAATTTCTCGTCTTTATTTGTCAGACTCTGCTGTTTCCATCAGACTGCAATGACTTTTAAACGGCATTTCCATGGACATTTTGTGCAAGCCCTTTCAGACTGCTTCTAAGTGAGCTAAGTGCAGTTCTGTTCTCCCATTCTGCAGCTGTCCACGCACAGACCTGGCAGACACACAACACCTGCGCACTGCCCACAATGCTCAGGTATGTTAAACCCATGCAGTCATTTTGGGTTCACAATAAGAATGTCAATGCATCCTTTGCATTGACATTCTTATTGAGGACATCCAGGAACTTGGATTGTAACAAAACACCAAGGTTGCAGAACAAACTCCACAACATGGTAAATTCTAACCATTCCAAAAAATCCAACCCAATGCTGACATGACAGCTATGCTTTGAAGCATGAGCCATTTCTCTGAGGCAGCCACCAGAGACCTAGCAATGGTTATGAAATACATTCCAATTACTTCATAATTTCTTACGTTCAGCCTTCAAAAACAGAGACATCATGATTTTGCTATAGTAGCAGACATGGTCACATAAAGTTTAATTTAAACAATGCTAAGTGTAATAACAACATCCTATGTAATACACTATGTAAATTTTCATTTAGAAAATAAATTCTGCCTTTAATGTCTTTTAATGTCTGTTTTTGCTGCCACTATGTTAGAAAGCAACAATCATAACTTTACTCAATAATTTTTTTCTCTAGTCTGGATGCAGCAGATACCTCATGCCCCATGAGAAGGGGAAGTTTTGAGATAATTTGTGCTGGGCTACTTCTCTTCATTTAAGCGGTAGAGCAGCTTAAACTTAGCCCAGAAGTCAACAAAAACTTCACGGCACATCTAATGGCTATTCTTGCAGAAATGTATCTTTGTGCCCAGGTTAAATCTGCACTGATGATTGAACAAGCAACGTGCAGCTCTGCTGTCACAAACCATCAATCTAAAGCCGGACTGGAGAGTGACTGCTTATGGATTTGAAGGAAAGTCCACTTGCTGGGATGGTCACAGCATCTTCTGGAGCAGGAAAAGTGATACGGCTGTCTTCCACAATGAAACCTTGCCTCTAGCAGAGCTCTTGTTTGCCTGCCTAGTCTGGACAAAACTTAAGCAACTGATATACTGATATTATATATTAATATAATGCAAAAGGGCCTTTGTTAGCACTTCTATTCTCCCAACAGTTTCTCCCCTACTCTGATTTTTGTCATAGGTAGACATACTTTGGACAGAGAAGACCTACCATACATGCTGATGCAGAATTTTGTATAGTTTTGTATCGTATATTCTAGATACTATGACAGTTAAGAGATCAGTAAAAACAATTATTCAATGAAATGCATTATCTAATGCCAAACATCTTGAATAAATAATTAAAGCAATGAATTACAATAAACACTAGTATAACTTCTTGTTCCTTGCTGAGAAACAAAGAAATCACATACTCTAGAATTATACTTCAAACTGGAAATAAAAAACTAAAAGAAAAGATAGTTGAAGATGTCAGAAACTGTAGAGGAGCAGTGCTGGTATCCGTACAATTGCAAAAGAGATTTATGGAAGTTACATGTTAAAGAGGACGAGATCACTAAATATGAGAAAATCTTACAGATATTTTTACTGTGTGACAAATTAACCATAATCTTTTATGATCAGAACTTCATTTTCATTTGTACTGAAGCATTAGAAACCATTACAGCTGCTATTCATAATCTGTATGGCACTGGCATTTTCATTTTCACATTTGGGCATTGTGTATGTAGTAATGAAAGGTCAGGCATTCACACACATCCTTCATTCCTACGGCTATTAAATTTTTTCTTTCCCTTAATGCTTTTCAAAAAGCAGAACATGAGATAAATTTTGCTGATTAAATGTTAAATGCTTTAGGATTATCTTGTTTTAGAGAGTTATCTGAGTTTTTATTAATAATGCATAGCACTCACTTAGGGCTATTTTGTGTCGGAAGTCCTTCACAGCATTATCTTAGCTCTAAGTAATTCAGCCGATAAAGAAAAAGAAATTAAGAAGAGGAAGATGCATTTGGAAACGAGATAAAGCTCTTGTTTTCTGAAGAATACTGTTTTTTCAAGCACTATATTATATACTGTTCTCAGTTCAATATTATTGGCTTTATCATTGTTTCTTAAAAAAACCACGTTCATTCAAAGAGTGATGATATTTTTCTTTCAGATGTCTGAACACTATTACTTTTGCTTTTCAG
The DNA here is from genome assembly GCA_013397775.1 of Eulacestoma nigropectus. NCBI lineage: Eukaryota > Metazoa > Chordata > Aves > Passeriformes > Eulacestoma > Eulacestoma nigropectus. The sequence continues at coordinate 110,547 of VZTE01002919.1, forward strand.
TCTTATCTGTTTTTTTGGGACCAAACTATGTGATCCAATCTAAGAGCATCTCTATCCTTTGTTATGGAACACAATGCTAGAATTATGTTTTAAATAATTATAGATTGCTGGAAATGGCTTTAAGAAATAAATGTACGAACAAAACAAGATTCATTCAATTCCTCATTAAGAAAAGTTTCAGCAGTCAGTGTCTTGAGCTTTGTGGGTTTTAGTATTACTGTAATTATCATCGTATCTGCAAGGTTAGGCAATTGATGAATACTGAGCTGCAGAGACTAATGCAGAATGATTTTTGCTTACTGCACATGGAATAGAAAATTGATTGGTCAGATGCCAAAGACATATCCATGTGCCATTGGAACAGTATAAGTAATGGCAAACATGATTTTATAATGATTTAGATGAGCAGCCAAAGGGGCTACTCTTCTCAAGCTACCATGCACACAGCACAGTAGTTCAGACAGCAGTCCCAAAGTGCAAACTCTTTGGCTATATTTGTACCCTCACACATTATTTAATTTATTGAAGAAATAGACTGGTAGGAGAAGAAGTTGGGACAGAACTTCTGGTAGACAACAAACCACTTGCTCCTGTTAAATTGCATTAGTTATTAAAAAGCCCTGCCACGAATATATATCATATATCCAGAATGTTTCAAATTCAAAGGTTCATCCCCTTTTTTAAAAATTTATTTAACAGAAAAATTTATTTATTGTGCTCAAATCAGTAACATGTGACTTTAAAAATCTATTCTCTTTAAAGCTCGGTCCAGTCTTTCAAAATCATATTGTTAAATGTCATTTAATACATGTAAATATTTATACTGCTTAACCTAAAAATGCATTTACACTGTCATACCTTTAATTTTTTTCCTTTTTTTGTATCACTAGAACCACGTAATTTTTTTTACATTTTTCTTGGGACAAAGAATCACTAGTACGAGTCTCACTGAAAAGTTACAAAGCAAATGTATGCTGCTCATAAAATGTGGTCCTTGAGATAAAACTTAGATTAGACTTAAGCAGAAATTCTTCCTTGATAAACGCAAATATACTGTAAATTATAAGGGGGGAACGAATGTTTGAAAAGGGGCGAAGAAAATTGCCCTGCAGACACAAACCAAGCATAAAATGCTAGGTGGTTGCATTCTTCTATCCACACAAGATGAAGACATAGTTGCACTGCAGTCGGACACAGATGTGAGCTCTAGTCTAGATGGGTAACACCAGCGTAAAAACACGATGCCAGTCTCTTCAGTATCAGTTATAAAAACGCCCACGCTTGCCGAGCCAAGCCGATGTTTCGGTATCCGCAGATAAAAGGCAGATTAAAGTTCGCCTGGGGACACGATTCACACACGTGCCGCGTCCCGGCCGGCCCCAGCCCACCGCCTTTGCAGCGTCGCCACGCTCTGCGCCGCAGAAAAAAAAAAACCAGGAAAGGTGAAAATTAACCAGTTTATCCCTGTCCTCTCCTGCTCCTTAGGAGCTGCGGGTAACAGTCAGGACTGACGGGAAGGACAGTAAAACAACTCTCTGCTCTTCAGGAAAACAGCAAGGGGGAGGAGGGAAGCTGTTCACGGGGGAGGTGAATACATTGACACCACATAGCTGCAACCAGAAGGTGGTAGGAGGGAAGATGCATACTGGTATAGAGGAAAAAGAAGAAGGGACTGACTTGATAGGACTTGCTAAACTGCTTTTATAGGTATTTCGTAAATAATTATTTGGTGTACTTGTACTTGCTCAGCCAGCCTTCCGTCCCCTGCGGCTGACAGGGCGCTCCAGCTGCCCCGCGGGCCGGAGCCGCTGCTGCGGCCGCAGGAGCGCCTGAGCCGCCGCCCTGCGCTGGGGACAAAGCAGCCCTGCCCTGGCACAGCCCCTGCCCGGGAGTGCCAAAGCCTCTGCCCCCGGCATCGCTGCTCTGTCGAATCAAGCAATTATTTGACACAAAACAGTAAAGCGAGTCGTCTTAGGCAAGCCCACTCTAAGCACAAGCCATGGTAGGGAAGGGGTGAGGGCACATCGCTGCTGCTGCCTCTGTCTGACTCTCTGAATCAATCTGTCCATGACCATCTCCCCTGGGCAGAGGCCGGCACTGTCAGCGTGGGCTGCACTCGCTGCCGGCAGGTCTCTGGGATGGAGCACAGAGACACTCACCTGCGAGTTGCAAATGAGCCGAGGTGAGAGATTGCAACCGAGGGGCTCTGTCGGTCCAGCCAGCGCGACCTGACACCTCCTGCACCCATCCAAATAGGAGATTCACCTTGAGCTGTCTCAGGGCATGAGGTACCACAGCTCAAAGCACTTCTCTAGATGCTTTCTGAAATCAGAAGGACAGCTGCAAATAGCTTCTCCCATGCTCAGCATGTCTATTGGCAGCTAGTTTGGGCTAAAGGCACAGTTTTAAACAGTTGGGGCTCATAGAGGTGAATTTTCCATCAGGTGTGAGAGATTTTTATTGTTCAGAAATTAACCTGGCCCATCATAGACACAAACAGGCTCTGAGGGCTGCACACAGGGTTTTAGGCACCTTGACTCAGCCCCCTGGGCTTTGGATGCTGCAGGACTTGCTCTTATAGTCTGAGCCAGCTCATGGTATGCTGCATAAAAATGTATCCTGTATTAGCCATGTAAACAACTTCACCAACTTTGAGAAGTATGCAATATGAAGGTGTCTTTCCTACAGAATAACTCCTATAAAGAACAACCTTTGTGGTCTGCAGATTTCTTCTCTTTGATGAATATTCCATTCTCCTCTCGAACAGCTTGTACTTCTGTTTCATCCATAGTATGCTGAGGACTTTCATTTAAAGCTAGTTCATGAACTTTAGGCATCACAAATATCCCTCACTTCAGCTGCAATCATGAGATAAGCACAAAAAAAAGGCGCTTCAAAAATCTGCTTTGCTTGTACACACTGACAACAATCTATCTGTGCAAGAATAAATTCCTTGTTCCAAGGACATGCCTTAATATTCAGTCCTCAAAGGGGACATAGCAGCGGATTTAGCATGCAAGGATATATGTTCTTTAAAGGCTGTATGTCAAACCTCAAGATTAAAAATATACTTGTCAAAATTGAGTCTGAAGGAAATCACTGTAACTTGTATCTCTATGTTCCAATGGACATAATATTCTTCATTTTGTAGTCACATAGTAATTTTTTTGAGTCTAATTAGACTGCAAATGTGATTTTAAAAAAGCAAATTAAATCATTATTTTAAAATGACATTTACTGCTAATGTAAAGTGCCAGATTATGAGTATTGGCTGGCATATTCTTCACATCTATAGGTCAGTAGTTTTTTGCATACATGTATGTGAGGAGAACGGTTATGAGTCCATCCTCAGGCATAATTTTGGCCTTTAAGTCAGCAAAAAGAGGATGAGAACAAGAGTAAGATCTAAACAGGTCACAAGGACACTGATGATGCATTTTTATCACCCGCAGCCCTAATTAGACACCAAACTGCCCACATGCATTTCACTAATTCCTTATGTCACACATGGCAAGAGAAGAATAAAAATAATGAAAAATAGTTCAAACTTACTAATCTGTGATTCTACAGAAAATAATCCAACTACTAAAAATCTTTTAAACCTTGCAAATCCTTTTTGAAAATTTTTTGTTTGGTTGTTTTTTTCATTTTCGATATACTTTTCATTCCCTAATTCTGTCCTATCCTAACTAAAAGATAACCTCAGGGCAAAAGCTCTTCATCTACAAAGGATCAACAGCCACAAAAGCATATAAAGAAAAGAGGCAGGGGAGAGAAGCATGCTTATAGATCAGATGCTCAAAGCTAATCACTAAAACGAAAAGTGAGGAAGGGAGATCAGAGACGTTTGAGAGGATTTATTTTGTTTATTTTCTTCCCTCTACCCTCTCCCTAGTTGCAGCTTCCCAAGAATTGTTCAAAGTTCATACCTTCCCTGTGGCTTTTCTAAAGATCTGAACTCCAAAAAGAAAGTTTCAGGAAGGTCAACTGTGAAGGGGATCTTTGCTCTTCAAAATCTGTAAACTCACCATTTGAATGATGTACTATTTGCCTTTTTAAAGGCAATTATAAACAATTCACTCTGCTAGTTCTTTGATTCACCCATTCATTGAGACCAAATATCTAACTTTTGCTTTGCTGTTCTGCATGCTGCTGTTGCCAATATCATTAACCTATTCAGTCGGCCTGACACACCTCAGCGTTCTGGAACATGTGGTGGTGAGTTTGTATTTCCCTCACAGTGCTGCTGCTGCCACGCTGTACATCGAAGCAGTGCCTTCCGTGAGCAGAGGCCTAAAGACCTATTTCTATTCTGTCCATGGGCAAAAAACTCCAGCTGTCCCCAAGGCTGTGTGTATTGCAACAGCTTGCACAAAAAAGTCATTGGTTACTCAAAGCCAGCCATTGGAGATGCTTATGAATCCCTAGAGCTGTGTGACACCAACCTTAGACCTGCCACTCCTTTTATCTCACTCCCAAAGGGCTGGCTCTTGGATAGGCAATGAAAGCAATGGCACCCTCCCTCAGCTGCCTCCCTGAGCTTGCTATGGGGAGCACGGGCAGAAGGGATGACTCCTCTCCAAGCTGCAATCTTTTCTTCCTATGTCCTAGGCTGGGAAATACTCCAGCTGCTTCAGATGCCATTTACTGCCTGTCTGTCTACCAATTATTAACAAGTAATTTGTAAAATTATACTACTCTGGAAACGTAAGAGTCCTTTCCCTTTGCAGAATAAGGATAAGATCCACACACAGTCATTCCCATTCCAAGGGAAATGGAAAGACAACGATCAGTCTATGGTTTCCACTTGAAGAACCCGTATTATAAATATTCATTAAGGAGGTCTTTGATTATGTGTACAGCCAATGATGGGAAGATTGAAGGAAAGAACCTACAGAACCCCTAGGTTCTTATTGTGCTGCTTTCTAAGGAAAATTCAGGACTGTTAGGGAAAGTGCAGTAAAAAGGAAGGGAGGAGAAAAAAAGTGCTTATGCTTTTTCTAATTAAAAGGGTTATAGAAACAGATCTTCCCCCAGAAAGAATATTCTGTACACAAGTCATTGCATGGTCTCTCTGACCTTTCTCTGAAACAACTGGAACCGGGTCTACCAAACACAAAATGTAGCAATGAAGGACTTTGGATATGTTTTGGCTTGGTTGTTCCTAAAAGGTTGTTTTCCCATTCCAAGTGATTAACTTCTTCATAAAAGCTAGTGGTAATCCTCACATTCAGCGGTTACCCAGTACAGACAGTATTGACATTTTTTGTTGACATTTGCTACTCATCAAATGTGTCCTGAACTTCAGCAATCACCACTGAGGTATTTGTTATACGGAATGTAACTGTAAAGTTCTGAATAGAACGAATTTTCTCTGCACAAAATGCTTAGTTCAGGAAGGAAAATGAGTTCACTGCAAACCACATTACAATACGTGCTGTAAAGAAGGATGTTATCAATTAACCACATATTTTGTTTTACTTAATGAAGTTTTAATTTAATAGGTCAGAATTTGAAACGGAGGCATTTCTGATTCAGCCTGCTTTGTATTTTCATCGCTAACATTGTACTGACATCTGGAAAATTAAACCAAATAACTTAAGGAAAGTGAAAACAGAAACATGAAAGGCAATGAAATTTGATTTCAGAAACTTTCCCATTATTACAGAGAAGATGGTAATGATGATGCAGATAAAGGTACTTATTACAATCCATCAGATAAATGGTCAAACTGCACATAACACTTGTGAGGAAGAGGATGAAGACTAAAGAAGAAGGGATGTGGCAAAGGCACGATCACCCTTTTCTCCGCCTCTAACCTCTTTTCATAGTAAAACAGCCTCAGGGAAAAGAAGATGCACTGATTTCTATCAGAAACTTTATCTCAGTGCTGTCAAACTCATGCATTAAATAATGGTGTATCAAAGCCTACCATGACTTCAAAGCCATGACGCCAGCTATGATAAACTTCTATCTTCTATTCTTGCATTTTTGGTCTTTCTGAGCTCATGGTTTCATACATTCTGCAGTCAACAGGACCGTGCTCTTCCACTTAAACAACACTTTGGACTTTCGTCCATTCATCTGAATATCATAACTCATAAAAAAGTACTTAATTTGGACTCATGAAAGAAACATAGAGAAAGGATTTCAAAATGCCTGCTTTTTTTCAGCTCCAACACAAAAAAATCCACTCATTTTTTTTTATGTTGTAGCTAGCAAGTGATGATGAAGGGTGCTATCTCAAACTATGATAGCTCTCTGCTGCAGCCCATCAGCCTCTGCACCCTGCCCCAGAGATGTTGATGTGAAATTGCTTCAAACCTACAGTGATGCAGTGACAAATGGTAGGAAGGTCAGTACACAGACCATTGTACTGAGGCACAGCACAATTACAAGCATTTTAAACCTCTATATGTTTTCATTTACAGGCTGGGGAATGAACAGATCAAGGGCAGCCCTGCTGAGAAGGACTTGGGGGGCTGTGGATGAGAGGCTGAACATGACTTGGCAATGTGGACTTGTAGCCCAGAAAGCTAAACGTGTCCTGGGCTGCATCAAAAGCAGCATGGCCAGCAGGGTGAGGGAGGGGATTCTGCCCCTCTGTTCTCGTGGATAGCTGCATCCCTCTCTGGGACCCCAAGCACAGAAACGACATCAACCTGTTACAGCAAGTTCACAAGAGGCCACCAAGATGATCCCAAGAGGGATGGAGCACCTCTCCTATGGGGAAAGGCTGAGAGAATTGGGATTGTTCAGCCTGGAGAAGAGAAGGTTTTGGGGTGACCTAATTGTGGCTTTCCAAGACATGAAGGGAGCCTAGAAGAAAGCCGGAGAGAGACTTTTTACAAGGCATGTAGTGACAGGACAAGGGGCAATGGCTTCGAACTGAAGAACAGTAGGTTTAGACTAGATATTAGGAAGAAATTCTTTACTGTGAGGGTGGTGTGGCACTGGAACAAGTTGCCCGGGAAAGCTGTGGACACCCCCCCGGAAGTGTTCAAGGCCAGGTTGGATGGAGCTCTGAGCAACCTTGTCTAGTGGAAAGACATCCCTGTCCATGGCAGGGTGGTTGGAACTGGATGATCTTTGAGGTCCCTTCCAACCCAAGCCATTCTATGATTCTATTATTTATTTACAACTGTCATTTGTTGTAATTTCTACAGTCCTAAAACCTCATGCTCTAAAAACTCCTCCAGTGTCTCTCTCCTCTATGGTTCTATTTTGCAGTATGTAGCACTACCTTAAACATGGGTCTGGTGTACTTGAAATATCTAATTTTCATGTTGTGTTTTCTGAAAAAAACCAAACACTGCCTTACTAGGCACAGAGTTTCAGAGAAGGGAGAGTGATGGGAAAGCGAAAGGAGAGAATTAGGGGGAGTGATGGGAAAGGGACCTGCAGAGGCTGGTTATCACTGGGAATGGCAGGTCACAAAGCCACCCCTTGAATTACCCTAGTTCAAATAGGGAAATATTTTACTAAAGCATGTTATTCCATCATTTGTCAGCTGTATCTTAAATTAGGAAGCTACAAGTAGCACCACTACAACCAGTCCATGGGGTAATCATTAAACAGTCTGATCCAAACCCCACTGAAATCTACCAAAAGACTACCATCTTCTTCAGCAGGCTTTGGATCAGAGTCATGCTGCTGGAGGATGAACACTGCTCCATAGTTCCCAGGAAAATGATGCACAAAATCACAACGGATGTCAAAGTAACACGTTTACTGTCACTTTCAGAACACCTTTGTCAAATTTTCCCTTAACAAAACCTTAAGCAAGCAGGGACTTCTCACCCTAAAGCAAAGTGTAAGTATTTCTAGAAGCAGGCAGTATGTGTTTTAGCATGTATAGTTACGGACACATCATTTATAGGTTCAACATACAAAATATTCATCATGTTTAGAGCTGTCCCTAAATGAAAAAACCCAGGCATTATTCTCTGTGCCTGCAAAAACAAATCCACCATGTGTCTTTGGTAAACAAAAAATAGTTAATTTACAAAGCTGTAGAATTGCTTTATCTGCACTTGACTGTTTAACGCCCAGGAGTTTTAATTGATCTGGCACTGACAGGATAGGATGAAACAACATTATCTCTGTATCATGCTTAATAATTGCAAAATACTGTGTTTTATCGCTCCATTTACAATAATAAAGAGTATAGCTAAACAACTATGATAACAAATGTATTTTTGATGGACGAGCCATTGATATTTGTCATTACAAATTAAGCTAGTCATAAAAGTCCATGTTTATAATGGTATTATCTTCTTTGAAATAACAAAACAGTCTATTGGTGGTGCATTATGAGCACCTACTGGGAAATTCATGGTATCCTGCCTCATGCACAAGATATCTAAATGAACAGCCTTGATAAGAGTGGTTTTTTCTCCTCATTGTTAATGATATACATACAAAAGTACTAAAATTATTCTAAAGCAGCAGCTGAAAGAAAAACTCTCGTGGAGATACTGGTAATCTGTCATGAGGAGAGTACTATGAAGACAGCAGACAATTCAAAATCCAAATATTCTTTGCTTGAAACAATTTAACTGTTCAAAAGCATCTATCAAATACTTATACAAGCATATATTAGAATAGTTTCCTAAAGTTTAGTATCAAGTCAATAGACCATAATTTCTGTGGAATAAATGAAGTGTAAGATATGAAAATATTTTTAAAATGTACAGTACAGTAGCTATTCAAAGAAGTGACTGCACACTGCCCTTTGATAAAACATCATCTTTTTAATCAAGGGATTAGGAGTAATAAATCCCACTGTAAATAAACTATTGCTTAAATAAAATCTGAGTTTTAGATCAGTAAATCCTATCAGATTAAGGCAGTCATGCCATAATCTTTACCACAGTACAACCAAACCAAATTATTACTTCTTCCTACTGTTTCTGACATTCAGAGTTATGAATGCCAAAACATTATTTCAGTGCAGAAGAAAAAAATAGTACTGAAATACACTGTGAACTGTGTATGTTCAGCATTGTGTACCAGAAAAGTAACTCCATGTCATACTGTATTTGACTTCCACTGAAAAACCCGGTCATGAGCTCTAGCGAAGTAACACACACCTCAAAAAACCAAAAACCAAACAAAACACCAATCAAATAAAAGAAAGAAAGTAAAAAATAATAATAAAAAAAGTCATGTCTTGCATCAGTATCTGGTGGGCTGCAAGTCAGAAGACATCCAGCTGTGGGCAAGCCTTTGAAAGGCTCTGTGCAGGAATAAGTGCAGGTAGACAGAACACAGGCAAGGGTGACAGTGAATAAGAGCCAAAGAGCAGAAATTTACTGCTGTAAGAGAGAGCTACTCGTTTTTCCAACTTCCTGGAGAAGTCACATCTTCCCAAAAAGGGCTGAGAGTGCCAAGGGAGTAAGCACAGCTTCAACTCTTCAAAGTCCAGATTCAGTATGAGATAGAGCAGTCTAACTACACAGATCCAAGACCAACACACAACTTATATCTGACTTTGTCCAAATACAAACTTACTGGCTGTGTTGTTGGTAGATGCTTTGTGAAGGCCTTGTTATGCTTGAGCTGTAGCACATCTTATCAACAGATACAAGATTATAATTTAAAGGCTTGAAATGATGAGGAATGACCACAGCTCTCTCTATCCCTTATCTCTAGCAGTGTTATTAGCTGCAGTCTCTTAGGACTGGACTAGACTTTTTATTTTTACCAAGCTGAAAAGGTACCTGCTATCCCAGTTTGTCCTTGTTCAGATAAACCTGTCTTGATCTTTCCTGTAGTAACCTAACTAGGCTGAGTTTCTTATGTGTCTCATAAAAGAGGAAACTTGTGGCTAATTTTTGCTGCTCTTCCCAAACTATGTCCAATTACCAGCACACTTTCAGGAACGGACAGCACTGCAGACCTTCTATGGTTATACATAAAAGTTATATTGCCTCCCTACTCCCACTTGATATTCTTATCTTTTTTATATCCATTTTATATTCATTCTATTAGCTACAATGTACTGCTCTGAAAGGTCAGATTCAATGAATTATTTAATGCCATGGCAAGCTGAGGCACGAAATGCTGCATCTTAACAGTCTCTGGTAGTTTCACCCTAGGCTGAAGCTTCGCTATATGAGCCAAGGGGATCTGGAGAGGAATGGTCTCAATACCAGCTTTAATCCACTTGCTCCAGGCAACAGGCACAGTCACCCTGCACTTCACCTTGGCTAGGCTTCTTCTGAAGCAAAGTTTTTACTACCGGAGGCCATATTCAACACACTACACTGGGAAATAGCACCTCCCTTGTAATTCCAGAACATGACTTTTAAAGCTCCTTTCCCTAAATTTCTGAACTTCTGGAATTTGAACAGCTGTTGCCACATGACAGTGGTTCCATCAGCTAGAGGTGCAAAGACTCAGGTCCAGAAGGAGTCACAAAAATCAGAGGGCTGGAGCATCTCTGTTATGAAGACAAAGTGAGAGAATTGGGATTGTTCAGCCTGGAAAAGAGAAGGCTCCGGCAAGACCCTATAGCACCTTCCAGTAAATTAAAGAAGGCTTCTAAGAAAGATGGGGACCAACTTTTTAGCTGGGCCTGCTGCAACAGGACAAGAGTTCTTAAACTAAGACAAGATATGTTTAAAATACAAGGAAGAAATTCTTTACTGTCTGGTAAGGCACTAGAACAGGTTGCCCAGAGAAGCTATGGATGCCCCATCCCTGGCAGTGTTCAAGTTTAGATTGGAAAGGGCTCTAAGCAACCTGATCTTGTGGAAGATGTCCCTGTCCACTGCAGGGAGGTTGGAATGAGATGATCTTTGGGGTGCCTTCCAACACAAACTTTTCTATGACAGGCTTATTTTGTCATCCTTAAGTACTAGCTTTGCCATGACCTCCAGCTCTGCCCTCCTGAACTCCTCAGCATCTCACAGGAAATGGAGTTCCAGCTGTTGCTGCCTTTGATGCCTTAGGTTCTAGCTTTTATATTTTTAAATCCTGTACTGCCTAGTGTGTAACTCTGAAGTTTCTTGTAGCCCGTTAGTTGCTGCTCTCTTATGCCAGATAGCCATAACAAAGCCTCTCTGAGCTTGTTGTTCAAGGACACTTAGGCTGTCCTAGGCCCAAAAAGTGTAAGCTAGGGCCTCTAGAGAGGTGGAGAAATTGAAGAAATGACATCATTAGCTAAAGTTTTAATTGGCGAATTTAAGCTGATATGCAAATGAATCAAACCTATGAAAGTGTGAAAAACTCGTGACTCGTCGTCCATCTTGGGGTCCAGCTTGGGGTCCATCTTTGATGTGGCTTTTGGCTCCCCACGGTGTACCTTTGAAGGCCTTTCAAATAAATATCCACCTTTATTCCCTTACTGCTGTCTAGTCTCTGTTTCTAGGTAGCCCCTCAAGGCACCACCTTACAAAAGCCTCATGACACCAACAGCCTCTTCTGTAGGTGAGACAATCTCCAAAGGGATTAAATTAAGTGTACTATGTTTAAGTATCTTTGGCAAAATGTATGCAGAATCTCTCTCTCTCTTTCCATAGGTAACCTGTATATGCTGTGAACCCCATAAAACTAGTAATATTCATAAAATTACAGGTGTTACATAAATCCCCTATGTCCACATCTTTCTCTATTTTAACATGTATTTTCCTTGTAAAATAGAAATGAAACATGATTTTTTTTCTACTAGAGAGAATCACTATGACATGATACAATTTGTACCTTTTATTTATCATTTTTAGGTAGAGATAAAGGAAACATTTCAAAGAAATATATTAAAACTTTCTAGCAACTCTTCTTGTAACAGGCTGGCTGTACAAACCATGTAAAATGGTCATGACAAACCACGTAAAATGTCAAGACAAGATTATGGGTAACATGAGCTGCAGAACCTCAGGATCTTGTTTCTAAGTAACGCACAAATCTCAAATCCATTATAACAGAGCTTTATGAATCATATTCCTCTCTCTCTCTCCACACATACATACAAACGTGCAAATGCCTACATACAACTATAGAATACATACTGCATGCCTATGGCATGTTATTTGTCCAATAAACAGCCCTAAGACTGACATTAGCAAACTGTATCCTCAGTCTATATACCTGGGAGCATAAATTATGCAATCTCCTCTTTCTCCAAAGAAGTACGGTTGCAAAAGTGTGTGCTGAATTTTCTTCCTCTCTCATATGTCAATATGTTCCTTCCTTAAACCCATGGCAGTTTGTATGAATTATTAATGAACTCAAGATGTCTGCTGGACACTGCAACATGACTATAATTGGTGTAGAACACTAAGAAATTGTTTCAATACTTTTCAAGGGGAAAAGGAAGCAGTATTTTTACGAACGCAGTTCTCCTAATATTTAATTAAAGACTTTGAACACAAACAGAATTTCAGATGAAATGCAGAACAAAAGGGTATTTCTGGTCACAAAAGTATAATTTCCATGTAAAACTGAGCAGTAAGGAGAATGACACAAGATAAAGATTGAAAAAGAAACTGGACTGTAAACTCAATTAATGAATTGTTTTAATTTTTTTGCTATCTTCCAATATAGAGAGTTTTTGCTAATATTCTTAATAAACTCAGGCAGATGATATTTTCCTTTTAAGTCTCTGGCACAGTGTAATGACACATAGAAAATAATACTAAGCAGAAAAGATGATGTATGAAATGAAGATTTCAGTGTAATGACTAAATCTCATGACTCCTATGTTTTTTATGAAATACAGATGACCTAAAGGATTTTAAACTGCTGTGGCAACCTATAACTCCCTACAAAAGAACTGCCTTTTTTGCACAGTGCTTTCTGAGTAACAGACCTGCTGAAAAGCTAAAGTGATCATAAAATGGGTATGTTCCGTGATGCAAGATGACAAGACCTTTGCCTCTCCTGGAGTCTTGTTTGATTCATAAGCTGAACAAATGTGATTTTAACTAAACCTCCAATCAAAGTGAATTACTTTATTTAACAGTACAGACAATGGATTGCAGGGATTTTCCCTTGTGCAGTAAGTAAAATGTATGAAACTTTAGTGTGCATGAGGAGGAATAGGAGCTAAAAGAACAATTAACATTTCAGCACATAATATGTAAGAAATATGCCTTTGGGGAAACGTAGGCTGATGGCAATCTGGTTTTATCTCTGCAGTCTCTCCTTTGGTATTTGCAGGCTCTAGTTTGATATTCTAACTTCTTGGTTTCTCAGAACCAGCTTCTTTGTTTCTCAAACAAAGCCAAAGCATGACTAAGACCAACATAATTTGGAAGCACCTGCTTTGAAATACACTATTTGTCTTTCCCCTCTTCCTGCTGCTGCTTTCAGGTTTGTGAAGATTTGGTTGTTAAAAGTCAAGCAAAATGTCAAACAGAAAATGATGTCTATGGCAAAAAGCCTAAAAACGCTAAAGCAGTAGCTAAAATGCTTCACTTAAACTACTTTTCATGTGTTGCCTATAATAAATTACAGATGATCAATTGTCACATCAGAAATCAAGGAAAAGCTGACTAATAAATCCCAGAGAAATCTGTCACATTAAGCTGCCTTTTGAAGCACTCAGTGTTTTTAAAATGAATTTATTTTTATCTATTTTTATTTTCTACTAGTTTCTACTAGTTTTTGTCTCAGATTAATGAGAAATTGTTTTTCTCCTTTGACGTTCCACTGTGACCCAGAGTCATCCCAATCAGTGATAATATTTAACTGAAGAATCTCACTTTGTGGACTAATGAGTCAGAATATGTAAAACTGTTCTCTTTCCCTTTTAACTAGTTTTCTGATTGGGCATATCAGGTAGAGTCAGAAGTAGATACTCAATCTCTTGGCAATTTTGGGAGTCCTTGTTGGCTGCACTACTGCTAAATTAAAAATATGGACTAATTCTGTGTTCGAACTTTTCTAGTCCATCAACCAACACAGAAGTCCCCACAGCATTTCTATTCCGACAAATTAATCTAGCAGATTAATGCTAAGAGAGACTGTGAATCACAAAATCATTCTTATTAGAGGGAAACAGGAAAGAGGAAGGACTTGCTAGTGACAATCTTAAGCCTTTTGATCAGATTTTTTAAAAAGCTTCAAAAAAATCAAAAATTAGGCCTTGCAAACACAGAAAAAGTCAGAAAAATTCCAAGCCAATTGCACTAAGAGCTATATCCAAGTATTTTAAAAAACAATTAAATCTAGACATCTCTCAATAAAAAAGAAGTTTGGTCAGAGAGAGTTTCATCAGACTAGTATTCAGAGAATCATAAAAACATAGAATTGCCTGAGTTGGAAGTGATCCGCAAGGACCATTGAAGTTCAACTCTTGGTCCTGCACAGGACCACCCCAGGAGTCATACCACATGCCTGAAATTGTTGTCCAAACACTTCTTGAACTCTGTCAGGGTCAGTGGTGTGACCACTTCCCTGAGGAGCCTATTCCAGTGCCCAGCCACCCTCTGGGCGAAGAACTTTATTCTTATACTGAATCTCAACCTTCCCTGACACAACTTCAGGCCATTCCCACAGGTCCTGTTACTGTCACCACAGAGAAGACATCAGTGCCTGCCCCTCCTCTTCCCCCCACAAGGAAGTTGCAGACTGCAATGAGGTATCCTCTCAGGCTTGTCTTCTCCAGGCTGAACAGACCAAGTGCCCTCAGCAGCTCCTCATATGGCTTATCCTCAAGGCCTTTCACCATCCCCCTGGCTTTCCTTTGGACAGTCTCCAATAGTTTAATGTCTTCATTATATTGTGGCACCCAAAACTGCCCCCAGCACTCGACGTGAGGCTGCCCCAGTGCAGAGCAGAGCAGGACAATCCTCTCCCTTGCTTGGCTGGCGATGCTGTGCCTGATGTCCTCCAGGACAAGCTTAGCCCTCCTGGCTGCCTGGGCACTGCTGACTCGTGTTCAACTTGCCATCGACCAGGACCCCCAGGTCCCTTTCCATGGCACCTCTTTCCAGCCTCTTGTTGCCCAGTCTGTACACCCATGTGCAGAATCCATCACCTATCTTTGTTAAACTTCAAAGAGTTGGGGATTGCCCAGCCCTCTAATTTGTTGAGGTCTCTCTGCAGGGCCTCCCTACTTTCAAGGGAGTCAACAACTCCTCTTGATTTAGTATCACCAGCAGACTTGCTATACCTTCTAGTCCTGCATCCAAGTTGTTTATGAAGATGTTGAAGAGCACAGGGCCAAGGATGGATCCCTGCAGAACCCGTCTACTGACAGGCCAACAGTCTGATGTCACCCCATTCACTGTAGGCCTTTGTGTCTGACCCATGAGCCAGTTGCTCACCCATCACATGATGTCCAGAAGGATCTTGTGAGAAGACAGTTTTAACAGATTTACTGAAATCCGAATAGATTACATCAACTGACTTCCCTTGATCAACTTGGTGGGTTACCTTGTCATAAAAGGAAATCAAGTTTGACAAACAGAACTTTCCTCTCACGAAGCCATGCTGACTGAATTATGAATGTCTTGTCCTTTAGGTGTTTTTAAATAGCTCCCAAAATAATGTTCTCTACAATTTTGCCACTCACTGAAGCGAGACTGACAGGTTTGTAATTTCCAGGATCATCCTTCTTGCCCACCCTGAAAACAACATTAGCCAGCTTCCAGTCAGCTGGGACCTCTCTGGATTCTTAAGACTGCTCAACAATCATTGAAAGAGGTTTTGCAATGACATCAGGCAGCTCTTGGAGTATATCTCAAATGAGTCCCGTCAGGCCTCATAGACTTATAGGGATCTAGCTGGAGCAACAGATCCTACACAAGTTCAGGGTCCACTGGGGGTTTATCACTCTCAAAGACATGGCCCACCAGCTCAGAGCACTAGGACCCCCTTAGCCAGTCATCAGTGTTGCAGACAAAGGTAAAGAAAGCACTAAATATCAACATCTTGTCCATGTCCCTGTTTGTGAGGTGATCATACTCCTCCTGTAACAGGCTGCTGTCATTTCTACACTGCCTTTTGCCACTTAAGTATTCTAAAAAACTTTTTTTGTCCCTCACAGTTCTGGTCAGCTTCAAATCCAACTGAGCTTTAGTTGCACAGATTTTCTCTCTCCTCTCTAAGTGGTAAGCAGCATCTCTGTATTCCTCCTATGCCAAGTGACCTTGCTTCCAATGGTCATACACTTTCCTTTTTTGCCTTAGCTTCAGAAAATGGCCAAGATGGCCTTCTGGCTTGCCTACCTGACTTCCGACATTTTGGCATTGCCTGCTCCCAGGCCCTTAGGAGGTGGTGCTTAGAAAATGACAAGACTGATGGACTCTAGCACCTTCAAAAGCATTTTCCCAGGGGATTTTACTTGCGAGTTCCCTGAACAGCCTAAAGTCTGCTCTCCTTGTGTCCAGAGTCGAGGTTTTCCTGGCACTTTTCCTCTTGTGAACAGAGATTTTAAACTCAATTGCTTTGTGGTCGCTGTGGCAAGACGGCTGCCAATCATTACTTTGCTCATGAGACGCTCTCTGTTAAGAAGCAACAAATCAAGGAGGGTGTCTTTCTTGGTCATCTCTCTAAGTATCTGTACATGAAGTTATCATCCAGCTGTCTTAGGAATCTTCTGGACCTGTTTGTGTCAGCTGTGTCACGTTCCTAGTTAACATCTGCCAAGTTGAAGTCACCCATAAGGACAAGGGCAGTTAATTTGAAAATGTCCAAAGCTCCTTGAAGAATAATACATTGACATCATCATCCTAGTTAGGTGGTCTATAGCAGACTCCCATGATGACATCCACATTATTTACTTGTCCGTTAATCCTCACCCAGAGGTTCTCAACTATGCCATTGCCAACTGCCAGCTCCATAGATTTCAAGCTCTCCATTACACTCACCACCCCTTCCACCTCCCCTGCCCTGCCTATCCCTCCTGAAGAGCCTGTAAGCATCCAACATGACACTCCAGTCCCAGGACACATCCCACCAGTTTTCCCTTATGCCAATGATGTTGTAATTCTGGAATGGGGCCAAAGGTTTGGGGTCCTCTTATTTGTTCCTCATGCAGCGTGTGTTGGTGTAGAAACATTTCAAGCGTGGTTAGCTGTAGTCAACACGTCGTGGAACAGATTAAGAGTCCTCTCTAGCGCTCAGTTTCTCAAGTTCTGTCATGCCATCCCATTGCTTATCACTGGCAAGCCTGTTTTTGTCCCTCTGCCCCTTCCAATCTAGTTTAAATATTAAGTATTCATTTTCTCATTTCTACTATTTTTTGTGAGTTTCTTAGACAAACTGCAGGTTACAGGTTTCAAGCACTGACATCCCTAACATATTTTTGGCTGATTGAAAGGCAACATTGCCATCAGAGCAGGAATATGAAATGGAAGTGTAGAGGTAGCCACTGAAAGCGGACCCTAATGTTCTGAGGGACAGCCACCTTATGGATGCACACAGCTTCAGAAGGCACCATTCGTCATTTTATTTTACTTTATAGACTAAATGTCATCGGGGAAGTAAACAGAATTGTGAAAGTGAAAACTAACTCAGAGAATCAGGAAGACAGCATCAGCATGCCACAGAGCTAGAGAAAGGTCTTGTCATCTTCAGGGCCTCCTGAGTCAGCTTCCATTACACAATTCATTAAAATTACACTGTTATAGCAATGGACCATGAAGTACCAAGACCTTTCCATGACATTTTGCACTGAGTAGGGTTTTACTCATTTACAGTCACTCTCCTTATCTCCTTCCCATCCCAGGGAGTGCTGCTTCCACCTTGACGGGGGAGAAAACCTGACAACTAAAGGCTAAAGAAATTTCAAATTAATGGAAATATACAAGACATTGCAAATTGGTCACAGTCCTTTCACCCTTCTCTCTCAGCAGTTTAAATTACCTTTTATGTCCCATGAACACTGGTGCATGTAAGACTGCCACCTTCAAAACAGCATTCCTTATAAAGAGGCGGTTTAAATCTTTCTGTCTTTCCCTCATACAAGGCACCTGTAGCTGACAGAAATCTCCAAGGATCAACTTACAAAACCGTAAAATATCATGTTTGCCTCTCAGCTCTTGACATCACCTTTGCTATCTTTCTAGCAAAATACAGCATTTTGGTATAATTCATAGCAACTACAAGCCGCTTTGTTGACAATGCAATCTACATTTCAGTATTTTAAAGAACTACTACTCTGTCATCCTGAAGCTATTTAGGCAGCAGATGAAAACAAGTTAATTGCTGTGATTCATATGGCCAGCACTGGCTCAGGATAAAAGGGAATGCTGATGCCACCACTGTGAAAAGCCACATTGTGAAAGCCTTCCCAAAGCATCACAGACTCACAACCATCATGTCTTCTCAGAAATGACTATGTTTTGCCCTTACAATAGCTTCATTAGCTGATGTGTATGTGCTGAATCAGTCAGCAACGGACAGACAGGATAAGGGAGTTGTAAACTTCCCAGTGAGGGCAGACAGACACTTTTGGAAGGACAGTTGCTTTGTGAGTTCTGTGCATGCAGTGGTGAAGGCATCTCTCATCTTCATACTTCACAGCCACTCTATGCTGGCAGCTCCAGGTGCATGGCACAGTCCTCTCCTGTCAGCCTATACTGCTTCTCCGGTCCCAGAAACTGTTCCACACAGACTGGTGTTTTCCCAAACAGCTCCTGAAACTGTCTCTGGCTTGTGTTCCTCCCTGGTTTCTACTTTCTGCTGATTAAATTTCATAGTGTATACAGCTATGTAAGTGTAGCTGTCCTGTTGTAATGTCTTCAAGGCATCCACAGAGCATTCAAGTACGAACAGCACAATGTAAAGGGCTGGCTTGCCCAACATTGTCTTTGATGATTTGAAAATGTCATTCCAAAAGAGACATATAATGCAGCTGGGAAAGAGAAACCATGAGATTTCTGTTGTTTGACATCTACTCTCTAACCCTCTCCACCCCAAACACATGACATGAGATTTTTAGGTACCTCCTGCTACATATTCCAACCAGATGTAATCCTTTGATGCATGGGGCTTACATAAACAGCACAAAGGATAAACATCTATTGCAGAACATACAATATAGAGGTAATCCATCACATGGAAGCATTAATTCATAATAAAGTCAAATCTGGGTGTTCATTTGTATGACTTTACATGGAAACAATTACTCTGAAATATTCACATCAGTGCATCTGGCTTTAGAGCAGATCTTCCATTCGGACAAGCCAACACTTTTGTTTAATTGGATGAGAAACAATAAGCTTGTCAGAACAAGATAATGAGAGCAACACTTGCGGGTTCACATCTGAAGGAGGCATTCAGTACAGTTACTTGTGTTTTGGGCACAGCTGTTCCACATCTCCATTCATACCCTTGCATTCCATAAAGCAACTTGTTAGGGAACAGCTGATCTGAAATTCATCACGACTGACTCCTTTTTCTAGAGAACAGAGTGAGATGATGACACAACATTTCAACCAGATGACACATCAAGCCTTGAAATTTCAAAAAGGGTCTACACTTGCCAATTCCAGGGGCCATTCAGCATGGTTAACACAAAAAGAAAATTAAGTTTACACAACAAATTAAGATCTCAGTATTAGGAACATCTGAATTATCAAGGCCAAACCTTTCTCAACCATGTCAGTCAACTTTCTGCTAAGAATAAGCAAGGATATGACACTTCATGATTTCAGAGATACAATGGATTTAAAAGAGAACAATGTCCATAGACGGTATTGATTTTAACAATAACAAGTAATATCTCTATACAGCTTTCAGCTCTTACAGGCCTTTGAAAAGGTAGGCAGGCATTTCTGAAATGTTATTGCAGATTAGTAATTAAAATCTGGAGAGACCTGAATTAGCCCTTAATATATTAGCTCAAGAACAAGAAGCACCACAATAGGCAAGAAAAGAAGATAAATGAGACAATATTAAATGTGTGCTCTCACAGATTCTGAGCTAATTTGAAGTGAGATTCTGTTATCTTTGTATTACGTTGCAGAAACACCTCAAAAGGAAGAAGATACATATCTAACAACACCCCTCAATACAGACAGGAACTGAATTCTAATGTCCTGACTCTGAGCTCCCTGCATGGGCTAGCTGATCAGATGTATCTAATTAAATGCCCTGGCAGAAAGCTTATCTCCATTGATGGCACTTGGAAAACTCTTACAGATCACTTGGTCCAACATTGTCCCTTTGTTCACCATTTTGGGTTTAAAACCTAAAACACTAGTAATTCATCAGTCAGGGCCTGACACAAAGTGGGTACAGCCTCCAGATTTATATACTGAACTGGGAGTATAATGGAGTACCTTCAAATTAAAATTTCTGCATGACTGGTTTTTCAGAAAAAGCAGTTTTCAAGACTCATGGTTGCTAAGCAGTATCATAGCTAATAGCTTAATATGCTTGATTTTTTCTCTATGATGTTGATGAAGAAAGAATAACTTTAATAGTAAGTCCAGCAGAATTGCTTGATCCTATATATGAAACTGTCTAAACTAGATCCAGAAACATTTGAAAAGCGGCATTTTCAGCTGCTGTGAGATGATGATGATGACAGGCACTGTCACCGAGCTCCCTTTTACACCTCCATTTAGCTCTGAGGATGCAGAGTGGGAAAAGTGGTTCCGTGACATACACACAGTGAGATGGGAGTGACAGAATCCTCATCCATTTCACGATGATGGTGAGGAGGGTCAGTATTGATTAAATTCATGCTAGCACTTAAGATGCAACATGCAGCCTAAAATCCTGGAGGGTTCCTTCTCTCCAGTCTTATGGAAATAAACAGTTAAAACATAAATTCTACTGCAGAATTGCAAGAATCCTCTAGATCCTCTTGATGAAAACTTGCTGTGACATTAACTTACCAAAGCAAGAGTTATTTCACAGAGATTTTTGAGTCATTTCTCCTAAACAGAAAATAGAGCCAACAAGAAAGAAAAGCCCTTAATGAATTTCACCTTTTCATTTCTCGCTTTGCAATTTAAGTCTTTTAGTGAAATTACACAGGACATCAAATACTAATTTACTGTTGTTACACTTGCAAGGAATGGACTAATCTAGCCTAATTTAGCAACCTAGAAGCCAGTTTTCTACTCAAATACTTTTCTGTTCTTCTTCTTTAGTCAACGTTTAAATAAAGCTTTCTTCAACAGGGTAGTTTTTCCCAAAACAAGTATCTCAGATGGATCACCCTCTTCAGATGCCAGTTTCTCCTGGATGGCTACCTGGATAACTATTTTAATTAAAGAGTGGATAAAATACCACTACCATGCCTTACTCACTGTTTGGTTTATGGAGTAAGCAGCACACTCTGTGTCACTTAAAATTTCAGTAAAACACCGTGCTAAATAAAAAGACAGTTTACATACATTGGGATCCTTGTAGACTAATGCCCACTCAGTGCAGTCTAAGATAAACAAGTCATTAACATTATAGAATTTGCCTATAAACCTAATAAGGCATATTGTTAGATGTATTTCTTTGTTTCAACAAAAAGAGCGCATCAAGCTGATTCTTAGAAA
Source organism: Eulacestoma nigropectus (assembly GCA_013397775.1). Lineage (NCBI taxonomy): Eukaryota > Metazoa > Chordata > Aves > Passeriformes > Eulacestoma > Eulacestoma nigropectus. The sequence continues at coordinate 131,999 of VZTE01002919.1, forward strand.
ATACAAATGTAACATTAACCAACAATAATGAGATACATGCACTTCTAAGCAACCAGTTAATTGATACCGTACATTAATGTACCTTCTAACACGTCAGTGTTGCACTGTCCCTCACCTTTCAATAAGAAAAAATTGCTCCATTTTGCCATGACTTTAATGTTATCTCAAAGTACTTACTGTTAAGTATGTGTGAAAAGCTTTAAGTCACAGAATCTGTATCAGCAGCAAAATAAAACCAACATAAATAGCTCCTGGTAAATTTTGAACTGACTGCACTTCAAATACATCTTTTGTATTCTGTTCGCTTGCTCCTTGCCTCAACTTGAAGCTTACATTTAGAAAAGTGATCTTGTTTCTTCCTCTTTTTTGAACGTCTATAGCTTTCTGTCTTGAATGGGATACATCTCGACCACAGAAATAAGTGACATTCAGAAAACTGACCTCCTTTGTAAGGGAAACCATAAACATGACTTCTGAGTTTGTGCTGGAAATAGCTCAGGTGAACACAATACAGTGCAAAAGCCATTGAGGCCAGAAGTTGAAGCCCAGAAAGCCACTGAAGCCCAGAAATAATGAGTCCAAATGGATTTTGTCTGCAAACCATACTGTATTCATATTTCTGCAACCCTGGCTTTCAAAGGACAACTTGAACACTAATTAAGCATTGCCAGTAAAGTAGACCCAAAAGAATTCAATGGATCAGAATGACCTACAGGGGATATTTATAATGAATATCTCCGATAATCTCCAGACCTGAGGCTTCCTAGGACAAAAGAGTATCCCTCAATTCTTAAAAAACAAACCAAAATCTTTCACCAGGTTCCTGCTCAGTACCCCTGGGAGTCAGCAAAAGTGGCTGTAACAGTCTTCTACTTAAGGAAGATTATTTTCAGTAATGAATGTTTAAAAAGCCCACACATAATTAAAATATTTCAATGCAATAAAAGGCCGATGGGAAAATCTCTGTATTATGCATTGCATTTAACTTCTTGATTTTCCTGTAGTAAAACCATTACACAAAAGGGACTTTCTTGAAAGACCAGTCTATCTATTTCTAATCCTGTAGGAGTAACAGTTAGACAATGAATTTGAAGTTGATAGGAAAAGGGCTGAAGAAAAACAAATGATCTAAAAGAAATTAGTCTGATTTATATCATGGGAAATTTAGAAATAAAGCAAATTTATTGCTTAGGAATATGCTTTTTCCTAATGAAAAATGATTTAATTGACCTTTTTCAGATACACTTTTTTGGTGGACATTATGTTGTTTTTTTTTTAATAAATTGCAGCAGAAATTACCTTTTCCATTTTCTTTTCCTTCAATCTCATAACTCTTTTCATAAGTTAATGTTCTGAGAGTGTTTTCTTGAAAAACAATTAAATATTGTTACATTAAAAACTCTGTTTAATATTCAAGGTTGACTTAACATCTAACATTTGTGTATATTTTGCTTGGAAGTTTTGGGCTTTCCTAATTCTGGTGAAGTTTGTTGCTCACCTGGTTGTGAAATCTGCCTTTTTCTTTTCTCATGCAATTTGGGGTTTTTTCTATTTGACATGCTATGATCTTTATGTCAGTATTTTGAAAGTAGATTAATTTTTTCCACACTCTCTGCAATTATAACAACAAATTGTTTCTTGACTTTACAAAAAGCTTTGAGGGAAAGCTGCATAAACATAGCCACTGAATTTCACATCATGAATATAAAATATACCTTGTTATACCTCATCAGCAAGAGACGATGTAATCACAGAAAAAAATAGTGTTGGAATATCAATTTCTCATTAATGTGCTGCAGTGACCACAAGAAGATACAGTGTAAGATCCTGAAGGAAAGAAGGAAGAGGACTCCAGTCTAAAATAAGACTGAAGCTTGTTCAGGGCACTGGTAAGCAGGGTTTTGTCGGATGCAGCTCTGAAAGGCCAGAGCCCAGTAGAGCTGGGTGATCTTCACAGAGAGCCACCTCCAGGTGCCAGAATGGTCTGTTTCAATCTGCAAGGAAGCAGGCAGGCAGAGCAGGACACCAGTGTGGCTCCACAGGGACAGCCTGAACAAGACCCAGTGCAAAATGGAAGGAAATCAGAGATGGAAATGGAGACAGGTTACCCAGGAAAGACAGAGAAGGGGTACATGGCCAGGCAGGGATGGGGTTTGCAAAGCTCAGCTGGTACTGAAACTTATCCAGGATGGATGAAGAATAACAAGAAAGGTCTCTACAACTACGACAGCAGTGAAAGCCAAGGGAAATATGAACTTGCTGCTAAATGGAGTGGGAAACCTGATGAAGGACACTGAACAAACTCAGATGCTCAATGCTTTCTTGGCTTTGGCCTTTAGTGGCAAGGTCTGCCACCCAGGTCCCTGCGCTCAGTGACAGAATTTAGGGAACAAAGGTAGACAAAGGCAGAATTAGGGATTTCTTAGGTAAGAGTGACACTCACAAGGCCATAGGCCTAGATGGGAGGCATCTAAGGCTGATGTCAAGCTGGCTCATGTCTTTTTGAAGGGCCACTGGTTGAGAACAGAAACACCTACCCAGTGTGGTTGGGAAATCTCCGTATTTGGAGGTATTAAAGACTTGATTTGGCAAGTGCTGAGCAGCCACATCTAACTTTGACACTGCCTGGCCTGGAGCAAAAGGTTAGACTGGATGACCTTCAGAAATCTCCTCTCAGTTCTTCTACGATTTTGTGATTATGCCCATTTGCATAACCTATGCATTTAAAACACACTCATTGCTGACCACTGACATGCTGCTACCTGCAGGAAAACAAGATTTCAAAACTTCTCCCACACACATTGAAAAATGCAGATGCATTGAAAAGTTGCAGATGTATCTAACCCATATGGAAACCTTCAATTATACAGAACAGATTCACTATTTCATTGATGTAAAGAATTGCTTCTGCTGTGGTGTCAGGACTGCACACTGACAGTGTCTAATAATTCCAGGCATCCCCACTGGCATGAAAAGAAAGCTCTTATCTTCAAATGCTGTAACAAACAACCCAAATATATTTCACTCCAAATTTCATCAAAGAATGAGTCTCTGTCAAAATCCCAACAGCAGACAGATTCTGAGAGCAGAGGTAGAACTACAGTATAAGAAAAGCATCGCCTAAAGCTTTCCCTGGAATAAAACAACACTTAATTTGACACTATCTATGTAGTCAGTGTAATTTGGAAGGGTGATATTCTTATTGAGTTTCTTGTTTCAAGGCAGACAGAGAATCAGCTACACAATAAATTCAGTTTGTCTCAGGTCTAATCACTCTATTTTCCTTGCCGTTATTACTACATATTGCTGGAAGCAGAATATGAGATAGAGCTCCTGACTTTGCTTAATATCAAAGAATCAGGGAAAGAATGAAGAAGGCAATATTATTGCTTTATGAAGAAACAAAGACACCAAAAATTAGTGTAAGACCTATTTTTGAGGCTTATACTAGTGGTCAACCCAAAGCACAAAACAGAACTTTATTAGGAGCAGGACAGTTCCTCTAGTTCATGGAGTCTACTCATCACAACAAGCTCTTGGCAAATTATGTTTGTTAGTTGACTTGCAGGTTAACACTTTCTAAAAAAATCTGAAAATATATTTTGTTTAATCCCACCTAACACAGATGAAGGCATCAACACTGCTGGCATTTTTACACCATTTCTGCATCACCTTTGGAAGTTTTCCTTACAGCTGAATTCCCAGCAAAGGAATTTGTTACCTGCAGGAGAAGTATGACTGTCGTGGCAGTTCCTGCCCAAATTTCTGTAAACAAATGTGACTTCTCAAAATTACATGGATAACACTGAAAACACTGATAGCTACAAGTTTTGAGGAGAGGCACTTATACCTTTAAAATCTGAGCATCTCTCAGGAATCAACAAGACCTACCAATTCAGAGTTTACACCAATGGGAAGGAGAAAACGGAAACAAAACTGGTGTACAGCAACCAGGCTACTGGAATTTAAATTATTAATTTTTATGTTTAATCTTTTAGTTAATTGCCATTTTTCTGTGCAATGCACTAACATTTCTTGTTACTCCAAAAACAAAGTTTATTATATGAACTGTAATACATCTTTTTCTACATCCTTAGCATTTGTCAGTCACTGTTCTTCCTTTCCTTCTATATCCCATTACAAATACTGACATTTCTCCTTTCCTATACTATCCACAGTCATTTTTTGGTCTCATTTTCTGTCTTCTTCTCTCTTCACTGCCTGCTTTTTTCGCACAAACTCACCTACCTAAACACTTTTTGAGCTTTTCTACATATTTACATGCATTCATTCACTCTTAAAAATCACCCTACCAAGTTTTCTTTACTCATCACATAAGACAAACCTGACTTAACTTTCTTCATGTGAAAAATGAACAGTAATGCAACAGTGGCTGGAGCTTCCATGCTCCAGGAATCAGCTTTTCAACAACGCATACTGAAAATATATACCAGGAGAATTCCATTCCTCTTTTAATACCCAAGTACTTTGTAGCTATTCCTGGAGTTTTTTATATTTTTTCAGCTACTCAGACGACATTTGAAGAGGACACTTCATTTCAATACTAAAATAATTCGTCATTTTTCATTATAACTAAAGCAACATTATTTTCCCTTTTCTCAGCCATGAGAAGGCAAGACTTGCTGTTCTGCTGAATGACTGCACAGGCAATAAGTCCCTGGGTTCGTAGTTTAAGTGACAGGACATCAACTACCTGACAAGGTCGATGACTCTCTCCCTCGGAGCAGTGCTGACTGGCTCATCATTAATCATTATGATCTGATCCCCTGGTATAAGCTTTCCTTCAGAGGGGCCGCCTGCAGACAAATGGAGGAGAAAAAAAAAAAAGAGCACGGGTTAGCAGACCATTGTAAATGCACAGACACACTGTTGTTCACATGCTACAAGTGTATTTTTTCTTCACTTACTGACATTTTTACACTAACATTGTTTCTGACATTACCAGTACTCCCTCACCACGAAAATCTTGCAAGCTAGTGGCTTAGCAACTTCTACTGAAGTTCCTCAAGTTCTAAACCCATGTCTAACCACCTAAAACAAAGGCTTGGTTTTCTGAAGGGCCAAAAGGATTCATAAGCTGTGGGCTAACACACCCTTTAAGGTGAGAGCAACCGTATTTTAGTCATCCTTGCTCAATGTTTGTCTGATATTTTGTAAGATCACCCTGAGAAGGATTCCTTTTCCTGTGAACAAATGATCCTGTTTATCTACTGTTTAGACCAGGAAGTCTTTTTCCATGGTAAGTATACCATATCTCCCTGGTTGCAACACATTGTTCCCTGTCCCAGACAAAGTAACACCAGAGAACAACTTATTCCTCTTTCTTATGAAACATCAATGATATATTTGAATGTCATTCACAGGTTTCTCTCCGACTTTTCCATTCTAGGCAAAATAAACCTGTTTTCTTCAATTGAAGGCAGTAAGTTTCTATTCCTCCAATCTCTTGAGTCTCTTTTCTGCTGGATTCCTACCACTTGATGAACACAAGTGCATCCAAAAGCATTACCACTTTCAGTTAGACATGAATATTCAGTATTAGTCTGAATAGACAATCAGTCATGTATATGTCTATGTGATTTGGATTCTGGCATTGCTGAAATGCACATTGAGTGCATCGTACTATATAAAATGCACATATCTCTTTCTCAGCACAATTACATGCCCAGAAGATGATGTGACATCACAGATCCTAATGAAAAGATATATCCTTTCTAGTCTTTGTCTTTAAACTCTGCAATGATGCTACCTAAAAATCAGAATAATATTGCCACTATGAAGATAAAGTCTTAAAAGATGTCTCAGCGTCAAAGCCAATTCATTCAACAACTGAGCTAATGTTGATCCTTTCCTCTGTTTGCTTTGAAAACTTTACTCCACTTCCATATCACGCATAAATGGATATAAATCCATGTAGGAGAACGTTGTCCTGAGCTCGTATTTCCTCCTGTTCACTTGGAACAGAACATAGTAAAGACATTTTCTAAATTTTAACATAAAATTACATTAATAATGCCAAGTTGAGAGAAATAAGCTGTCTGGATCTGGTTCAAATATTAGTTACACTGCTCACTTCATGTGAAAGCAATACAAATGTAATCAATGCACACACGTGGGTAAATGACATCAGAACTTCACAAAGTCAATTTTGCCTTTCCTCTACTCTCTGTGGGGGTTCTGGTGAACATATCGAACAACAGCAAAGTCAAATCCCTGCCCTTGGCTCCAAGGCAATTTTACATAACAACTGAACTTTTAAGCGTAGAGAGCGGGAGCCTGCTGTTTGGGAGACGGATTAGTCCCAGGTCTGGTCACTCATAGCTTCAAAAATATCAAAAACCTCACTAATTTTCACTGCAGGTAAGATGTTAAGGGATGTATTTTGACCTGATTTTTAACCATATAGTTATACAGATACATTCATTTAAAAAAAAAAAAAAAGTTAGCAATAACATCCTCTTTTTGAGAAAGAAATACTGTTTTTAGAAACCTAGCTCTCCTTGGGAAAGTGATGATAAGAATGAAAAATATGCAAGTTTTAATCTCAGAACTCAACATACTCTTGAAAATGCTGATTCAATGATAATGATGGTGACAGCAAACCGATATAACGATACCAGGGAGAAGACCTTTTTTCTTTGAATGAAATGGGTTAACTTTTTCCAGGCAAACAACAGTAATGGCTCAGAGCAGTAACTCCAAACTGGCTTTTGGCTAAGACATTTATGTAACGTTCAAAAATGAGTGTGAGGAAAGAAACCACTGCGTAATAAAAGGCTTAAAATCCTATCCAGTATTTGTGACTACTTTGTCTGCCTGAATATTTCAACAGTTCTCAAATTTGTAGCTGCATTTCATCTTAGTAGGCTAAATCGAAGTTTTCTTCTGGGGTCCGGTGGGGAAAACATACCTGGTGTTACTGAGCGTACAACAACTGGCTTTTCACTACCAGCCACAAACCCAAATCCTAGCACAGGATCCCTCCTCATTTCCACTTTCCGAGGGGCTGGAGGGGTTATTTGGCAGCTCTCTATTCGTGGGTCTTCAAATGTGGCTGATTGTGTCATGTGACTGTGAAAAAAAATAAAAGATGGAAAAAGGGAAAAAAATCATTAAAGCATGATTTTGTGGTATCTACTTGAGCCAAGCAATTTGTGCAACGATGTGAGATGAATACTTGAAATGTTCTCACTAGAGGAACTAAAACACCAACTTAATAATTTTCTATTAGATTTTCTTATGCATTAAGTAATAATGCTGCTGGCAGGTCTCAAATAGTAATCAATAGTATCAGGCTTTAAAGAGGCCTCTTTTTGACAGCACACATTTAATCATACCCCATAAATGAAAGAAAAATAACCTGACAATAAAGCCTTTGTCATCTGTGCTTGAATTTTTCATCCTTCAATTTTTGGAAGGGAAAAATAATAGTAGTGACCTATTCATAACATAAAACACAACAATTACAGTCTGTCAGCCTTTTTAAAAAGAGGATACACATCTAAATTTGGGGATCTAACACGTTAAGCAAGTTTCTGAGCTGAGTCCTCTCCCTTCCTAAGGCACACATAACAGCTCTGTATTTGCTACTTGGATAAACTACCTGAAATCACTTCAAAATGTTCCAGGGCAAAAACAAACAAACAAACAAAACATATCAAGAAAATACATTTACATGGAATTACAAAATACTTTACTTTTTTTCTATGGTGTTTTGACAAAGCCTATTTATTGTACCTAGAAGAAAAAATTCTCATGGCTGGAGGGAAAGATCTTGATTTTTGAAGCAGAAAATAGAAAGGATGAAAACTATCCAGCATCACATATCCATGAAATAGGTAATGGTTTAAAAGCACAAAGATTTTAAATTAACGTTAATAAACACAGAAATGTGGCTGATTTTGTACAAAGTCAGAACCAAAACATACTTTGCATTTTCCGCTCAATGTCTGGAGCTCCCCAGTGAATCACAGGTACCAATTCCCTGTGCCACTCAGACAGACAGACAGACCACTCTAGTGTCATCCCCCGAACACCATCCTTTGAACTCATGTGCTTCAGGAAACCAAACTACCACTGCAGGCAACAAGCAATACCTGGTCAGCACAGTACAAAGACAGACTTCATCTCATGGCATCAACTTACTGCAGTCCTGAGAGAGCTCAGATAATATTTGTTTTAATTTGCTGGGCCAAGAGTTAACTCTTTCATTGCTTTCAAGAGACTTTAAGTCTGCAAGTGCTGAACTAACTCTAGCTCATGGTAGATAAATGCAGTAGACAAATGGAGGGAGCCAAGTCCCAACCCCACCTGCAGAGAGGGCACAGGCTCTGAGAAAGTTAACAACCAAGTGCCCAACCTAAGAACACCGAAATGCACATCGGAGAGGCAGATATCCCTACAGCACTAGGAAGTATCATCAGTTGGTGTCCTCATAATTAATTAACAATATGAAAGTCAAGTAATTTTCACATATCTTTGATAATTTTACATATAACATGTTAGAACATGAGAGTTAAGGGACATACCATGCAACCAGCATTGTTGCTCTCACCACCTGTCACTTTTCCATCTGCAAATACAACTCCCTAAAGAACTCCAAACAGGCAGTCCATAAGGAGAAAGGTATCATTCAGAGATCTATTTTCAGCATGAATGACATGCAAAAACTTCTCTGATCTTTCCCCAACACATACACCTTGGGCATGACATTGGTTTACTTTCTCTCCATGGTCTGCTTCATTACTGACACACAGAAGAGCAGCAAAATCTCAGTAAAATCTCAGTGGGAGTCTATTTCTGTTACTGGATTTTTCTAGGGCTTTTCTTCAAAGAAGCTTTCTATCCCTATCACTAGATTCAGTCTGCCTAAGAGTAACATGCTGTCTTTTTATGCATATGATCAGAGGCAGCAGAAGCTACTTCTTTACAAAAACAGGAGAGCAAGGGAATATCTCTGTGCCCTCCTACTGTATGCATAAGGCGAGGTCAGCAAAGAAAGTATTTGGTTTTTTTACTAGCTGGAGCATCATATCTGATACTTCATTCTCTTCCTCCTCCTCCTGTTCCTCCAGCTTTTGTCAGTTCATTTTAGACAATTTTCTATTCTGTTTTTACAATGAACTGTTAGAAAACCAAGACCCTTTAAGAATATGCAGACCCTTTAAGCAATCCATGTTCAAGACCTCCCAGACACCTCCTCCCCATAAATTCCTATTTATGACTTGTTCTTCTAGATATTCAAACATTTTGGCTTTCTAATGAGACAATTTCTGAGGTGTCACTGGTATTTTAAAAACTATCTATTTCAACTTGAGAACTTTGTTTTGGTAGAGAAGACAAAACTGCATTTTTCACCTCTCTTAGATGATAGTCCCACAAAGTTAACTTCCTGCAAAGTTAAGATAATCTATTTAATAATTTTTTCCTAATAGCTGTTTCCTTTTTTGTAATTGGGGTGCTACAAGCCCAAACAGAAAGTTCCTTCTGTCTCCAAAGAGAAAATGCCATATTTACAAGCAACTTGAAAACACTGCTTGAGCCGTTGAAAACTACTTCCCTGTCATTGTACTTTGTCATCTAGCACTTGTGTAGTCTGTTTTAAAAAAGAAAAACCCCAAAACATCCCACCAACAGCTGCACTTCACATAACGAATTCTAAGAGCAGACAGAGACTTGCTCAAAAGAGCAGCCCTGCTGCTGGATGCTCCAGCCTTTGCCTCGGCTGGTGCTGAGGATCTGCAGCAGCACAGCATCAGTTATTCACAGCCTAAGCAAGAGGATCAGCGAGGAACAGTCCATCATGATTCTGAGTGGCGCAGCAGGCACTATTGATTTTTAAGGTTATCCACCTTGAAACACATCAACTAAAAAGACTGTGCAGCTCACGCTTCCACAGCTTGTTGCATCAGATATTCTTGTGCCATTCAGTATGGGGTGTATTTCAAGAGAGCAGCAAGATACATAAATATGATCCCAGCAGAGATTAGATGAACGCTCAAAGCTTTTTGTGATGGTACATTGACAAACCCACTTCCTCCTGTGGTTACTTCATTATTGAGATGCCAGTTGTAGCACCACAGTTCAAGACTAATTTGAATTTTGCATTAATTGGAGGTATTTGATCTCCATCTAAGCTATGGAAAATATTGACTTCTGCAGAATAACTATGCTAAGAGTTCTCAAAGAGAATCTAATAAGCTTGGACTCAAAAAAGCCACTTTGGGGAGCCCTACCCAGAACATCCCTTACACTGTGAAAGATCCTAGAAGAATAACTGCAACACTACAAACTTGCTAATTTCTTCAAACACCATAAAAAAAAATGTATTTATATGGTACAGTTCTTACGTCATACCTAAAGATTTACTTTTCTCAAGGAAAAATGGAAGAAAAAGTCTGAGATTTTAAATATGAACTGTTCTTTCCACACACACAAATGCAAGCTGCCCTTAGATTGCCTTTTTAAAGAGAGACACTGATTTCCTCCCATTTTCAATGGCTGAGATTAGTCCCTGCTTTACGAAAGTCCATCTTCTCTGATGCACTCACGTTGTCAGCAGTGGGGGACTGCTGCCATATTAAGGAGAATAATTCCTAGAGAATTTCTTGAACAGAGACTTTATATACCAGACTCTTCTGAGAGATAAAGTACCAGCTATAGAAAATCATAGCAGAAGTGCAATCACAAGCACTTACTCTCAAAAACTCTCTGTGGCAACTGCTCTACTCAAAAGAGAAGGTAACGGGAAAAGAGAGAGAAGGCACCTGAGCATGCAGGCACCAACACACAGAGCAGAATAGACACTGCAGGGTGGCATAAAATTCATGCACACACTTACCCACAAAGGGACCTACAGTGAGCAAAGGAGGAAGAAAATTAGGAAAGTAAAACACCGTGGGGAGCACTGATCAGCTGCACCACGGCAGCTAGTACCTACAAACACAATTCAGAAGCCCAGGACATTATGAGGAACATAACTTAACATGTTATGTTAACCCAAATTCATGCTTGGCTTAGTCAGAGGTGTGGTTTAAGGCTGACACTTTGAATCTTCTCATAATTAGCTTCAGAATTATTAACTTGCTAATATTTTCCATGGAAACTATCCTAGCATTGTCCTTATTTAAATTACAGGCTGAATAATCCAAGGAATATCTAAACAAAGACTGTAATCTAGAGCTTGATTTAATAATGCATACTAGCAATTAAAAGCAAAGTATCTGAGTACAATGCTTTTTTAGCCTTTGGATTCTTACATGTCATTCCTTGACATGTCAAAAGTTTTTTTGATAAAAAAGGGAGTTTGCATTTCCACAGAAAAATGCTTAGCTCTCTAACTCTTCTAAGAAACTGAAAACTATGGCATGAACACAGCGACCCTGGTTATGATAAACATTATTTTAGAAATAAGTAACAAAGGCACCTGAACCACTTTAGCTCCATTCTGCAAAGATATCCAAAAAGAGAGCAGAAAAAGTGATACCTCAAGCTGAGTTGAATACAGCTGCACACCCACAAACTCTAAAACAACAGTAATCAACTGGCTGTTGCCTCATATTTTGACAGGGTGGAGACATGCTGCTTTTTGGTGTCTCATTTCGTGTTCTCCTATTATGGTTTGTGTCAATTACTTCACGAATTAACACGACCTTGCAATTTTGGGGTGTTTAATCCTTAGCTTTTAAATAGTTACAATATCTCTGCTACATATATTGATTTAGCTACAAAATAGACTCTTTTTCACTTGACACAGCAGCAGGTGTAAACCTGGTCAATGATAGAGAAGAGTCTGTGGAAATGTCAAACCACTCACAGACTGATGAGTGGAAGTGGGCAAGGAGGATGAAGATAAGGACTTTTTATCAAAGGATTATTTTTTATTATTCAGAAATAAGAAAACCACTTCAAATTGTTGAGCACTGTTAAAATCCTGCCTCATTAATTTGGAGGAGGTGGAGGATCTGCTCTGTTGATTGTAGTTGTAATTTTCAACAAGATCTGTGCAAGTTAAGGGCATTGAACAAACTTTCATTTACAATTGTTCATCTGAGTCCCTGCCAGAAGTCTTTGCCCATCCTGCCCTGAAATGACCTCTTCATGTTCTATTCAGGGTCTTGGGTTGTGCACTCAGAATTTCCTGGGAGATGGAAAAGCTATTGCAGCAACACAAGAAAGTAAATTTAATTCTCATTCAATCGCTATTCCTCAGGAATTGCCACTAAGTAAAATGGCTTGAGACTTGAGACACTTCTGATTGATAGTCTGGAAGGACTACCAAAACAACAATGACAGTTGAAAGAGAACTGTCATAGAGAAGAAGAAATACACAAGCCCTCCAGAAAATTAAAAACTGATTTTCATTTATTTAGCTTAACTAATAGCTAAATATGAAAAAAAATTTCCTTCCTTCCTTTCTTCCTGGCACCTCTCAGTATATCGCAATTTAATTTATTTTCTCTAAGAAATTCTCCAAGAATTATTAAGAACTAGGACGCAAGTGTCAAAATCATGCATCAACTGCCTTTTACTTGAAAATGTTAATTCAAGAAAAAAGTGCACAAGTAGTTATTACATTGCTCAGTAAAACTGCTGCTCCTACAGAGAATCTGGTGGCTTGACAAACTCTTTTTTGCTCCATTTTGCAGGAAACCAGAGTCACTCACAGCTCCAGGATTTTTTTTAGGTATATTCAACAGACAAAAATTTTATTTTCAGTGGTTAAAAAAGGAGTCAACTTTTGACACATCAAGAAAACATTCCTTACATTTTCACTGTTTTTGTGCAGGTGTGTATACCAAGAATTCGGTTTCACAGCCACAAAATGCAACTGGGAATAATTATCAGATTTCGTTCTTTCTTTCTTTCTAGGACTACTTTTTTTGCCCCATTGTCAATTCTCTCTCTCTCTCTTTTTTTTTTTTTTTTTTTTTTTTTAACTTTTTTTCTATCTTTAANTTTTAAAGCTTCTTCTACAGTTAAATCCTCCCAAGTCAGGTCATTTTATAACACCCTAGAAAATGTTTGGCATATGCCATCTGGATGAACATACGGTAAAAATGTAATTAGAAAGAAAAAGGTTTGCTGGTTTCAGAAGAAGTTGGTGACAGCTTTTTTGATAAAATTGGATATAGGGAAATCTGACACGTAAAAAATTTCAAAATCCACTCTTCCACTCTTGGGCTTTTCAGATCTTTAGATCTGAAATCTAAAGTAAGGCAAAGTGAACCAAAATTGCAGTGAATAAAACTGACTTGAATACAAATTTAGAGGGCTAAAAAGATTTATGCTCAACTTTAGACTGGCACTGGGGAAAACACACTGAAAATATAATTCACAATGACAATTAGCACTCATATTATTACATGTGTAAAATGTGAATGCTTCTGCATTCCGTCATATTCTATATATGAATGTTACATATTGGGAAGAAAACAAACTTCTATAGCTGAAACCCACAAAGACATGGAAAAAAGCCTCAAGCCCCAACTCCAGACTAGCAGTTGTTTGCTTTGAGTATTGTATCTACAGATTGCCAGAGAGGTTCTCTTTTAAACTTGTTCTTCTCTCAGGATGGCCAGAAACATTTCAAAAGCTCTGTTCATGATGAACATTGGATTTCCTGCCATCTGTATTGTGATGGGACTTTAAAGGCACCAGCCAAATAGCAGAAATTGCACAGAAACATCTCGGTGAAAATCGGTGGAGAAACGGCCACCTGAATGCTGGAACTGCCTCCCCTGGAAGCTGAGCATGATGCCAGCCTCTGTCTGGCTCACTGCCCAAAATGCACAGCCAACATGGGTGGGCCAATGACGAGCAGGTCTAAACTGCAGCTGTGCAGGTACGGCAGGTAATGCACACTGACAGCCCACCCCCCTCACACACAACTGTGCTCCTATACACTGGTGAATGGCACTTTTGCACTCAGTTTCTGTTCCAGCAAACTTTTCCCACCTGGGTGACACCAGGTTCAGCAGAAATACTCTTGGTTTCAAAGCCTGTAAGTGAACAGAGATTCAGGGGCCCATTCTTGAGCAGGTTTCCATAGCCAAAGGAAGCTCACAAAATACTCATATGTACTAGACTGCATGGATGAAACCATGGATGAACTGCCTCCTACAAGCAATTCCAGGGCAAACCCTGTACTGGAGCTGTGTAGACACAGCATAATCCAAAATGTGGGAGTGAGCAAGACAGCAGAAAGGGCAAATGGCTAACATTAGCTGGTTTGACCACCAACTGGGCCTTGCCTTTTCCCGGAATAGAGATTTAGGATGCACAGAGTCACTAGCATTTCCTTCCTGAAAGGAGTCTTTCCACAGGTCAACTCTTGCATATGCAGCATGGGCTGGTGGTATAGCACAGGGAGGCAGGGTGTTTGGCCACCTGCCTTGCCCAGCTCCTTTGCCCAGTGCAAGATGCTTCTGCTAGAAATCAGAATTACTGGGCTTCCTCCACAGCAGGAATTTCTTACAATTACTAAGTTAGGATTTGAAGTACACCTGGGTTTTACCCCCACAAAAAAGCACTTTTCTTAATGTGATCTGAGCTACTCCATTTAGGATAGTGTACTACTCTAAGGCCCTTAAAGATGATCTAAAATGTAGCTTTTCATTATCCCTTCCATATGCATCAATAAACTCTGTTGCAACTACAGACATAGAAAAGGGAAAAAAAACCCAACCTGCAAATACACAATAAATCCATTTGGGCTGAAAGTGTCCTCTGGAAAACAGAACAAACAATTCCTATTCATCCTGCTTTAGAGATTTCACACTAACCCCATCAAGAGCAATCTGTCGGCCCTGCCTGGCCCAAGTCTGCAACAAATAGCACAGACCTGTGCTAAGGGCTGCCAGCATTTCACATCCAGTGAGGAAAAGGAGCTGCCATCTCCAACTCAACATGGACAATTTGTCCAACTGAAATGTTATAAAAAGAATGAGGGAGGAGAAGCAGCATGGAAATAGCTTTTAAGGTGCTGATTTGATTAGGAAAGCTACTAACTAAAAGAATCTTGTCTGGTGCAATGCTGGAAGCTTGCTCCAACAAGCACGTCGCTCTCTGTAAACACTAAGTGTGGGTAACCTGATGACATGGTAAGAAGACAGAATCCAGATTTAATGTGCCCATTGTAACCCCCTGGTCCAGCTGGGCTTGGCATGAACAGCTGAAATACTGAAGGCCCTGCTTTAACAGTTCTGTACCTGCCTAACTCTTGGGAACTCAGTACTCATTCCTTCAGCAACTGAATGGATGGGCAGGTCACAGAAGGGGCTCTGAATTATCTAATCATTTCCTTCCTTTCCATTTACAGCGGAGGGGTCTTGAACCAAAACTAGCTCTTCTGATGGTACCAGATCAACCCAGCATTTCACCTATTGCCTCTTCGGCAAAGTGCAGCTTTTCGCGGTGGAAATTGAACATCAGCTGGCAGCAGTAAAACAGGTGAAATACCAACATATGGGTTAGGGGGTAAACAGTGGGTACTCAATACTGTAGCTGCTTAGTTTAATGACAACCAAGTATTTAAAGACTCGGGGATATAAACTGCTGTATCCCTCTGGTCAGTACAGCTCTCTGCACTCAGAAGCAGGCTGTACCTGCTTCTGGATGTTCATTTCAGCAAAGGGCAACACAACAACCCAGTTAGAAACACTGAGTTTGTCTGAGTTCAGGGTAATACAGAGGAGCACTCTGTACATCACTACAACAAGCTGTCTCCAGTTTCCCATGCTAAGTATGAATTCTCTTCACTGGAAATTTGAGCACAGGAACGATTAGAAAGTTGCTTTTATAAAGACGCCCAACTCCTGCACTGATACAATGACTGCAAGGAAAACCTTTAATTCTCCAGCTACTAGACATAAAGGGATCTGCAATAGACTGCTACCAAGGGGACTAGAATAAATTTAAAAGATTTTCAAAATAACTCACAGAAGTCCCAAAATCAAGTCTTCATGATCTATAACAAGGTCTTCACAGTTAGTTTTCAAAGCATAACTCCTAGTTCTGTAACTCTGGAGAAGGCCTTCAGGACTGAGAGGAAACAATAAAACCATCTCTTCCTTTCTCCTTTCTTTTAACAAATACAAATAGTGAGGCTTGCTCTTCTTGATTGCTGATTTGGGAGCATGCCATTATGACTCTTCAGCAAATGCAAAATGAGAAAGAGAACTTAATTGAAATAATCTAGAATGACAGATTGCACTGATGGGATGTGAGGCTGCCAGATAGAGCTGTCATGCAAAAATTAAGCATAGGATATTCAAAGGAGAAAAAAATCAGGTGTGTTGAATCTTTGGGTTTTTTTCCTAATACATTATTCTCTATACTTCAGCAGAAATGGCTGAATGATTTTTCTGGGCTTACTTTTTCATTCCAAAGTAAGCAGCTAACCTTTCTAAGTGACAGCACTTCTAGTAACCACAGGAAATTTTAAATATTTTAGAAATAGGGGTGCTGCAGATCATACTGCAGCTTCATTATATCAAAGAAGCTTGTGCTAAAGTCTGTGGGTAATTTCTATTTATGTACATATGAGAAGTTGCCCAACCACCAATCCATTATGTTGGATAGTATCTATATAAATATTATTAAGGACACTATGCATGGTAACAATGCACAAGAATCATTACCTCCTTGAATTTTGGAACTGTCAGCAAGCTTCCTCAAGAGGTGAAGGAGAAAAAAGGTAATATACAACATTTCAAAACAGATGCATATGAGTTAAATTGCAGTGACAGCTGCTCTAGAGAAGCCTATTCAGACAGAAACCCCTTACTTACAGGTGAAGAAAAAGGTCAAACAAAAGTGTCATGCACAATAACCGTGACACAAAAAAATATGATGGAAGTTGCAGCCAGGCTGATCAGCAAATCAAATCTCCCTGTTTATCTCAAGAAGACCCAATTCTCTGTAAACAGTGAAAGCTCTAAGTAAGGCAAGCAGTTAATTCCAAACTATGACAATCTTCACCCTGGAGTTCGGAACAATTCTACAGATGGTTTGCTTTTTGTTTAAGTCACAGACATGTCACTCTCTTCTGAAATCTAAAGCTGATAAACTCTGCAAAGCCCCATCTCATGAAAAACCTAATTAAAGGCCTTCAAGGTTTCATAACACAGAAAGTATATAATGTGTTTTGGAATGTTCATTTTTTAAAATGAAAAACTACATTAGTGCAATTCTGACATTAAATACAATATTGAAACACAGACTTTAAAGACTCAGACTTTCAAAAAAAGAGATACAATTAAAACAAAATCTTGGTCACTGATACTGCACACCTGTAGTACACATTTTCAGTCTGCAAGCTGTCTCCTTCTGTATATAGACAGGTCAGATTGACAGAACAGGCCAAACTTGAATAAAATAAGCCATAACTAACATTCTGAAATATATTAATTTCTTACTTATCTTCTGAAATTTAAGAACAAGGATGGATCTGAGTGATTGGCAGTACATGTAAATTATCCTGTAAGTGTAGGTCTGCTTAGGATCAGGCTGATCTGGGGTTCAGGACTACATGGAAGGAGTGGCATTTGGTAGCCATAAAAAACCAAGGTTTTTGGTTTTGATTTTTTTTAATAAAACCACCACAAAACCAAAATAAGTGCTGAACTACACACTTATTTAAACATCATTTTGACATGATCTGATTTGACATGATGATATAGTAGTAGCTAAAGTTAGACCAATGCTATCCCCCATTAAGCTGCAGTCCATACCATGAAGATAAATCAATTTTGTAGGAAACATTCCAGTGACAAAGTCCCCAGTTTACTATGTAAATTACTTCCACTGTGTAGGGCATTCATAAAACAGTATTTTTCCAGTTAGATAACACTTCCTGGCCCAAAGCCCTTTAATTTTCACAAAGCCTCACTGAACCACAGTGGCCTTTAAAACAGAGGGTAGAACTTAAGTTGCATAGTATGGCACACGGGGGAAAAAAAAAAAAAAGAGGGAAACGTCTGCCTAATTATACCAGTAAAACCTCAACTCTTCAGAAAATATACTGTGGCCTACTTTTAGTGTCCATGCAAAGCATACTGAACTTTGGTTGTAAATGCCTGCTATAAAAGTAAAGAGCATTTCCACCAAGGAATGAGAAGCCAAGCCAAACCAAACTGTCTGACTCTAGAGAAGGTCAGTGGAGCTCATCAAGAGTCTGTAACACAAGACTTATGAGGGGTGGCTGAGGGACCTGGGAGTGTTTAGACTGGAGAAGATTCAGAGGAGACCTTATCACTCTCTACAACTGCTTGAAAAGAGGTTGTAGTAACTTGGGGGTCAGTCTCTTCTTCCAAGTAACAAGCAATAGAACAAGAGGTATCAAGTTTTGCCAGAGGAGGTTTACACTGGATATTAAAAAAAAAATTAAATAAAACATTTGTCAAGGATTGGAACAGGCTGCCCAGGGAAACAACTCCGGAGGGATTTAAAAGATGTGTAAAATTGGGGACGTGGTTGAGAAGTGGATTTGGCAGTGCTGGGTTAATGGTTGGACTTGATAATCTTAAGAAGTCTTTTCCAAACTTAATGATTCTATGATTCTCTTCTACATACAGTGTCTTTGCTGACTTATCCAGGAATTATGCACATCTTGGTCACATCACAGCTTACAAGTGAAACTAGGAAATAACTTTCTGGACATTTAGTAGACCAATTTTTAATAGAATAAGAAGCCAGTCTATGTAGGAAGCACAAATTCCTCAAAAGCAAAACAGCCCTTCCCATCATTAATTACTCAACAAACCAACCTTTATATTTTCAGATCACAGAGAGTCTAGTCTATAAATGAAACACATTTTCATAATTTAATCATATAGCATTTTTATTTAACAAAATATGCAAATCAAATTGTTATTCCAGAAATCAAGAACTCAGAAAGATTAATTAGAGAAGTTTTACTCACTTCTGACAAGCAGTTTAACTTCAAAAACTACATAATTCACATTTGGGGGTAGGAGAGAAAAAAACTGTCATATCAGGAAATTAAATTACTCTCTGAATTCTGTTTTGAAACATGAGTCATACATTCTCACAATTGATTTAAAACAACTGGAATTTAAAAAAGCAAAGCTCTACTATTTTCTAAAATTAATTAAAACATCTGGCAAGAGAAAAGAATAGTCTTCTTCAGCAATGGATAATTAACCTAAAGTTCTGTCAAACTCTACTACTCTACTACTTATGTTCATAAACATAAGGAATAGATTTGGAAAAGTTTTAACATTTTAAAACAAATTCATACTCTTGGAGAACACAGTTATGTATTCTCTTTTGTGAAAAGAATGGGAGCAACTAAGCATCAGCAATTCAGGTGATCTTATATCTGTCCATTATAGTTTTGCTGTAAGTGAAATAGTAGGAACAAAATCATGTGTTTTAGAGAAGTATTGTTTAAGCTTCTGCACTCACATTCTGTAGAGTTATGCAGATTACTCTTTTGCCAGCTGTAGGTCCTGTATTTCTACCTCCCAATTATGGCCTGATCCAAATACATAAAGCTTTTTAAAAAAACAAACCTCAAAACAAGCCATAAAAAAACTTGCAGCTGCAGAAAAAATAGAAAATGTTCTGCAATAACTCTTTCTGTTACACTTCTTCAATGAAATTTTTCCTCTTCTGTTCTCCTAAGACAGAAGGATAGGAAAATTAAACCACTTTTTAAATAAACCTTAAGCTTTTTTCGTTAAAAAATAGCTAGATGCATGGCAACAATTCAGAATACCCAGGTATGACAGAAAAATCCCACCCTCACTAGCACCATCTTGGGGGAAAACCACAGCAGTCAAAATCCAACTAAACCCCAGGCCACATATACATTCTTTAAAGAGTGAAGATGGGAGAGGAAAAAACCCCAAGGAATGTGAGCACACCAAGTCCAGGGTGACTATTTTCATAGTCAAACAATGCAACAGAAGGAGAAATGAGAAGGAAAGGAGAGTTGGTAGAGATGACATCAGAGGAGAAGCCACCCATCAGCAACTCCTCTATTCCTCTTAATTGTGTGTAGTGTGGGAAGAGTGTCGCTACTGCCAAGATGAAATTCACAGTCAAACTTCTGGACTACTGGGAACACTCCATGTTATACCTGTGACGTTACAGACTATCAGTGCAGGAAAAATTATAAGGAAAACTTTCTAGAAGCCTCCATAACTTCCATAGCTTACTTCCAGCCTCCTTCCCAGAGACTGAAAAAACCCCCCAACTTGTTTTTCTCCTACCAGGATACTTTCTTACAGATTAACTCAAACATCAATCAGCATTTCATTCCTCCCTGAATCCACAGGCAGCCCGACTTATAGTAACACCGAAGTAAAACTCAGGCCAGGCAAGACAAAAGCAGACTTTGCAGGAAGTAGAAAAACATTGGGAAGCCTTGGCAACATTATCACCTCACCATCCATCAAACACCGCATTGCCTCAGTGTACTCCATCAACCTGCATTCCCTCTTCTTCTGGCCACACTTAAAGGACATTTCCCTGCAAAATGTAGGTGAGGCACTGTTAATTCACAGTAACGAGACTAAAGCAACTTCTAATTTTAAAAGGATGTAATTACTCCAGCACACACAAATCCAGTTAAAGCCATTTCGTAGGGATCCCAGTGTATGGCCACCAGCATCCTCTTTTCTCACAGTTACAGTGACTATACTGCTTGGGAAATCTTCTAGAGTGGAGCCTAGATCCTTGGAGGAAAAGCCATTACTAATCCAACCCTGAAGCTGTGTACATGTTGCCAGATGAAATAAAACATGAGCATGAACTGAATGCTTTCTACAAGAACAAAACCTGTCTCTTCCTCTTAGATCTCCTCGCAACTGTAACTAAGGGCAAACAGAAGACTGTATTTTCATCTGAATTTTGCATAGCTTTTGTAAAATTGAGGCTGCAATGTAGCTTCCATATCGAACAGCTGGGAATAAACCTGCATTTTATGTGTCGTTAGGGTCAAAGCAATCCCTTAGACTGAAACAATATGGCACAATCCAGCTGGGAAAATCTGCATATCCAGATCCTCTGCTGCAATGTGCCTTCCTTTGCCTTCATATGTGCCTTCCTTTATGGATCATCAGTCAAGACTACACTTGCAGTAGAAATTTAAATCAGTCATACTGGAAGTATTTAATTTGCTTTCTAAATAATTATTCAGATTCTCTTTTAGTGAAAGTTGCAGGGGCAGGGAGAGAAAAAAATGAAGTTTGGAATAATGAATCCCTTCTACCAGTTGGAAGACTGCTACAATGGTTTGACCAGGCTCCTGGAGTTATAAAATATGGAGCTTTTGGGATTCAAAGCAGACAACTCTCTGCAGCAAAATTAGCTATTCATCTCCATTCTTCTGTATATAAATGAGCAAACAAGTTACAGCCAAAGTGTCTGTCTGCATAGTCTGCTTAGTAATTCTGAATGCAGGACTTTCCAGTGCACAGACACGCAGAATTAATGTTGAAAATACCCTGGCAGTCAGTTATTACTACTGATAAATATTAAATTGGATGGCAGACTGTACTATAAAAACCGAAACTAGAGAAATGAAATGGTTGTGTTTTTAGCCAGAAAGACATGTCCTCTAAAAGATAAAAAAGAGAATTCTTCAGTAGGTATATATATGCTAATGATTGATCAGAAGAAACGTCAAAGCAAATGAGGCTACAAAGCAAGGACATCCATCATATAAATCTGAATTCGTTAATAAAGCTTATCTTGTATAATTGTATCCTGTGAACGATGCTGCTGGCACAAAGCAACATGGACAGTATTTACTAAATATGGTAAAGTGCTGTCCAACATTCAGTATAACTCTGTGCTTTTAAAAAAGTAGTATTTGGGGTTTGCATACAGAAAATAATCTTTTGTAAGTACATTATGTGCTTGGATCAGAAGGCAACAAGGTTTGATGCAGTACTTTGTCCTTCCTAATTTTGGCCTAGCCTCTGAAAGCCCAGCTTTGGTACAAGTATGCTAAACAGTGCAGTACATGTTTCTGTGCCAAAAAAGTGAAATCACGGACAAATGACCTGATCTCAGGAAAGAAAATTACCTCCATCCAAAATTATTTACAGTCTTAGAAGAATATAGAGAAGACTTACTTCATGGTATCATACTTCATGGTATAAACAGCAAATGAAGATCCA
Organism: Eulacestoma nigropectus; assembly: GCA_013397775.1. Classification (NCBI taxonomy): domain Eukaryota; kingdom Metazoa; phylum Chordata; class Aves; order Passeriformes; genus Eulacestoma; species Eulacestoma nigropectus. Next base: position 154,171 of record VZTE01002919.1, read on the forward strand.
ACTCTGAGAGATGCTGCTCTCATCATTACCTGCTCCATACAAACTTTCACACCTCTCAATTGTACCGTAATAAGACGGACAGTGGTCCTGCAGGAAGGAATGAACTCATGCTGATGAGCTCAGAGCACCATTCCAATGTTTGAATTCAGCTGTGCAGGGGAGGATGAGGCAGACAGCTGCCTTTACCTGTTTGAAGGCCTAGGTAAGGCACACATTGCACTCAGACTCAAGTCTCAATTCACATTGCACAATGTTTTCCAAGCCTGTGCAGCAAGTCTTGTATGCCAGGGATTTGGTATCCTTGGCTCTAGCAGCAAGCTCTTAGAGTCTTTTCAAATTAGGGCTGAGATCTTACCGACTGGGAGCTAGGTCTTCAAGCTGTGGAGAAGCACATCTCCTAAGGAGACACTATAAGACAAGCATGTCTGATCAGCCCATGGCTTCTACTGGTGGAAACTTCTAAAACTATTTTTGTGTCTATTTGGATATAGTCCAGCAAATCAGGTTCCTAGTCCAGCCAGCTCCAGAAGCAAAGCTCAGCTCAGCATCAATGGTAACAGCAGAAACACACTCCCCAGCATGTGCCCGACCCCTGAGCAACTACACAGGAAACCAGACCCCAGGTCCAACAGGGACCGCCTGGGGAGCTCTTCTGGGGAGTGCTCAGATCCGTATGATCTAAATGGATGCTGTATAAAGGACGGCATAACAAGTTCATGCATACTGGAAGGCATGCTGCTTTTCAGCAAGGCTTTGTGGGCAACGCCTATTTATTTAGGCAGCAATTGTATTTTTGTAAGAATGGCTGTAAAGGAAAGCTTATAGGAACAAAAAAATTACTTTGAGTCCCAGTTTGCCTAATAGCAAGTTATTAGAGCAGCTTACGTAGCTGAAAAAACAAGCTTTTAACCAGAAGATCTTGTCACTCAAAAGCATGGGTTTGGGTTTTTTAGTTCTTGTTTTTTTTTTCCCAAACTGTCTCTGCCATCCCAGTAAAAGGTACTTTCTCTGCTAACAAGCACTGCCTCAGTTCTATTTCTAGATCTATCACAGTTACAAAAACACTACCAGCACAAATTTATTCACTGTTCTCAGGGAGGGTTTTTCTGACTCTGTTTTTAATGTACTGCACAGTGGATAATATACAGGGTATAGGCTTATTTACTCTACCTTATCTTAGATCAGATTAAATTCAACCATATATATCAGAACATATCAGTTTGAAAATACAGCTTGGCTGCTCTACTCAGTAAGGCAGCTAGAGATCATGATAAATCATACATGGAATGTAGATGAAACTTTCTATGCACCTCTCTGAAGCTTCTGGACAGATGAAGTTTCTGCACCTTTTTGCTTTGCAACCTGTGGTGCTGTCAATGCTTTGGTGACTCTCACATATAAAAAGTCTAAAATGCCACAACCTTGCTCACAACAATCAAAACCAGATGGACATATTTTGGTTCTCCTTAAAACACCTGAGAGGTAACCAGAAGGCATTTTCTGCCTCAATGACAAAGACTAACTTCCATGGAAAAGTCCTGCTACTTCTCTTGTTTATCAAAGATGTGGTATAACTAACTAATAGTGAGACTAAACACAGAGTCAACAGGTGCTTGCATATCTCAAAGGAATTTCTAAGGCACTCCATAAAGGAATAATTCATTATAACAATTAGGTGCCAAACAAGAGACAGTGGCACATAAATCAAGCTTGGGAACAAACCCATCCACTGACTCTCTCTGGCATTCAGATGATAAATTTCTCTTTAAAGCATAGCGGCTTCTCTCAGCACTGAAGCTCCTACCTGTCAAAGCCTGCCATTGACTGGCATTGTCTTTGCTGATGGCCACAGTGGCTGTGGGCTGCCATGAAATTTTTAACCAATGCAAAGTCTAAAGCAGCTTGGTAATAACATTACACTTCATACATTTTGTAAGATTCAGTGACAACACAGTGCACCTTTTCAAGTTTACACAGCGTGTGTTTAAAGTATCCTTTACCAAGCCTCGAAGAGAAATAATTCCTTTAACATGGGCTCTCTAGGAAAAAGAAATACTCCTTTGGCAAAAAATAACTTCTGCTAGCTGGATAGCTGACAAAACTGGATATTTGTTTACAGTGAAAAATAAAAATGGAGCTTTACTAAGACAGAAGTGTTCTCCAAGCATTTCCTCATTTATTATTTCCCAGGTACTTCTCAACAGATAACTGATTTTGTTCTGCAAATGGACTAGAAGACTCCCAGTATCCCCAACCTCCCTATTATGTATTTCCCAGTAATATGCAAGCACTATTGGCCTAGAACATTTCTGTCACTATAGCAATACCAATAAATTAATTATGCCAGAGGGTGTTCACTGGCTCTGAGAGCAAGTGGCACAGAGCAGCCTGTGCCAACATTATTACTGCACTGTACTTTTCATTGTAGTTATTCTCTTAAACTCCACAACAGAAGGTATGATGTCCAAAAAGTCTTGTGGGGACTACAAGACCTCTATAGCCTATGCTAAATCCCAACCTATTGTCACAGTTTATTTGGAAAGCGTTGAGTGGCACATGCACGAGCACGTTAAGGATCATTCTAATAATTCAGCTGATGGCCCCATCAAATTCTTGTCCCTGAAAACATCATATAGTACTGCTTAATTTACAAAGGCTTCTATCTCAATGGTGTCTAAAAAATAGGCTCTTTTTGAGAAAGTCTCTAGCAGCTTTAGTGTAAAATAATTGATAACATCAATAAAAACTGTGATAACAGAAGTTTTGGGGTGTTAAGTGTATCATTGTCTTGTGTCTCATTCTTCACACATTAATAGAAGCATCATGTCTAGAAAGATTCATAAATATGGCCCTCTAAACACACCTAACAACCATCAACCAGTTTCTGGTCAAAAAGCAAACATTCTTTAAGCACAACTTCTGCATAGGAAGCTCCAACAATCTACTAACAGATTGCTGGAAGATGAGAAAGTGTATCAGGGAAGCTACAGACCCACAGAGCAATTGAAGCTGGAAATGACCTCTTAAGATCGTCTAGTCCAGACCCTTCTCAGGCAGGGCCACTTAGAGCAGGTTGTCCAGAAATATGCCCAAATGGATTCTGAGCACCTCTGACAATGACGGCTCCACAACTTCTCTGGGGAACTGGATTCCAGATGCAGCCGCCCCAGTGCTGAGCAGAGTGGAAAAATCACCTTTCTGGACCTGCTAGCAATAGAGTTCATAATGTAGCCCAAGATGCTGTTGGCTGCCACTGTCACAAGAGCGCATTCCTAGTTTATGGGCAGCCTGGAGTATAGCAGAAACAATCTTCTTCTACCAAGCAGCTTTCTAGCTGGTCAGGCCCAAGCCTATACTCATGCATGGGATTGCTCCTCCACCAATGCAGGACCTTGCATCTCCTTCCCTTGAACTTCATCAGGTTCCTGCCTGCCCATTTCTCCAGCTCACACCCAATCAGTGTATTAACATTCCTCCCAGGTTTTTTTTTACCACCTGCAACCTTGTTGAGGGTGCACCCTACCTTATCCTTCAGGTCATTAATGCAGATGTTACACAGTACTGAGCTCAGTATCAACCTCTGGGGTACCACATTAGTGACTGACTTCCAACTGGACTTCACAACACTGATCACAACCCTCTCGACTCGGCCATTCAGCCACATTTCTATCCACCTCACTTGTTTCACCCTTACTTCATCTGCTTGTCTTTGAGGATGTTATGGAAGACTGTTTAAAACCTCACTTAACTCAAAGCAAGCAACACCCACTCCCTTCCCTTTAAATCAGTCACATCATTTCAGAAGGCTCTCAGATTGCATAAGCATGATTTACTCTTTGTAAATCCACGATGACTATTCTGGATCACCTTCTTGTCCTTCCTGTGTATGGAAATCCTTTCTGGGATAAGTTGCTCCATCACCTTCCCAGGGATCAAGGTGAGGCTGACCAGCCTGGAATTCCCCAAATCCCACTCCTTGCCCTTCTGGAAGAGAGACATGATATTTGTTTTTTTCCCTTTCAGTAATCTTCCAAAAATAGCTGAATGGCCTCACAGTGAAATAAGCCAGTTCCCTCATCACTCATATATGCAATCTATCAGGCCTTATGGACTTGCTTACATCCATTTTAAGCATTCCTTAACCTGATCACCCTCCACTAAGGACAAGTTTTTGCTCCAGACTTTCCCTCTGGTCTTAGGGGTCTGAGATTCATAAAGGCCAGGAAAGACTCAAGCAAAGAAGGCATTGAGTACCTCAGCATTTCCTCTGTTCTCTGTCAGCAGTATGCCTGAACCATTTAGCAATGGACCCACATTTTCTCTAGTCTTTCTTTTGCTGCTGGTATACGTCTAAAATCCTTTCTTGTTGCCCTTAACATCCCTTGCCAGATTCAAGCCACGTGAGCTTTGCCTTTTCTGACCCCACCCCTGCACAACTGGACAGTATCTCTATTCCTCCTGGGTCACCTGTCCCTGCTTCCAGGCTGCCTGCTTGTTGGGACAGATCAAATTAGATCTTGGAGAAGATTACAGAATCATAGAATAGCCTGAGTTTGAAGGGACTCACAAGGATCATCAAAGTCCAACTCCTGGCCCTGCACAGGACAGCCCCAAGAATCACATGATGTGCACGAGAGCATTGTCCAAACACCTCTTGAACTCTGTCAGGCTTGGTGCTGTGACCACTTCCCAGGGGAGCCTGTTCCAGTGCCCAGCCATCCTTTGGGTGAAGAACCTTTTCCTGACATCTAACCTTATTCTCCCCAACACAGCTGCATGTCATTCCCTTGAGTCCTGTCGCTGGTCACCAGAGAGAAGACATCAGTGCCTGCTCCTCTGTGTCCCCTCATGAGGAAACTGCAGACTACTATGAGGTCTTCCCTCAGTCTCCTCTTCACCAGGCTGAATAACCTAGTCATCCCAGCCAGTCCTCCTATGGCTTCCCCTCTACACCCTTCACCATTGTTTTAGCTCTTAGACACTCTAACAGCTTTGTATCTTTCTTATTGTGGTGCCCAAAACTGCACACAGAACTTGACGTGAGGGTGCACCCACACAAAGCAGAGCAGGACAGTGAACTTCATGAACCAGCTCAAGGCACTTCTTGAAGATCGATCTTGAACTGCTCCTCTTTCCAGGGCCATGGGATGTTGTAAGATACCATGTGATTCTTCCAAGCAGATACTGAAACAGGTCAAAGCCTGATTTCCTGAAGTCTAAGGCTGTGATCCTTTTTTTTGCCCTGCTCCCTCCTCTCATGCTCCTGAACTCCACCATATCACGGCCATTACAGCCAAGGTTCCTCCTAACCATCATGTCCCCAGCTGGCCTTTGTTTTAGGTATGACATCCAGCAAAGCATCTCCACTCGTTGGCCCCTCGATCACCTACGCCACAAAGCTGTTGCTTTCTGTCGCATACCAGCAAGTTAGGAGGCTGGTTCACATCCCCCCTGAGGACCATTGTGTGTGAATGTGAAGCTACTTCCCATTGTCCTAAGGTCTCATCTACTTCTTCCTGATCAGGTGGCTGTGCTGGTTTCAGCTGAGGTAATTTCCTTCACAGTGGTTGGTTTGGGGCTGTGTTTTGGATTTATGCTGAGCACAGAGTTGATCATACAGAAATGTTTTTGTTATTGCTGAGCAGGGCTTACACAGAGCCAAGGCCTTTTCTGCTTTTCCTACTGCCACACTGTAGAGGAAGTTGTGGGTGCAAGGGAGATTGGGAGGAGACACAGCCAGGACAGGTGACCCCAACTGACCAGAGGGATATTCCAGACCATACGACATCATGCTCAGTATATAAAGTGGGGAGAAGAAAGAGGAAGGGGGGGAACATTTGGAGTGATGGTGTTTGTCTTCCCAAGTCACTGTTACACGTGCTAGGGCCGTGCTGTCCTGGAGATGGCTGAACACCTGCCTGCCCATGGGACACAGTGAATGAATTCCTGGTTTGTGTGGTTTTGCTTTCCCTATTAAACTGTCTTTATCTCAACTCACAAATCTTCTATCTTATACCCTTCTGATTCTCTTCCCGATCTCGCTGGTGGGACAGTGACCAAGCAGTTGCCTGGGGCTAGGCTGCTGGCTGGGGCTAAACCACAACAGTGGCCTAGAGCAGACTCCCTACAGCATCACTTATGTTGGTTTACCTGCCAGTCCTGACTTATAAACATTGATCTGGCTCACTCCCCATCCCCATAGCAGAGCTCTTTGCTTCCCAGCTGCTGTTTCACATAAAAGTTGACACCTCTTCCTTGCCTTCCCAGCATGGCCTTCCCAAAGGGCTGGTGATCCTCAATTTCTAAATACAACCTTACTGCAAATGCAAAACATTATCATATCTAATAACATTTTCATCTCTAATCTTAGATAAACATTTTTAAAATCACTTGCATTACTCTGTATACACCAAATAACACAGGCTAAAGTACTTTTAGAAAATAAACCAAACTGAATGAAATAAATCACATAATACAGGTAAAATACATGGCAGTGTACGAGTAAAGCAGTACTGCTTGTTATAGACCAAACAAGGAATTTAGTTTTATAGTTAAATACCTCAAAGAAAGGCTATGCTTTCTGTATACATACGTGCATGTATATGAACATAAATCACACGGGGGATATACGACTTATTTCCCAAACATTATATCCCCTAAGGAAAGACACGATAATGGCAACAAAAAGTAATGGTGTGTGTCAGCCATTAGCTATATAAAATTGGACCCAAAATAAAATAAAAAAATTAAAATAAAATAAAATAAAATAAAATAAAATAAAATAAAATAAAATAAAATAAAATAAAATAAAATAAAATAAAATAAAATAAAATAAAATAAAATAAAATTTAAAAAAACCCCAACAATTATTACTATTATTCATGTTCACCATTTAAGCTATGCTTGACCATAGACCAAGATTTTTCAGACGTCTAGGAATAAGTCCTTCTCTTCTAAGGATAAACACTAAACACTTCACATTTTCACAACCTCTGAAGCACTCTTTTTAAGGCTTATAGCACACATGCAAAATTAGTGTCTATTTTAAAAAAATACTTCATCAAATGTAGAAAAGAAAGAAATAATAGAGAGGGGTAAAAAATACTTCTATGATATCAATTTTGAAAAAATGTTTTGAGGATATATGTAGAATAAATCATCAAATTTTAAGTGATTTTGCAAAAGAAATTAAAAATTAGATCTTTCAATACAACTTAGTTGAAGGTTTATTAAAATAAAGTAGGGTCTGTTGCAAGGCAGTTAATTTTTATAACTTTATTAACTATTTCAGACTCCTTTCTTGCCTTCAGTCTACAAGGTGGGGGGTTGTTCCACTTCACTGAATGGAAAAATAATTGTTTAATCTCCAAAGAGACCTTTCAAAGAAATATGTTGAAGATCAAGTGGTTATTTTGTAGCAGAGCAGGTTCCTCTAGAGGTTAGAACAGATCTTACTGCATTTTCACATTAGCTACATGTGCACAACACCCATTTTTCCAGATTTGTTAGTATCCATAAAGAAAGTGGCACAGCTGCTCTCTGCTTGCTAATATTCTCAGTAAGAGAGTGTAAAAGAAAGGACAACTGGGATTCAATCCCTCAGCTCCCCCATAAAGCCAAGTCCTGGAAAGCAATGCGCCAGTCCTGCTTTAACTGCTGTAGGGTTTGGTACAGGCTTTTTACTTGCTGAAGTAAAAAACTCAAAATCATCAGAGGAGTGAAGTATCTGGGACTCAAACTGGGCTCTCTCCTTCCCAGGAGAAGCAGTCTCTGAGACCGGAAAAAAAATCTAGCTTTTTCCTCAGCTTCCCAGGTTCTGGGCATCCAGCAAGCTCCCATGGCACTGGAGAATGACTGTTACTCGCCCAGCATAAGGCTGCATTGTAAAGTCCATCAGTTAAATCTCATCAAAACACTACCCACAGGCAAGCTGAAGCAAGGCCAAATGAGTCATCTGACAAGTGTCATACTTGGTCCCTGCTCTGCTTCAGTGAGCATTTAATTCACATTTATGCAACATGAAGCTGTACCATTGTGGCCAGGAATGCCGAGTGCTGGATGATCTTGCACGGGGAACAGGAATCATGAGCTTATCTCACCAGGTAGATGACAAAACTGACCAACACAAAGGCATGAATTGCTTCGAAAAGCCAATGCAGTTTCTGATCTTCAGGCAGTTTTGTGAATCTAGCTTTGAATGGGCCATTTTGTGTAGAAAAATGTGAAATACTGAAGAAGTGGAGTACTTTTTGTTCTAGTCAGGGAACAACCAGGCAGAGAAGAAACAGTCACACAGATTGCATTTTATTTGATCCAAAATAGCAATCAAGCTGAAAAAACAATTATTCACAGAATAAAGCTGCAAGTTCTCATAGAATCACAGAATCATTTAGGTCGGAAAAAGCCTTTAAAATCACTGAGCCTAATCATTAACCAAGCACTGCCAAGTCTAACACTAAACCATGTCCCTAAGTGCCACATCTACATGTCTTTTGAATACTTCCAGGGTTGGTTAAAAAATCATTTCCCTGGGCAACCTGGTCTAGTGCTTGACAATGCTTTCCGTGAAGGAAGTTTTCCTAACATCCAATCTAAGCCTCCCCTAAAGCAACTTTGAGGCCACTTCTGTTGCGGTGAGCAACGGCTCTCGCCATGGTGCCCTGAATCTAGCTGGACAAAGAGTCCAGTGGTTTGATCCCCCAAGGGCCCAAGAACCCTAAGATGGCTGCCCGCTCCAAGGTGGCCACCCTGAGGCAGCTTGGCGGGAAAAGTCGTTAGTCTTGGCGGGAAGGACGTGACACTCCGCATGTAGGCAATGGCCGCCGCGCTCCCCTCCTCCTGGTTATGTAATCAGTTCTGACCGGCCCGCGTTTACCCTCCCCACCTACCCCTTCCCTCATTCGTGGTTGTGTAGCATTCCCCGCCTCTGTACCTCCCCTTGTCTGTTCTGTGATTAGTTGTGTGTTGTCTGCTCCGCCCTGGCTGAGGGGGTATAAAACCCCTTGTCAGAGGCTTTTCTTCGCTCTTCTTGGCCCCTTCCCTCGGTGCCAATAAACGTGTTCCTGCTTCCCCAAGAAGAGTCCCTCACTTCCTTCTATCTCCTCTGCGCCTTAACCACCGGTGGTCGAGGCGAGCCTTGCCTGAGACCTCGCCCGTCCTCCTGCGAATGGTCGACCTCCGTCCTCCTCCACAGCCAGGGGCTGGGATTGCCCGGTGCTCGGGTCCAGCCGAGCTAGCCCCTTGCCGAGCACCGCAGCACACTCCTCTCACCCTGTCATCTGGCAGAAGAGACTGACCCCTACCTGGGTACAACCTTCTTTCAGGCTGTCGTAGAGAGCAATAAGGTCCCACCTCAGCCTCCTTTTTTTTTCAGGCTAAACACCCCTAGCTCAGCTGCTCCTCATGACTCTTGTGTTCCAGACCTTTCACCAGCTCCACTGCCCTTCTCTGGACTCTCTCCAGCACCTCAAAGTCTTTCCTCTAGTGAGGGACCCAAAACTGAACACAAGATTCGAGATGTGGCCTCACCAGTGCCGAGTACAGTGGTATGATCACTGCCCTAGTCCTGCTGACCATGCTATTGCTGATACAAGCCAGGAATACAAGATGAAGATTGTTAACTCCAACAAAATACATGAGATTCTCCCATGCAGAAAAGACTACTACATCCCTAGAGAGTACTTCCATCAGAAGATAGGTCAGGCTGGAAATCTGAGTCCATCACTAAGGACAACTATCGATAAAAGTGAGTACTTGAGTAGTGAGCTGTGAGAAGTCTGAAACCTATACAGCTTTCAGCCAGTGCACTTAGGTGCTGTGGGAAGCCCAGCTGCTGCATTGCAGAGCACAGCACAGCACAGGTTCAACCTGCCCAACTTCACACCAGCCAAAACTTGAGGCTGTCATAGCAAGATCTGTACTGGTACCTATGCAAGCTCAGTTAAGGCTGACTGGAGCGCATTGATCACAGGATTCACAGCAACTGTCACTGTGCAGTGCAGGGAGAACCCGGTTTTTTGACCAGGCCTTTTTTTTTCCCTGAGTCATAACTGAGACCCTGATCCAGAAAAATGACCCCATAATGTTCAGAGGAATGCATCAAGGTCCCCATAATGGACTCAGTAGGCCTTATTAAGCTCAATTATTTGCAGTTTGGGTTCTGCTACGGGGCTGACAGGACATCCATTAACATCCATAAACATTTATGTGTGGTTGATTGCAGAATGAAGCCAGAAAAGCTACAGGCAGTCAACTTCCCATTCACAAAAGCCCAAAGCACACTTTGACTAATACCTCTAATGAAAAAGTAAAAATTGAAGTGCCTCCATGATAGCTATGGACAAACACCAAAATATCAAACCTTTTTCTACACTTACTCGAACTAGGTAAGGATATTTTTGAGCTCAAGTGGCTGACAAAACAATGAAAGCAGAGAGAGGAAAAGATGGAAAAAAAGAGAAAAAGAACTGTTATTCTAGAACTCATGAAACACTGCAATAGTGCAACTCATGAGAGAAGCAGTAAAATATAAAAAGTGCTTTTGTGTCATTTCTGCTGCTGTAAATCAGTGGGGCTCTGCTGACATTAATGAAGCCAACCTGACTTCTGGCAGAGAATCTCTCTATTTCCTATGATGACAACTAATGTCTAAATTCAACAGCAGATTTTGTAGAAATATATTATTAAAGGTCTACAATAACACAGAACACAAATGTAGTCTGTGCAGGAGAGCTGTATTGTATTCATCTTGTGGTGTCAGATTGACAGTGGCAATGATATACATAATTGAAATATTAATAATGCCTCTGTGAAAGGCAGCAACACAGCATGAAAGGAATACTTCAGAACTAATTACTAGCAGTCACATTTCAGGACAACTAAATAATATAATTTTGTAAGACAAATTTTGTTTCAGTTAGCAAGAACTGCAATACTTAACTCATATGACTCCTGAACTCTAAAAATGTTTTAATAATGTAAACAATATACATACGCATATAACACATGGCTAAGTGCTTTGGACGTTTGACAAAATAAAATATTAACATTCATGTTGCAGACTTAATGCTCCTATCCATTTGACAGGCTTAAGTACTGTCATAAGCAAAATATTTATAATAAAACCAGCAGAACAATAGCAAGGATTATTACAGGTCATAACCAGATCATGAGTCAGTGCCACTGTGTTGCAAAAAAATTACAGATGTCATTTGTTACCTTCCCTGTCCTCCATCCTTCCGGCTCCCATCTCCTTGTGAGACTAATTCTTCTCCACCTAAACCTCCTCCTCTCATGGTTCCTAATGAATATCCTGTTAAACTCAGTCAAATCGCTATCCCGTTAAACTCAGTTAAATCAAGTCCTGCCACTCACACACTCCTCAAATTGCATTGTCCATATTTTTACCTAGCTTCCTCCTCAGGTCTCCATTCTGATGCTCAGCAGTCACTATCAGCATACTTCTTTTTAGCTGTGTGATTTTTGGACACACTGCATGGGCACTACTGCTGCTTCTGAGTTTCTGTCAATTTCCAAAATTTTCAGAAGGCTCTTAAAATGGGAGAACTTCAAAGCAACAACATAAATTACATCCCTGGTTGCAAGGGGATGTGTGGGTCATGTTTCAAACATCTGTCTCAAACACTGGGAACCAAACTTTGTAATGCACTTTGGCAAAACAACTTCTGTTTCTCCAGGAAAGGGAAGACATTTTAAAAAATACCAATTAGGTCTCAGAAAAGAGATGGGAACAAAACTTTTCACCTCAGTCATGATGCCTTAGGTTCTAGCTTTTGTATTTTTAAATCCTGTACTGCCTAGTGTGTAACTCTGAAGTTTCTTGTAGCCTGTTAGTTGCTGCTCTCTTACGCCAGGTAGACATAACAAAGCCTCTCTGAGCTTGTTGTTCAAGGACACTTAGGCTGTCCTAGGCCCAAAAGATGTAAACTAGGGCCTCTAGAGAGGTGGAGAAATTGAAGAAATGACATAATTAGCTAAAGTTTTAATTGGTGAATTTAAGCTGATATGCAGATGAATCAAACCTATAAAAGTATGAAGAACTTGTGACTCGTCATCCATCTTGGGGTCCATCTTGGGGTCCAGCTTGGGGTCCATCTTTGATGTGGCTTTTGGCTCCCCAGGGTGTACCTTTGAAGGCCTTTCAAATAAATATCCACCTTTATTCCCTTACTCCTGTCTAGTCTCTGTTTCTAGGTAGCCCGTCAAGGCATCAGTCAAGGAAAGCATGTAAAGTTACAAATAGCTAAAAAGGGTCTGCTGATGAGAGGTATTCAGCAGCCCTTGTAAAAGGAATGAGATCATGAAGAGCTTGGTAATTTCATTCAAGTTTTTCCAAGATTTTATAACACACATGAAGCAGTATCGCTTTTTATAAATCTACAATATCTGGCTTAGACAAAAATCTTCATTTACTGTAGAGAAAGCACATATAAATAAAAATATTAAAGTTCCTGAAATACTTTTAGAAAGAATTAAAATACAATAGTTGTAATGCCAAATTAGAATCCAAACATCACTGAAAAACGCTTGTTCTAACTTGTGATATATTGTGCCCCCTTTTATTTCCCAGAGGTTGATTGACAGAATTCGGAGTTGACAGTTCTTGGGATTATGCAGTAAACACAGCAACTTCTGTTCTCATAATGGATCATTTTTATTTTCTTTTTTTTGATGCACACAGAGGTTAAGGTGCAGCTAATCAACCAAGAAGAACTAGAAAGCACATCAAGAGAAACAGCCAGCTGTAACACACAGCAGAGTGAGAAGTGCCACAAGTGACAGAGAGCTCAGGGAGGGCTGGCTGGGTGTCATGGGCAGGTGAGTGGGAACCATATGGAAGATCACCGCATTTGAGAAGAGCACAGCCAGTCCTTGGGGGATGCAACTTGCCAGGCCAACAGTGCCAAGGGGACTGTATTGGTGTTACTATGTAAGGCTAATGGCATCTATGTGATGGTTCACAAACACCAAATCTAGGTGCAGATGTTATGGAAGTGGAACCAATGGGGAAAAGTAATCTGAAGTGTGGCACTGGAGAGACCAGAGAAAAAGGGTCTGCTCTGGGGAAGACCACAGGTGTGGATCAGCTTTTGCACAAATATGGGGAGGTTGTATGTGCATGTGTATGCATGACCCAACAGCAAGCACCCCACATGCAAGATCCAATTGCTAATGCATAAGAACAGGATCAGGCTGTTTGTACTGGTCTTGTTCATGGGTGGGTTGTTCGTGTTGATGTGATGCCTGCAGGGGCACTGGTTGCCTGTATGCATGATCCTGGTGGCCATCTGTACCAGTCCGGAACGTGTTTGCGTGCAGTCGTGGGGACTGCAGGCTCAACCTCATGGTGAGCTGGACCATGGTACAGGGGACTGCAGCAGCCTGGTGCTATCAGACCAGGATGGGAAGAATCCCTTCTGATCTAGATGTTCTCTCTTAGAACATTTTCTGCATTTGACTAGCATTATTTTAGTTGTTCTTCTTTAATTGAAACAGTAACATATATATGTCTGAGAACTCATAAAGAGCATTAGCATTCTATACATTAGGATAAGGAGGGAAAGAAACATTGGACCAGTCAGAAAGGAGGTCTGATGAAGCATGTAAAATATCCACCAGAACATTCTGGACATATGTAGCCAGTTGCCTTGCTCCAATGCAACACTTGTTTGACACTATTTTATATCTATATTTCCTTGTACTGGGTAGTTGTGGTAGGTACTATAGGGTCTGCACCACAATGCTGCAAATTGTTGACAGCCTGTTCAAGGAAACTGTTGCCTCTAAGTACCAAGAAAAGTGTGCTATTGATACTGAAGACTGAAAATAAAAGCCAGTCTTTAAAACAAACCAATAAAACCATCAAACCCCAAAACTAACCTGCGTGATGGTAACTTGTAGCATTAGACTAAGGAAGTTGATTATTACACAGGTTACCTGAACTATGGAGGCTTTGGCAACTTGTGCCATATGCATGCAAAAACGAATTCAAATTGTTGGGTTTTGTTTCTCTGAAGAGCTGTCTAACTAGCACACTTCTAAAGCACTACTGTCTATATTTTTGGCAGCTCAAGTCTGCTCACTCAAAAATACCACACATATTTACCACAGTTATGCAGAAGTTCACACGAGCAAGAGGATTCCCTAAATGTTGTTTAAAAAAAAATATTTCAGTTACTAGCAATTGCTTTTTTAGATAGGTGGGCAGAAGAGGACAAACAACACATCCTGATGAAATTAATAACTGATCCTGGTTGTTACCAGAAAACAATATAAAACTCAAAACTTCCAGTAAGAAACAGTCCTTTAACTTGTCCTTATATTTGCAGACTACTTACATGTTTTATACTTTAATAAGATGGATGATAATGCCTGTTTTCCAGAAAAAGAAAAACATTTTGCTGATACGATGTATAAACACTTCAGGAAAAAATATTTCCTCTCCTATCTTTCAACAAAAGCATTTTTTAAAAATAGACTTGTTCATCATTCTGTGACAGCATTTAGAAAAGAGCTTTTATCCAGTTATCCAAAGGCCTGGTGAAATGATATCATCTCCCTGAATATTATCCCAGTCAAGTATGTTTATTACTCATATGGTAACTAAAACCACTGATCTTTATTCCACTTTTTATGTGGCAATCTAAATTGCCTTGAGTAATCTGTCTAACAGAGATAATTAAATATGTTTCATTAATATTTGCAAAAGGTTCTAAGGGCATCTAGTGGATTAAGCCTGTTTTGCAAATGTGTTGCTTAGTTTTCATGTTCTACAGAAAGAAAGTAAAGTGCCACTTGGCTCACAGGAAAACAGGAATGGGAATGAACTGGTTTGCCACCATCTCCAAACCCTTGCTATTTTACAATCTATCATATAAACTGTGCCCTATATCCTCCTTCAAATACTTACCAATAATCAGTGTTAATACATTTTGGATTACTCAATCCAGGACTCTGACTGCAAACTTGGAAATGAACTCCATTGCTCTAATCTTTATGGGTCTTCTCTCTTGCAGTTTGGATGTATAGTGCCTTTAGGTTTTTTGCCACAAATTACTTTTTGTTTTAAACATTTCTTGTTTCTTCCTGATGTTTATTCCCTCTTGATCTTACTTTTGCTGTATTAGACAAATCTATGTGTTCTTGTCTCCTCTCATTTTTTTCCCTCATCAAAACCATCCTAACAGTAGTTTCTGCATTGTTACAGTTTGAATCTCCCCTCTAAAACATGTCTAGCTGCAATAAATAATACTTCCCTATCTCTACGACAGCATTTTCCAGTGGCATACCCAAATGACGAAACTTTGGTGTCTCTCAGCAAATCAGTTAGTAGATTTACATTCTCCTCCTCAGTTGTTTGAACATTTACTTTTAGATCATTGGGAAGATTTTGTTATTAACCCTTAATCACATCTCTGAATTTTACTGTGTTTGTCTGTGTTCTTTACACAGAGGTCTCCCATTCCTCTTTTATATGGAAAAAGAGCCACTGTAAGAACTAACTCGTGGTACACTTCTACAAACCTCACTACAGCCCTCTAGTTTCTGCTTTTCAAGAAGTTCTCGATGTTGGTCAGTCCTTTTAATCTTTCCTTACACATTTGTTGCTTTTTTTGCACTGTATTTATGGATGTGGTTATTCAGCTAATTATGCTTCTCTTGTGTCAGTTTTCAGGTCATGCATATCACTGAAAGATTTGAGACTTTATAAACTAGACTATAAATCCAGATGATTTAAAATGTCTTCTTTAAATATGTAACACACTTTTTACAATTCTTAGCATCAGGAAGAATCCCTGTAAAAGTGCAGGAGATGTATGTATGTGTGTATATACACACATGTCTCTCATACTCACACACTTCTCTGTACCATCATGCTGCATCTTGAAACTGGTACTGGAATAAACCACTCCTGGCTTCTGCTGCCTTTCTCTCCTCTCCCTACAAATTTTTCCCTGAGAATCCCCCTTAGTCTCATATATATCCACATTTAGCTCTCCAGTAAAAACAGTGCTTTTCAGATTTATTGAAAGCAGTAGCCTTTCTATAATGCAGCCAATAGACCACTCGCAAGTGCTGTCTTGCAAAGCTATCCCAAAATAATTTTAAAGTAGCAAAGTCAGATGCCAGTAGCAGCTTAGCTGTTGCAGCAGAAAGATCAGTCTGAGTTGTAAAACCTGCTTGAGAAGCCAAATAAATTTTCAGATAGTCCATGCTAACCTTTATGATAGCCTAAGAATGGTAGACAATCCAAGGAACTTAAAAGCTCATTAGGGAATAAGACACTGGTTGGTCAGTGCAAACACCTAAGTTTTACTCTTCCATGCAGCAGAAGCATTCAGCATTTGTGCTGTATTCTATGAAAATCTAGCCAAGCACTTGACAGAAAATCACTTCTATCATTCATTTTTACATTAAAACATCATTATGACTTTCAAATATGGCACAATACTTAGTCTGGCAACATGTGGATCACTTAGCTTTTTAATTTGTCACTGAATGGTAGTTATGAAAAAATTCACATTCAGTTCTCAAGCTTTGACAGAGATTTGGAGAGGAGAGGGTGACAGTAAATCCCTCCTTAAAGAATTCACTTTATCTTTTCATACTTTAGCTTTGCAACCCATAATGAGAATAAAGTCAATGTCTTTCTAGCATCTGCTAATTGAAATCTAACCACCTAGTACATGAGGATCCCAATTTTATGTGGTAGACTTCCTGTACTCCTGTAGTATAAACAAAAAAACCCCAAACCAAACCAACCAAATAAAAAACCCCAAAACAAAAACAAACAAAAACCAAAAAAGCCCAAACAAAACAATAACGAAAAAAAGAACTCCAGTGACGAAAAACCAAAGTTTTTTGAGCAAATTTCTCTGGAAGTTTAGCTGATCAATTCTTTAAATTTGAGCTCAAAGTCAAATAACAGCACCATTAAGCTAACTGCTGCCTGGCTAACTGTTTTAGACTGCCAAATCTTCAGCATGGGCAGTCATGACATCCTTTCTTTCTAAGGCTGTCCCGGATATGCCAGCTCAGTCTGAGTACAGCTTGCTGGAAAAGCAGCTTATGGAAAAAATCAAGCCATCCAATCAAACTTCCCCCTCCAAGCAGCTCTACACAAATCCCTGTCCTGTCACTCTCCCTAACAGCGCCCAGGCTTTCGGCACAGGGCTCAATTGCCTATGCAAGTCACAGATGCAGGGTTGAGAAACCAGCTGTGCAGCTATTACACATTATGTTCAGGTGATAGGGTTCCTCCTCCAGGAACAGTGTTCCTGAAGGCTCATGCCATGAAAGCAGCTGTTTCTATGATCTGCCCATTAGCTTGCACTTGCATTAATTAATTCTAGTCAGGGAAATTAACAGAATTGTCTCAAATGGAGCTCAAGGATACTGATGTTAGGATTCCTCTGACCAGGCACTGTTCAAAGCCTTTTGGAAACTTCTGGCTAGTCACAGTGTGACAATCTGGGGAACCAAATATTTTTCAAGAGCTAGCTAAAATTTTGGCCTGTTTGAAGGCATTGAAACCCCTATTTTTTAAATGTATATTTTAACTAAAAAGATTCCTGATTGGAAAGCTGCAACTTGTCAGCGTGCAACACCAATGCTATGCCCTTATGGTTTCCTTCTCAGAGGTAGATCATTCGCTCATACTTCCATAGAACACTGTTAAAATGGTGGAAACGCATCTTCATTGGATGTTGGTAACAGGAATCATGCAACAAAACCTCTAAATGTCATTACTATGAGCTGCCAGAATCAGTCCCTTGTGGTCCAATCCAAAATGTTTTTTATCAGTATGGCTTTTTGCCAAGTCCCTTCTGTCCAGCTCAAGGCACTGACTGGATTAAACAAAACCAATAAACATGGCAGCAAGCAGAAAACACTGCACAGAAGGGATTATAAGCAGGAACAGAAAAATGAAGTACCTCTTTAGACCACAGGTAAAACTGTTGTTCCCACCTGGTCAAGCCCAGGAACTGCATTATCTAATACAGCACTCCTCCGAAACTCTATCTTTGAAGTTGTTTCTTAAGACACCTCCTCCATATACCCCGGACTTTCTGGTTTTACCTTACATTTCATCAATGTTTCACTACTTCTTCCTTCTGCTTTTGCTGGGTGTTTATGCCAGGAGCTAACTTTAACATGGACTTCTGCTTTTTTTGAATGGCTAAAGAGTATCACCATAAACAGACACTCTACACTCATTCCTACAAAATGTGCTCAGTATTCATCTCTTCCTTTAGGAATGTGCCAGTTACGACGACTTTTAGACATATCTGCTGTATTTATTATGAATTTTTAACAAACGTTTTTCATCCCAAGATGCAAAGAAAAAAGTGGACCTCAATGTGCAAGGAAGGACATTCTAACATAAAGCTGACAAAACTGAGTGTCAGGCAACTAGGAAAATTGAAGCAATGTCTCTTCATAAGAGCACAGCTAAAAAACCTGTCTCTTTACACGCAGAGACCTAAGCTTAAACTTGAAATGAGAAGGGAACCAAAGACATCCAAGAATGTATGGACTCCCACAGTCAAAAGCAGACAACAAAATGTAGCCTGACAGGTTAGGTAAATTCTAACTCCAACTGAAGAGGTGCAGCTGTGCGTTCATCTACAGCCTGGTCTCATAAAATGTTTTCCAGGTGTCTTATCTGCTGTCCAAGGGTGGGAAGTCCATCCTACCACAAAGAATAAGAACAGCATGATTCCAAGACCAACCTCAAACTAGTAAGCACTAGTGGTGGGAAGCATACATTTTTCATCTCAAGATATTATGAGCTCAAAGTACTGAAAGAATATTCAGAATGCAGAAGCAGTGCAGAGTTTACATCTACCTAATACTGGATAAAGAGCTATAGGATGAATCGTTTGCACATTGGGGGCAGCTCACTTCCCATAGCTTGACAGAAAAGCAATCCTCCTATCAAGACAGGCTGGGAGACATGGGATTGTTCAGTCTGGAGAAGAGAAGGCTCTAGGGAGACCTTAGAGCAGCCTTCCAGTACCTAAAGGGGCCCTACGGGAGAGCTGGAGAAAGACGTTTAACAAGGGCATTCAATGAAAGGACAAGGAGCAATGGTTTTAATCTGAAAGAGGCTAGATTTAGATTAGGTACTAGGAAGAAATTCTTTCCTCTGAGGGTGGTGAGGCACTGGAAGGCACAGGTTGCTCAAAGAAGTTGTGGATGCCCCATTGTTTGAAGTTTTCAAGGCCAGGCTGGATGCAGTGTTGAGCAACATGGTCTAGTGAAAGGTGCCTCTGTATGTGGCAGGTGGCTTGGAACGGAGTGATTTTTAAGGTCCCTTCCAAAACATTCTCTGTCCCTAGGAACCAAACCAAAAGCCAGTCTGAGAAAAGAAAAATAAACCAATCCTAAGCAACACCACTGAAAGCTGAAAACTACACATGCCAGCAGATGTGCATTCCAGTAGTTTTTATAAATACACATGAAAAAGCTAGGAATAGAGTCAGAGAGAATCAGAAATATGTTAGGATTGATTAAAGCATCATCCTATGGCTTTGCTGCATATCAGTGTGTCTATCTGCACTCTAACTTTAGAATGTATTTCACATTAAAAATATTACTTGTTAGCAGAGCTGCAAATAACCTTCTCTCCTAAGTGAACCTAAGATCACTTAAAAATTAAAAGAAAAATGATGTTATTATGCTGTTAAATTTTTTAAACTATGGCAAGATTTTTCCATGCTATTTGTATCCTAAATAATATGCCTCTCCAGGTTTTAATTATGAAATGCTAAATAAACCCCATGAGCAAACGCTTATTTGTATCTGTCTGCTAAGTTCCTACTTGTAATTCCAGCTAATTACTTCCCCTGTCAGGAAAATACTGTCTGAAGTCCCAAGATGCCACAGAAGTAGCTCAATTGCTTTCTATTTATGTCTCCCAGTGTTCGATACAGAAAATGTAAATTCATTTGTCTACGGCTGGAAGAGCCAGAAATTTGAAATAATCTGCACTGTCAGCAGGTCTTTACCTCACATGCTTAATCCCTGTTACCATGGTGATATTTAATTGCACAGTGACACAGTTTGATTGGTTTATTTTAAATTGAAGTTCTTCTGTGGAACGGTCCAGGATTCCAGCGAACTTGAGATAAACGGCTTTCAAAATATTGCAGTGAGTCATAATGTTGTCAGTGATTAGATTAATTTAAGTTCAGTTGAACTATTTCTTTACCTGAATCTTACACATATATGACAACATACAAATATGAGGATTCTTAGAATTATATTTGGGAGCTGAGAATTTTGATTATAATTAGGCAGTATTTTGTTGTAAGAAGGGCAATTAAAAACTGAATGAGAATTAAAATTCAGTAAGCTTTTGGTAGTGTCATCTTGCCTTTCTAAAAAAAATTATCTTCCTGTTCTACAATATCAATTCAGACAAGAACCTTTCACAGGAGGCTTATACTTGATTTTCTCTAGAGAAAACTGTAAATATATTAATATGAAAGAAGTCAATCCAATGGGATAAATTAGGCTTCTTAAGTGCTGGCTTCCATATACCTCAGCATGCAGTTCTGTAGCATATGAACATCTGCTGGAAAGGTATCATCAATATGGTATTTCCTGACACGACATAACACATTAAATAACTTGCTTTAAATTCTGTACATACACCATGATGAACTGGTGAATTTGAACTGTGCGATTTAAACAGCAGCAATATACTGAGCTAACTCTCATACTTTTTTTTATTTTTAGCTCCATAACCCAGCTCCAGCACATTTTTTTCTGTATGTTGTCACTGAAGTTCTGGGGGAAGTTTTCACCTAGACTTTGCTGTGAAAGGTCTCAGTTCCATCACCAAGTATCAGACAGATTTGACTTATTTAATTTTTCAAGCTCATGACCACTAAGGCTCCAGTGTACAGGCTGCAGAAAACACCTTTTAGGTGTTTCTAGGGCTGTATTCCCCTCTTTATTTTTTACGTAGCTTGGTTTTATTTCATATGCAGAGTCTCTGTGTTTGCATCATTTGGGATTCCAGCACGTGACCCAAGATAAGACTTAGCTTCTTACAAACTACTACCACTTTTCCAACCACTTGCATGGCTTTGCAGAACCAGAACTTGACACTTTTAATCTCAGTTCTGTTGGGACCACACTATTTTACGAGAGATGCTTGAAAAAGCAGACTCCAGCTGGGGCTATCATTCTCACACAAACTGTTTACAAGAATTAATTTGTTTTACACTCCCAGGAAGGGTATCTTGATGTACCAAAGCAATGCTTTAACAAAAGCATTTGCATTTTGCAATTCACAGATGAGATGCTGTTATTCCAAATGAAACACCTTCCTAGAACACTGTGTACTCCAACAATAGCAAGGATTTAATCTTTGCACCTCTCTGTGTTGATGTACATTGTGATCCTGGATTAGGGTACCTAGATTTTTTTTCCCTATACAGGTTCTGCTCCAGAAGTTTTATTCCTTCCTAATCCACCTTCAAACACATAAGAGTAACAGTGTTCAGGATGCAATACTTCTCTGAATTTCATGGTGTCCCCATCCAGTTTGTGTTTGGAGAAAACACAGAGGACTAGCTCAGAAACATCGAATTTGCTGTAGCGGAGGCCCACAGTGTGATTCCCTGTACTCCACTAAGGTATAATTACAGCCAGGCAACCCAAGGCAAATGACTGAGCAAAAGCTGCTTCTCTTCTGAGGAATCTCACCTACATTCACCCCTTCTTGTATAGCCCCCCTACCTTTCCAGTGTGAGAAATACTCTTGGTTCAGCCAGTGAGGGTTATATGTGTGTGCAGAGAGGACTCAAAAACTGCAAGCCAGAAGAGAGGGAGGGAGCCATGCTGCTGTGACTAGCTCCTGAGTTACAGCACACTAACCAGGTTAGGTACAGCTGCCTTACAGTGCAATGAACTCTCCATTTTTCCATGCTCTAGTTAAAATAAAACAACCCCACAAACCGTCATCTCCTTGCTATCATTCCCTCCATTATAACAATGATTTATTCCAGCCAGTATTAACATCACTTTGTCTGTCATATTTATGAATGCCATATTTATGGCTAGAGCAACATCTCTTTGTGAAGGAAGGACAATTTTTAAATCACCCTCTTTTCAGGAGCTTGAGCTGATTTAACAATACTTTCTTTTTCACCATACCCGAGTAGTCTCTAGGCAAACCACTGACATAAACAGGTTGCTATATAAATTTCCTTCTTCTCCTTTCTAATTATTCAGGTTTGCTTTAAACAGTCACTTGCATTTGTGTATCCCTGCTGCTGCTCATGTCTTCTAGACCCACTCCCCCTTCCACCATATGATCCTGTCCTTGAGTAGGTCAAACCCTTAGCAACAGAAAGCAAATTTGTACGCAGTCTGAAAGAAGCAGAGTAGCACTCTTTCTCTAATAGCACACTATTCATATCAACCATCCGTATTAGTGACAAGGGAATTAAAAAAAAAACAAACATAAAAGAGATAGAAAAAAATCAAGAATCGCCATACCAACCAGACCTGTTGTCCTCCTGGTCCAGTATTCTTCCTCTGACAGCACTCAGTACCCGCTTCAGAGGAAGGTGCAAGAAACCTTGTAATTATAGAATAACCTGATTAATACAGGAAGTTTCGTCCTAGCCCTAGGCAGTCAGCAGCTGACTCACCCGCTTGTCTGAAACATAAGATTTTATATCTGCTCTAATTTTTTTTAATCCAATGTAATTTAATAGTGAAAGTCTTATTACAAATGTACTTTTCAAATGTACATTTGAATCCTATGAAGCATTTTAGTCTTTATTGTAACCTGTAGCTGAGAGTTCGATTTGCTAATTATATAGGTTGTACTATTTTTATCACTGTAAAACTGCCTGCCATTCAATCTCATTGGATGTCCCTTTTAGGGACTCGGGAATAAGTGGGCCAGAGAGTGTGATTCCTCTGCCTTTTTTCCCCTTGGCATCTCACCTGGGAGCGGAGATGCCCGAAGAGGCATGAGGCAGTCAGCCTTTGCCTGGAGGCACTGAACTGGTGCATGGGCTGCCTCTGCTCACAGCCCTCACCCCAAGGAACGGCGCCCTGCCCAAGTGGCAAGTGCCCTCATGAACTAAGCAGCAGCAGCTGTGCTTCTCCTATTTTTGTGAGTACCACATAAATCCCCCGTGAATCCAGTCAACATTGTTTCTGTACTTAGAGATGAAAGAATGCAATGTGCTCAATAAAGTGCTATATAACATCATACCTACAGGGCAGAAGGTGGCTCCTGTGACTTCAAACTTTCATTATGGCCTTATGTACCATGGTAGTTTTAAGGTAAAATAACAGCAGCCTTTTCAAAACCCAGGAAGATGAACAACACAGTAACAACAATCAAGGCTTTCATTGTATTTTACTTATATCCGTTGATGGTTTTCAGAACCTTCCAACAGAGCAAACACCTACAGAACACATGCACAAGAAGGTTGGGGTAGGCTAGACATAAAAAAAGAAAATAATAATTAAAAAAATGCTGGATGATCTGATCGTCTTCTGTGCTTATTTATTTTGAAGTAAACTGATTAGCAGGCTGTGAGTCTCAGTTTTGCACTTGGTATAAATTAGTGGTCCTTAATAAGCAGGATGCTTGATTGATATGCCATTAATATCATCAATGATTGTGTTGTGCCATTCCACATTGCTGGCCAGCTGTGACAACTGGGTGCACGCAGGCCAGACAGGAGGCATGCAACAGGCTCAGAGGTGAACTTTCAGAAAACACAACTGAGTTCCCTCTTCTAAGTGCAGCAGGCACTGAAAGAATAAGATGAAGACTACTAAAGAAAATTTAGGTAAGTATTTGAGTATAGAAGAATAACATAAAATTTTTTTATTGCAAAGAAATATTGTACCATGTATGCTTTGAGAATTTAGGATGTTGTGGCTACACTAGTTATCAAAGGACAGAAACATGTTACCTCGCTTTTCTGTACAGGGCAAAAGCTGACATTTAAGAATTTTATGTTCCAGGAATAGCATAGTTACTAAGCCAAACAAGGACAACCTAAATGTAATGATTTCACAAGCCAAAAATCATGGAGCTGATATTATATGCAGGATAACATACCTTAGAGAAAAGAATTAAGCTTGCAAGATGCACCTGGAAGAAGTCTAGAATAATTTTTTGTTACTAAATACAAAAGCACCAGTGAAAAAAAAGGGACCCAAGATATCAAAATATGATGTGACACAATCATTTAGGTTGGAAAAGACCTCCAAGTCCAACCTTTGACCAGTTACCACCTTTGTCAACTAAACCACAGCACTAAGTGCCACGTAGAGCCATTTCTTGAACACCTCCAGGGATGGTGACTCCACCTGGGCAGTCTGTTCCAGTGTTTAAAAACTCTTTCCATGAAGAAATTCTTTCTGATGTCCAACCTGAACTTCTTCTAGTGTAGCTTGAGGCTGTGTCCTCTCGTTCTGTCACTAGTTGCTGGGGAGCAGGGGCCGACCCTCATTTTGCTATAACTTTCTTTCAGGTAGTTGAGAAGAGCGGTAATGTCTGCCAGCCTCCTTTTCTCCAGGCTCCCTCAGCAGCTCCTCATATGATTCAGCTCTCTAGACTCTTCACCAGCTCTGTTGCCCTTCTCTGGACACGCTCCAGCACCCCAGTGTCTTTCTTGAAGTGAGGAGCCCAGAACGGAACACTGGATTTGAGGTGTGCCCTCATGGTGCAATAACAAAATAACAGCTTGAGCTGGATGCCTCTGAGGAGGGATTCCAAAACACAGGAGCCTGGGCTTTTATACCCTTGCCATCTAAGCACAAGGAAGTCTGGGATCCTCGGCTGCTGCTGTGTCTCTGAGTGTCCAGTCACCTGGCTGGGCCACAGGTATCCATGCCCTTTGTTTTGCAAAGGGTTGGTGGTTCATGGCCTCTTGCCTGTAGTGCCAGCTCCCACCTCACAGAGCTCAACCTGCAGCTCACACTGCAGCTGCACGCCAAGCTACTGGCACTGAGAGTATTCCTCAACAGAACCTCACACTGTTGGCCTCAGCCCATTGATCCAGCCTGTCCAGATCCCTCTACAGTCTTCCAACCCTCCAGCAGATCAACACTCCCTCCGCTACTTAGCATTGTCTGTGAACTTGCTGAGGCTGCCCTCAATCCCTTCATCCCAATCATCAAGAAAGATATTAAACAGGACTGGCTCCAGGACTGAGCTCTGAGGAACCCCACTAGTGACTGGCCTCCAACTGGATGTGATACCATTCACTACTACTCCCTAGGCTCAGCCATGCAGCCAGTTTTTAATCCAGTCAAGAGATCACCCGTCCAAGATATGGGCTGCCAGCTTTTCCATGAGAATGCCATGGGAGACAGTATTAAAGACTTTGCTGAATTCCAAGTAGGCTACATCCTCAGAATTTCCCTCATCCACTAGGTGGGTCACCTGGTTGTTTCAAGTGCTCTAGCAACCACGTCATATTAACATAAATAAGATTTAGAAAGACTTCCGACAAGTAGTTCTCTCCCAGCTCTGCTGTGCACTCTGGAGACTGACCTATGGTTTCAAGCCAAGCAATAATAATGCCACAGGCTTTGATCTCTGGGTGTGCTTCCTTCAATTTCTTGCCTGGGATCCGAGCTGTTTGCTCAGTTTGTTCCAGACTGGAGCACAGAAGCAAGCTAATATGCACACAGTACAGATGGTCAGGGTCCTTAGAGTCAAATAGGGAGCAAACCAAAGCGGAAACACAGGCAGACCCCATCACCCTCTCCCAGGCAATAGCAAGAGTAAGTAAGCACAACCAATAAACATAACAAAGCAAAATAAACACAACCAGTAGCACCTCTTGCAAACAAGGATATGGCAATAAGCTGACCTAACAGACCCCTCTATCTTGAGAATCTAATAACTAACTACACCTTAGTGGAACCAGTGTTGCTTTAAGTCCACATGAGAAGGGCTACACTTCATTTCAGCTAATTTTATTTCGCATTCTCTAGTCTTTATTTGAATGACAGAAACGAGATCCATGAAAATACCCAAGTACCTCATTCCTTAGGAATTAAACAGCAGTAGCAATCAAAAAGGTATGACTTTTGAAGGCAGCAAATGTTACTTCAACTTGTACCTTAAAGTGCAGTTGCAGGGCAGCTTACGAAAAGACAACTCTGTTGCAATCCTATTCTCAAATCCGTCAGATATTTCAGTGTGGCAGCAATGCTGCTCATCACCTGGCCATGGTCTGAGCAGGAGGCTGGACAGGCTGACCTTCAGCGGATTCTTCCATACTAAACTATTCTGCAGCTTCATCAGACCATGCAAAGGACGGGCTCAGAGCAAAATCGACATAAAATTTATTGCTTTCTCCGTAAGATTGACTTTTTATTAGCTTTTGCCAGTTTATTTCCTTCTATCAACTTCCCTCCAGATCTGAAAAGCAGCAAGATTTCCACAAGGGAAAGGACAAAAATGTAGAGGTCCAAAAATCAGTAATATCACAGCAGTGGCAAAAATAAGGAGCTAAAATTGCCATGAGGCTAAACCTTTTGTATACAAAATCAGCCAAAACCTTCTGCTCCACATACTATCTCCCTGAAATGCTATATTCACACCAAAACCATTTTTAATAAGTGTCATGCTTTTATTCAAATTATTGTTACAGAATTTCTCATAATCATATACTAAACAGCATTTATTATTTATATAACAAATGCAAATAAAACATTTAGGACTTTAAAATGGTTAAATATACTGTATTCAAATTATTTCATATTAAAAGTCCAGCTTAATACAGCTTGTGGAGTATAGAAACATGCTGGAAGAATACTAGATGATTGCCATCCTCCCATACTGAAATATATTACTTATCTCATTTCAAGTAAAAGGGGCAAGTTAAAAGGGAATGGGCGAAGTTCTGAAACTTTAATTTACCATGGCCTAAAGAAAAAACATTTTAGAGATTTGCAAAATGACCCTAGTTGTGCCATCTGTACAGAAGAGATAATGAATTGATAGCAACATCTGAAAATATTTTGATAAGAGATTCTTCTCACACTTTTACAAAAGCACTGCCTGGTGATGGAAGCTGCCTCTGATTAGCTCATGTCATAGGGGCTTTCAGAGATTCGAAAGAAATCAAATTTACTTCAGCAGAAAGAATAAACATCTCTTCCATTTCACGCCTTAAAGCATTTGCACCAACACTATATAATTACATTTCATTTCACCAGAAGATTCTCCTGGATTCTCCGTTCCTCCCACAATTTCAAAATTACAATATGTCTGCTTGCAGTTGAATGGATGTGTACATATGGCATAAAGTAAATTATTTAACTAAAAAGCAGTTAATGTCGCTACAAATTATGTTACATCCTTGTACAGAACTCATGCATACATTTCATTGTGATAATACCTGGTTTATAAATCTTTAATCAAAACCAAGCAAAGTATTTGAATTGCTTTTTCTCCTTCAGTGTGGTGCAATTTGTTAATCTGCATGGCTATAAAAAGCCTTAGAGACAAGAAACGCTATCTTGCTGATCTCTCTCCTGTCTTTATTGGCATAACTGTCAACAATCATCTCATGATATCATTCCTAAAATCTAGGTGTGAAAAATGAAGGGAAGAAAATTAATTCTGGGGGTTTTTTATGTAGTGTCATGTAGTATTTGCAAAAGCAGTTGTTTTGAAAGCCAGAGAGAGCTTCTCTGCCAAATATCAGTCACTGTAAGGACAGATACTATATACACCTCCACAGAGGAATCGCTGGAAGGCCACTGGTTCTATCTAGCCTTTGGTCATTCTTCCAAAAACAAGATATATGTCATGGAACTACCTAGTCACATCATAGTAGCCACCTGGGCTGCTGTTCCCTGGTAATGGTGGATGGCTGGTGACTCGGTGCAGCAGTATATGGTTCCAAATGGTTTCCTGGCTTCATTCTGTTTCCAAAAGTACTGGCTTTTAATGCATTCCTGGGGAGTGTCATTTCATGTAAGATGCATTACTACTCTGGAAGCACATCTGTGCTCATGCTACAGCCAATGCTGTTGCTTTAAAACATTTGATACAGGAATACGTACTATAAACCACACAACGTGTAGGTATATAGCAGTGTTCAACGTGCACCTGAAACTGCTCAGAGATTCCCACGGGTTGGAAAGTCTGGCACAAAACATCAAAGGTTTCTACAGATCAGCTTCTTCAGAGGCCTCATGCTCTTTACCCCTCAGATCAGACTATTTTTTCCCAAGTAGTCTGCTATCCCTATGCAGAGAAAAACAGAAGGAAGACCAGAGCCCAAAAGAGAATGAAAAACAAGCATCTTGTAAGAGGCTGAGAAAAAATCCCCAAAACAACCACCCCAACAAAAAGACAACCACAGGCCTAATATTACTTAAGGCATAATTTGGCACTCCCTGTTATGGATTTTTTTTTTTCCTAGATGCAGTTTTCTCAATTTAAGAGAGGTATGGGGCACTTTGAAGTACTAAAAGCCATTCCAAAAAACAAACAAAATAATCATTAGCTACAGAGGGTTAGTAAACATTCCCAAATTGCAAAATTAATGAGTACTAAGGCACTGCATTTTGTAAGCTACAGCTGTTGACAGCTACACAAGTGCAGCATTCCATTATGTGACCAGTGAGAAAAGAGGAGGAATCAAATGTAGCGCCTGTCCTCAGAATCAGGATATTAATCCTTCAAGTGAATCTCATTCCCACAGAGGAGAACATACCAACAGACTACAGAAAATAAGAATGAGATGCGCAGGTCTCTTCACTAACTTGAGTAACAGAATCAACAGTCTCACATCTGCACAGTACTTTGGAGGTTCACCTATACTTCTTCACAAGCCTAATTAACTCAGGCAGAAAACCTATGCTAATTGTTGTTGTATTGTGCCTGGCATTCAGCTTCACATTGTCCATCTTTCAGACATCTAAAGCATGACAAATACTTGTTGAAGCAAGAAACTGACATTTCAAAGTCAGCTTCTGAGCCCTCATTAACTCAGAAAATTTGTTCCAATTTGGACAGGTCTGAAATTGCTCTAAATCTTGAAAGCCTTCAGGTCACCAGGCTGCTACGAATCTTGCTTTGGCTCCAAAAGCAGATGCCTCCTAGGAAGCCAAGGCACACCCCGTGGACAAAAGGGCTAGGAAAGCAAAGCACAGTAACAGAGATCCTCATTCTTGTGCTTTACAATTCTTTTTTTTGCAATTGAAGGATCTTGGGGGAATTAAGGACTTTTAACAGTCAATTAAAAATAATTTGATCCTTCTACTCTGTGTTAAAAGAATTCTAATTCTCTTCCATAACTTCTTCGAGTAGTTCCAAGTTCCTAAATAGGTTGATAAAGACAGAAATGAAATAATAATTAAAAAAAAAAACTTCACAAGAACAGAATCAAAACGCTAACCTTAAAAACAAAATGTAAGCTAAAGCAATAAATGCCAAGCAGCCAATGGTTCTGCTAACTCACTGCCATCACTCCTTTTTAGTGAAGAAGTTCCAAAGCCATCTAAGAGTACATTTGCTAGAATGGCAAAATGTATTTTATCCAAGCTACCTCAGTGATTTTAAAGAATAATAATTCACAGTTTTCAATGGGAAAAGAAAAGCCAATTATGTTTACAATTATATCATACGCATTGACATTTATTTTTCAACCCAGAGCTAAAAAACTGTGGAAAAGCTAAGAATTAGTATATTTGCTATACAGGATCAAAACATACACTTTCTCATTACCAGTATAATTATTAGACAAACCAAAAGACCTCACATGGCAGAGATGGAGGAGAGTTGGAAGTCTCAGTCAGAACTGACCTTCTGCCTCATTCTTTAAACATGGCATTTTTATTTTTTATTTATCTTTTGTTAATGATCTTACTTGTAATTCTTCAAAGAATTACAGGTCCTTATATTACCAGCATTCTCTTGAGCAAATGAAGTAACCAAGTACCAAAGCAAAGTGCAGTAAAGCACAGTCTGAGCTATCCCTGTGCCATAAATCAAACCAGTGAACATTAACCGTGTAGGGCTGAAGCAGGAATTAGGATTCCAAGGCAAGAGAGTTGAGAGCAGGGCTGCAGCTCTGTGCCACACATGGCACAGCTCACTCTGCTCACATACCTGATGAAGTAGTCTCGTCCATCTCTGTTTGCCGTCATCTCCCATCCATAAGGTGTCCCCTGGTTCAAGCTCCAGGTCCCTGAAGGGTGAGGCCAGCCTGAAGACTTATTCCTGTGGCTGCAGTTTTGGGAAATGTGGAGAGGAAGAGACAGAAAAAAAAAAGTTATTCTCTCTTGTACTTCACATGATTGACTTGACATCCAAATACTTTCATAGTTGTGAAAGATAGAGTCAAAACCCAGGCAGGGGAACACAGGTTAGCAGATCTATTTACATTTATAATATTCTTTCAGTCAGTAGAAAGATAGATACACTGTCATTTCTAACAGTCTGAATTCAAACCTTTGGTTGGTGAATTTGCCATTCCCCATCAGTGCCACACACACAATACTAATTTTCAGTAGTTTTTAATAAAAGGGATGGGAAGCATTTTCATTCATCACCATTCCTTGTTCAAATGCCAGCTCTCAGTACAGTTCTAGCAAAAAAAAAAAAAAAGTATCCATCAAACCAAACCACCCACTCCATCACTGAAGATCACACACACAGTGCAACACCTGGCACGAGAAGGAGCATCAACATTCTCACTGCTAGGGAACGATTTTTTGTTTCTTGTGCTCGAATGAAGGAAGGCCATGACACTGCTACATAACACGCTAAATTGAATATGTAAATCTTGTTGCACTTGATCATTATCCATTAAGCTCTTCCACCAAATAACCTTTAAAAGGCTGCAGCATCTCTGAGCCCACACACTGTTACATCCCACTGCTCCAGCACTCTCTGCTAGTATTCCCTCTCCCAAAAAAGGGCCCAGCAGCACTCTCAAGTGACAGTGTTTCCCCACTAATCTGAAATATTTTGTGAGCTGTTTTCTACTGACTCCATACAAAAAAAGATTCAGCCAGCAAGAATCGACCATAGTTTCCCACAGGAATCCCCAACATTTGCACAGATGCTTTTCCCCTCACCTGCAGGGATTAAGCTAGATGTTACTGCACATTCCC
Organism: Eulacestoma nigropectus; assembly: GCA_013397775.1. NCBI lineage: Eukaryota > Metazoa > Chordata > Aves > Passeriformes > Eulacestoma > Eulacestoma nigropectus. The sequence continues at coordinate 185,323 of VZTE01002919.1, forward strand.
ACTTTTTCTTGTGGGACCTAAGAGGTTTGGAAGACAGCAAACAGGTCTTTTAGCAGAATTAATCAAGTCATTAATATCTATGTGCAATCTGAAAAAGGGAAAGAGCAGGAAGAGGAGGCAGGGCAACCAACAAAGCTGAAGACCAGCTAAGAGCATGTGATAGGCAAAAAAGAATGAGACCCAACACTGAATACAATCTGAAATTTTGACATGCAAACCAAACCACACAAAGTAAGAGCATGTTTTGAATTAGTTGTTTTCTCTGTCTCTGTCTTTTCTCCACCCATCAAATATATTACAGCTTAGTTTTAGGTGCTAGATTTATTTAAGTTCAAATTGTAGCAAGGAACTTACTACCTCTTGCCACAGATAGACACATAAGAGCTTCTTTCCTTTAGAGAAACAGAGCACAATGTAACCTGACAAACTCTCTTGAAGGAACAGAATTGGTCTCCACGGACAACTCAACAATTCATTGTAAATTGCTAAATTCAACAAAGTTGTGCATAGTTAATCTTTCCCAAAGGAGGAATGTATCATTAAAAACAGACTAGCTGCTTTGCTCTCCCCCTTTATTTCAAGGATTAATCACAATTGAGAAAAAATATGATGCTTGAAAATATAATTTACATGTAAAGTAGAACATTACAATGGAGTGCTAGGTATCATCTGGTTTACCAATTACATTAAGTACTCTATCTTCAAGGAGTAGAAAAACATTTCTGTTAGCATATTCAAACACTGGTATTTGCCATAAGGCACGGCTTAAGTCTAATATTGAAAATGCTAGAACTCTTAAAAAAATTACAGCTCTTCAAGGCTAATCAAACTCATAAATGTCAGATATGCTACCCTAGAGAAATGCAACTAGTGCATTTCTGGTCCAAGGAATTGACTAGAAAACAGTAATCCAAGGAACAAATCCAAAATACTTTCAACACTCTCTCATGCAGTTTCTTGCTAAGCTAAGCATAAACATTCCTTTTTCTCCATATGCTTGAGAGACAAAGAAAGGGTCCCTTCTTTTAGACAGGAGCCATTCCACAATGTGAGAATGTCAGCTTAACTATACCTACAGACTTCAAATTACACTTTAGAGTATTTGGAATCCTAACCACTGCAGTTAACTAAATACACTAGAACGCAACCTTTTTTATCAAGAGTATATAAATGGATACCCATCCATTTAACACTTTTCAGTTTAATTAGATGTGTTTCACAAATCCTGTGCTATAGTTTCACCATCTGTTAAATGGATACAGTGACATTTAAATTCCCAAGTAAAGCAGATCAAACTATGAGATAATTTGTGGGAGCATAGGACAGTGATGATCAATATTATAAATCTCTGCATTCAAATTAAGGGCTCATCTTTGTAAGGATTATAGCATTAGTGGATTTTAAGGTAAATCTAACTCCCTTGAAAGCTTTCTTCAAGCCCTTAAAACATTAATGTTGTCAGAACCATATCATATATGATGGGTAATAACTGTCCTAGTTGACTATGTCTATCTGATCTACTCCTTCAGACTTTCTTATAATCAGTGGGATAAAAATTAGCACTTGAGACACTGTATGCACCTGCATTACATGTGTGCAAATTCACAGTGGCTCCACAGGGAAAAATAAATATGTAATTTTTCCTATAGCTATTGTACAATTCAATAAGAAACACTCACTTCAGAACAATAAAGCAAGGTCTTTACACTCAGAGGTGACTAGGATTCCCAGCTGCCTGTACAGTCTGAAAAAAAGGACCAAGTGAACTGCATTTTTTTCTACACCTTCCTTCGCTTGTTGAATATCATTCTGCTTGTCTGCAAGGATTCTGTTCAGTGGCCACTATGAAGGGCAAAATAGGGCAAAGAGGAGATAAATGCCAGAAAGAATATAAAAGGCTCTGGAGAAAATGATAAGCAAGTCAGGTGTTTCACTTGGGGGAAGAACAAAGCCATCTTGGTAGTCTTTAAGTCAAGAAGATGCCTTAGTGGTGAGGAAGATCATCAGGCCTTTGGAGATACCAGTCCAAATCCTACCTCCATCCAGGTGATCTTGGATAAATCCCTCAGCTCATGGATCACCATTTGCCATTTCCTTCCTGCACAGGCGAAGGAGGAGCACACCAAGACTGCCCAGATTTCTGGAAGATTTGCACACATACAAAGACCAGAAAGACAAATAAAATGCACCTTCTACTTCAGCAAGTCTGGCTGCAGAGGTAGCACTGGCACTGCTGTTACCCACTGCATGCTGTCCATCACCTTCCTTGCTTGCTCCCAGCAATGGGACTGGCTGTTTGAGAGCCTTTTGGAGCACAGGTCTTAGTGTCAAACTTCACTGTGAAAGCTAGGCCAGCATCATGCCAGCAGAGGTCTGAAAACAAGGCAGATTAGCTAAAATACCCCCTCAACCTGCTTTTGACATTCTTGCTGCAGAAGTATAAAACCTGATCTCTCCTAATTGTTTCACAATGTACAATCAGTTCATTAAACCACCGAAGTGGTGATTACTGAAATGGTGTGTAAGGAATCAATGTGCCCTATGGAAGGACATTCTGATTGATAATGCAATAGCTCTGCCATAGCAAACAACTTCAGGTCATCCTTTTTTCTGCCCTGTGCTTGAGGAATGACCTGATATATGAGATCATATGTAAAGTCTCCTGCACTGTACCAGTGATATGCTCTTTATGTGATCTGAAGAACATACTCAGCATAAACCATGCATTAACAAGAAGGGTAAATCTGCAGTATTATCCACTGCTATTTTAAAGATCAAAACTAGAACAGTTTGAATTTTTAAAGCATACTATTAAAGCCTAATGTCCAGAGCAGTTCAGACAGTGTTAATGATGAAAGCAGAAAGCAACACCAATTCTTCTTTCAAACTTGGAAAAAACAAATGTTTAAATAGGTTGAAAAATTCAATTAAAAAAAAATAGCATCTACAGAGTCAGCCAATAAGCATGTAATACTGCCCAAAACTTATTTTTTCAACCAGCAATTGGAGATTCCTCTCAATAGGTCTTTGCTACAGAAATCTTGAGAGACTTTTTAACTGTGCCACCTCTATAGCCCAAGCCTGTAAATTTTATTATAAATGTAGTGCTTCCCTGAACTAGTGGAAATCAGGCTCTCAGGCTGTAAAGCATGAAACAGCGTATGTAAAACAGCATAAACTGGCACAAAAGCAGTATTCCCATTCTCCCAGCATCTTCTGCTTCACATCACAGTTGCTCCTGTGCCAATGAAAGTTAACCTTAACGTTAGCAGCTATTTTTTTCCATTCAGATTCATTTCTGCTTACTCCATGGCCTCACATATGGCCACAAGGCAGCAAAAATGAATGGTAGAACAAAACCTGCATTCTTCAGATAGCTCTTAGGCAAACACAAGACAGAAAGTACTCAATTAAACAGAATGTCCCAATTGTATTTAACATATTTAATGTCTAATGGGGCACAACACCCAGTACACAGGATTAGTGTTCCTACCCTCCCCAAAGATGGATATCAAGTTTATGTTCAGCCTCCAGGAACAAAGAACATTATTCCTTAGGAATATTGCACATGGAGTTGGGAGTCTTTCCTATCTCTAGGGTAGCCTTTACTGCCTTGCCCAGGAATCCCAGTTTGCACTCTGCTGGCAGATTTAAAACAGCAGTTAAAATTAGGAGCAACTCTGAAAACCTTCAGTTCTCTTTTTCTTTTTTTTTACCCTATAATTTGAAGAAGGCAGAAACCTGGTTAGTCTTGGCCACAGTCACCTTCATTCCCACTTCTTGCATTCCTCTCCTGGGTGAGAAGGGGAAGAATTTTATTTATGTGGGTTTTTTTTCAGTAGGCCTCATTTCATGGTTATCACTTTCCCTGACTGGCAGTAGTATAAAAAAGGTATCTATCTGTATTCTCATAGCTGCCTGCCACTTTCTGTTTGATGCCCTCTCACACTTGCAGTGGTGAATAATGTCTCCCTTTTTACCCTCACCATTCCACTTGTAATTCAGTAGATCTCTAACATATCCCATCATCATCTCTAACAATCTCCACAGAAGGCTGAGTCCTGACCTATACAGATGTTTAATCTAAAAGGTTTTCAGAGGCTTCATCATTCTCATTGCCTTTCTCCAAAATCCCTCCAGTTCTATGCCTCCGTTGAGACAGGAGTTTGAGCAATCACTCAGGTTACAATTTACAGTGATGGGTTCTGCCTCTTTGACAGAAATACAGAAGGTACCTCAATATGTAGGTAAACACCATCTCTGGGTCTGGGGTCTTACTGAAGGGCTAGAGGTTCACCTCTGTGCTAAAGAACGACCTCTGAATTAGCAAGATTTCTACACCTATTGAAGAGCTCTCCACTAGGTGTAATTTGGAGCTTTAACATTCCAGCCTGTATATACACTAAAAATTTGAATTTCAAGGATACAAATCTGGAGATGAAATCTTTATCACTCTCAGAACAACCTCTTACAATAAATAGTAGCCCTTATTTTTAAACTGCTGCATAATGTAATAAAAGAATTTTTATAACCTTATTATTTATCCCTCATTCTGTAGCCTTTTCCAAAAGACCTAGAAGCACCAAAACGAGCGCACTTTCCAAGCTCCCAGCACCATTAAAGTGAGAAATTTTACACTACATTTATCAATGAATTCACTTGCTATAAAATCTTTAGAATTTTGGGCTAGATACCATGTATCAACTTGTTATCATTTGCTTTTGTGATCTGATGTCTAAGATCACTTGAAAATTTTTCCAGGTGGGGCATGTCTTCCAAAACGTTCCCATGAAAGTAGCTTGAAAACTCCCCCTCAACCGAACTCCAAAAAAAAAAAAAAAAAAAACCAAAAAAACAAACAAAAAAACCCCCAAAAAAAAAAAAACAAAAACAAAACCAAACAAACAAACAAAAAAACCCACAAAAAACAAAAACAAAAAACCCCCAAAACCTTAGCTTTTTTTCCTATACTTTATTTTCTTCCAGTGTTGCTTTTTCTTAATGAGTATCTGTTAGCTCATAGGCTACCAAAAACTGAAATTATCCACAGAGTTTCTGACAAAAATATTCATAATTGTGTAAAATCTCTGTATGTGGAACCATATGGAGCCCTTTGATTTTCCTAAATATAAATAATTTGAAATATTAGTATTCTATGCATGCTTTCTCTTTAGGTATTAGAAACTTTTTAAGCATCTACCTTGGATTTCCTCTGTTGGATTAAAATAGTGGAAGGATTATATTCTAATCTTCTTTTATACCAATCCCTTGAACTGCTGCAACTGTGGTGGACAGCTAAAGTTATAGAGTGTTTATTATGGGGATTCACATTACAATGCCATGTTTACTATCTGGATATTTAATATCCAAGAATCATCTTGTTTAACATCTTGATGTTTCTCATAATACTTCCTCATATACAGGAATTATTTTTTCCTGAAAGCACTATCTGCAAGGGCATCAGTGACTCACACAAGGCTGACCATGTAACACAAGCAACTCAGCACTGTGAATGGACTAACAGTGTTGATATGCTCGCTTCTTTTACATTACCATATGGAGAAAAAAACGTCTGAATTTCGACACTTGCCACATAGCCTGGCTTCATTTCAACTCTCCATGGTACGAAAGCCAGTTCTCTGCTTCCCACATGTCAATACATAAATCAGTCCCTCTCCCACCCATCATAAAAGAAAGACATCCTGAACAAAAGCCACACTGCACTCCCAGAGTGGCTTACGAAGGACACACAGCTCCAAAGCACAGAGGCAATTCTAGCCACAGCAATCCCAAGGAGGTACTAGGAGGAACACTAGAGATAAAACATTTTGTATTATTAGTTTTTAAAAGTAAGAACACCACGCCTGAAGTATCTGCAGGGCATGTCTACCTGCAAATAGGTAACATTATTGTGACACAAGTGGAGTTCAGTAACCAACCCTCTATGATATTTAATCTTCCACTGCCTCAGGAATGAAACCCTTCTTTCTCAATCCAGTTCTCACCCTCTCCTGTCCCAGAAGACTACTGCAATAATTTTATCTCCATCCTACCACTTTAACTTAAAAAAATGAGAAATGGAAGTTTTAAAGAATCTGTAAAGATACTATCAAAATCAATCATCACACCCTGCTATTGAAACTCTCCTGAGGGGCACACAGACACGATGGACAATAGTTTCTGGATGCAAGATCAAGGACACTGAAAGACTTCTTGTCTTTGTAGAAATGAGTCCTATAAACCCCCAGAGAAGTAGTCCTACCAGAAACATGAAAGAAGAAAATTAACTGCCCCAGACACCCTCTGCTGTACTAAAAAACTTAATCCATACTGGGTCTCTTATTACTAAATCACGTTAGTATAGAAGGGAACCCTAATGACTTCAGATATCCTTCATCTTCTACAGCCCACATGCTTTCAAATCTTTTGATGGGTAAGAAAGCAAAAGGGTTTTAGTCCTCATATAAATGTGTGCTATTTTTGAACCTGTGTGTGCCAGTTAAAAGAAATTTGATGAGTATCATCCCACAAATGAGTTTAGAGTTTCAAGCTTGTAATTAACCAAACACGAAAGCTAGAATCATTGTCCAAGACTGTTTTTCTTATTTAATCATAAGAACAAAACACTAGAAAAATATTTTTGCCCTTTGACACCTGTCATTCTCAATAATTTTGCAACACAGCCATGCTCTGGCCAAAGGTAGAATAACGTTACTGTACTCTTCAGGCTCGTCTGTAATTTTCTCCCTGCATCATGCATCATCAGGCAAATGCAAGTGCTATTCAGAAATAAAGGCATTCACCTTTCTTGTCTCTTCTGTTAGTTTTTTCTATTTTTCTAGTAAGATCTGCGAATAAAGCCAGGCTGCCTTGCACCAGTTGTTCAGAAATTGTCTCCAGCTTAAAGTTTTTCTTTCTTAGCCATTAACTGCTCCCCAAACTCTGGCTGAAGCAAAAAAAATCCAAACTTTTTTTCTCCTGTCCCCACCTTCCACCACAGATGCTCTGAATTATTCACAATTTCACCAAGTGCCACTCATTCTTACTCCAAACAGACAATGATGCCAAGGGCTTCACTCAACCTTTAAATCCTTTGAGGGAGCAGAGAAAACCTCATGTACAACTGAAAAATTCATATTGAACTCCTCTATGGCAGTTCACAACTGTAGAGAAGCTACATTTCTAGAAAACCCTGTGAGACTGCTTTTGTCATAGATTTCATTAGCTTCCATCTCCTGAATGCCTAAATGGCAGCCTATGCCTAGGTTGAGAAGACGCTCCAATGAATTATGAATTCCTCCTCCAGAAGTTATTGCTGCTGCTGCCAGTCATGAGACAACAAGGGTCCATGCTGTGTAGCTGATCTGAAAGGTAAGGGATCCCTTTTACCAAGGATTCCATGGCTGCCAAGGGGAACACTCCACGACAGCTTTCCTGCCATACAAGCAGGGAATACAACAGCAGGTGCCTGTATCACTTCATCAGGGAAAAAAGAGGGCAGTTCCATGTGGCCAGAAAAGTCTATTCATGGACTTTGTGAGCTGCTCACGGGCTCCAAACACTTCAGCATCAATTCCAGACTCCTGTCTGTGTCACAGGCAGGACAGAGTGATGAAGAACAAAACCAGAGGCTGTTCAAAACATGCACTGTGCCTATTACACGACTCACTGCACAAGGAATGGTTCCTCTCAGTCTGAAACTACAACATGATGTTACCTCCAAACAAGCTTTGTTCTAATGGTCTATGTGTAGAACATTTTTTACCAAGTATCTTCCAAAATTGTGTTTTTGTTTTCCTCTCTCGTATCCACCTGATGTGTGCAAAGACACACGTAACCAAACAGCGCAGTGAAGAAGTACCTATGGAACATGTTTTTTGCCGTCACTTAGATGGATTCAATTCAGCATTGAATGGTGGCTCCTCAGAGCGCCACTGTTGTCCTCTATGGGCCCAGAACTATCAAAAGTACAGGCATGACACTGAGACAAGGGATGAAACAAACCTTGTGTCAGGCAATGCTGGTCTGTCCCAGGCACTAACAATCTCCACATGCCTTGGAAAAGGGGCAAGGTAAAGGTCTTGTCTTTCCTCAAGGGACCTCGCCTGCCCTGGAATGCTTCCTTTCTTGTCCCTGATTCCACAAAAAGTTTTAAACTCTTCATCACTCATATAGCGGTTTCTTGCACTGTCCTGTTCAATGTAAGCTGAGTTTTTCCTTTTTGCAAAATGTGCATGTTTTCTGATTTTCTACTGTCATTGCTGTCCAATTAATGCACTTTCATGTCTGTTGTTCGTTTTGCTCTGGGTTCTTTTTGGTTGGTTGGTTGGTTTGGTGGGTTTTTTTAACTGTCTGATACAGGTCACATTTTACATTTCCCTGTCTCCTCTCCCTCTATGTTTTACATCTATTATTATTAAAGATGTGCCCCCATTTCATAGAAAACAAAAGTCTCCATCATATTTTCTTTTAGACTGACAGGACTTTTCATTTAAAGCACAGTGACCCCATTAGAGATCCAAGTCCTGAAGGAATTGCTTTCACCTTCAGAATTTTGTATTGCTAAAGCCAGAAGTACTCAAAGCAGCAAGTAATGGTTGGGACTTGGATGCCTGTGAAAGGCTCTCTAACATTCTGTTCTATAGGATGCTTTAGCTTCATGCTGATGTGCGCTAGAAAGTGAAAGTCTCTAAAAGCAGATGTGAGAGAGATGTTTTTCTCTGTTTTAATGGGATTTTTGACCTTAGGCTTTCTCAGGCCTACTCAGTATTTCAGGAGCAAAAAAAAAAAAATAGTCCAACAAAACAAACTAATGAAAGTATATGAAGCGTATTTGTCTCTTTCTCATTTAGTACATGGATTATTAATATTTCTAAATCTTCTGAGAAACCTTTTTTTTTTTTTTTTATCTCTCAACCTAGTACATGCTGGAAGATCTTACCATATGATACATAGCATACTCCTAGGCCAGGCACCAAATTCATTTTTCATAAAATGCAATCTCTGAAAAAATCACAACTATTATCAGATGTTGAATTTTATCCCACATACGATTTTTATGGTTCTTTTCTTGCTTTAAAGTGTTGTTACTTCTCCTCTCAATGAATATTTGTCCTCTAACCAGTTTTGCAATAACGTGCAGACATGACTCACTGGTAAGTTTAAGCAAGAAGTTCGGGAATTTTGCCATTTCTGCCTTATGAAAAAAATGTCCCACAAAGCCTCTAATAGAAATGCAGTCTAGCTCATTGACTGCACTGTTACTAATAATGAGATTTTATGGTAGTATAGAGTAGAGCACTGGAAACAATGCTGTAAAGCCGCATCATATGTTAAATAAAAGTAACAGTACAGCATATGATTTCTTACCACCTTTTACACACCTGTCCATTTTATGCCATAAAAAATTGAGGTGTATATAGCTATTAAAATTCAATTGTGCACACTGCATTTGGAAAAGCAAGAGGGAATCTCATTTTCATGCATAGTAAATTTTGCATTTTTTTCAATACTTTGATATGAATACAACTTGCCTGCTGTGAGCCAAATGTACCATCGTACACAAGAAAAAGCAGCTCAGAAAAATTTTAAGCACTTCTTGGGAGATTATTTCTATTTCTGTAAAGTGGTCACCCATGTTTCATGCCTGTGGTCACGTGGAAATTCTTCATGGCATGCTCCTGCTGGAAGGTGACATTTTAGTCTGTAGGAGAGTGACCTTGCATTAGAAGGATGCAGTGAATTGCCAAAAAGGGAACAAAATTGCTTTCCTAAAGCTGAATTAAAGCCTAACTTCCTACTGCTTGGTTTTGGCAGCAACTCTTTCTACATCTCAAGATGAGCTCCATCAGCAAAATACTAGAAAAAAAAATCTAGCCGGATCTTAAGAGAAGTGTACTGCAGAGAAGAGAGAAGAGTGAAAACACCCTCATATTTACTAGTTCTTCAAATTTCTACTATGACTTAATCTCCCCTCTTTCAGTTTCTTGGGAAATAAAATGAAATGGTCAATAAATTAAATAATGGTAGCCTATCTTGCACGTATTTTGTAACTTAAATTAAACCAATACTATCCTCTTAATTTTGGAGGTGAAAGAAAACCATATTTAAAATATTTTCCCTACACAGAAATCCAGTAATAAGAAGCATCACTGCTCAGTAATTCCAGGAGAAGTTCAGAGAGCTAAAGGGTCATCTCCTTACAAAACACATTTGATGACCTTGAAATGAGATGCAGCCACTGACCACTGGCTGAGTTTGCTTTCCATAAGCAGCATTTCCCATTCAAAAATCTTAATACCAAAGTAATCAGTCTGCTAAGCTTAAGTCTACTTCAAATACTATATATAAGTACATAATTGTAGTTCAAGGTATTTTGTTCTACTTGCTCGATTTAAAAAACCCCAAAAACTCAATATTCCACTTGCCTTTAAACTAAAATTCTCAAAACTGGGAATATGTGATGAAATAGATTATCCTGCATGAAATATTATCCTATATGAAAAAATATCCTATACGAAATATATATATCATGCTATTAAAAGGCTAACCGTACTACATACTTCTCTATACTTCACTCCCATGCAAAAGTTACAAAGAACTTCAGAAAAGGACCAGATAAAACCTGTGCTGAGCAATCTGTTTACATTCTCAAAACATATGCAGAAAAGCCTGTGTTCCTACTGCTATCATGCTACAAGGTTGGTTTTTTTTCTTCTTTTCTTTGAGTTCCTTTGTATTTTTCCATAAAGAAAATTTTGGTTTATATGGCAACATACTGAGAAATAATGTAAGTAAAGGACATTTTGTGTAGTAGTCAGACATTTTCACCAGGGGTAAGAAGCCTGTATCCAGACAGGAGGTTATTTAAAGCATTCTAAATGTAAACACAAGAGAATTTGAAGCAGTTTCACTCTTAGGAAATCACTGACATTTGTCATGTTCTGTCGCAGAATTATGCCACAAACTAAGGCATGTGTAAAACCTTAACAAATCAGAAAGAATAATTTAGGGGTGGAGTGTTAAAACTTTTTCCTTACTCTTAGTGACTTCACAAAGTGTGAGCCAATTAAGTGAAACCGAAGTCTCATGTTTCAAATGTATTTTAGAACTTACATACTCACAGGCCAAGTGCACCACTTAACTATATGCATCAAGAGAATATGACGTGCCTTGAAAACTAACTAAGGCAACTTATTGAAGATTTGAACAGAAGCCGTGCAGATGCAGCTCAAAATTGGAGACAAATGATCTCGGAGCATTTATCCCTTCAACACATCCCAGGCCATACACTGGGGAGCTTACAACAAGGTGGGCAAAACATCCATCCATAAGTGACAGATCCAGTTTCTCATGACAACTGAACTAGACATATGCTCAGAAATTATTTTCAAAATCTTTTTTCCTGCATTCTCTACTGCTTAACATATATGTAATTTCCTGAAATTCCAAGGAAATTGCTGATTTGCACATAAGAAGCTGCAAATGTGTAAAGTTGCAAAAGAAGGACAGGAGACAAAGGAAGAAATTTCTTAGTTACAATTGAAAAAAAAAGAAAACCAGAACCAGGGCAAACGTAAATCTTTGACAAGAGCCCCCTCTATCCCAGAAAACCACAACAAGGAGCACCAGTAACACTAATCTTCTCTGTCAACTTAGAATCACTTTTTACCTATTATTCAGTTTACAATACACTTAGTGAAGCCACATGACTGTACCATTTCCTTTTGCTTGCCTTTAAGATTTGCAGCAAGGCTTAGAGTCTACCTGGATTGCTGTTTCTAGTACCAGCTGCCCGAAACCACTCAGCCCTCTGCCCATTTTCATGTTACACAATGAACAGCAAAAGCTCTTGCTGAGCTCTGAGGCAGCAGTGTTCATGCTCCATCAGCAGCCTACCAACTTGCACATGTCACAGAATCACAGGACAACTCCGTTTGGGAGGGACCTCAGAAGGCCAGATCCTCCAATTTCCCACTCAAAAAATTTCATCATAAAAAAATATGAAAAATAGATATTACACCAAAAACTGAGTTGCCTGGAGTTATATGCTTTAAATGCTTATCCCATTAATCATTAAGCAAAAGGCAGAAAAAGTGAAATTTGCTGATTCTATTCTTTCCTGGTTTTTGGTCTATATCCTGTTCTTTTCCTATCAGTGTTTCCTAATCCAGTGATTTTTAAACATAAAATCTGGAAAGAAAAACCTGTAACACAAAATGCATGTTTTTTCTTTAATTTGATTCATGACCTGAAAAACACTCTGAAGGCAGACATTACTTTTACAACCAGAAGAGAAAATATAAGTGTGAAATCTTGCTGCATAAAAAGCTCCTGAAATACCAAGGCTCCAGCTATCTAAATCCCTCATATCTTATGATATTAAGCCATCTAGTTACATATCTAGGTAAACAGACTTATAAAATTCTTCTAATAACAGGCTCTTAGAAATGAAATGACACATACACACACAAAAAACCCCCCCACAACCTAAATCTTTCCTCCTCCAATTTTAACCAGTTTGTGGTTATATGTCGTGGTAGGAGCTTGGGTACATATGCTTGCGTAAATCCTGGCAAGCTACAACTGCATTGCTACTGTGACAGCTACTAGAAAGTCCCAAAAAAACTCTCTCAGCTTTCTGCAAGTGATAGCTAAGGAAAATTATACAGACAGAGGTACAGCCGGCTGAGCTAACCTACTTAGAGCCACTGACAAGCAGCTTCCTAAAGATCTTGCAGCAGAAAATGAAACTTTCCCTGCAGTCAGAAAACTAGAGGGACTTTGGGACTTACACGGGTTTAATACTGTTCTCTGACACAAGGCTGTAGTGCTTCTGGCTGTTTTCCTACAGTAATATAGATGAATCTGTTTGCAGATTGTAACTGCATGTTCCAATCAAGGAGTGAACCTACAAACGTATTTAGGTGGAATCCAGCTCTTTCACATTATGCATTCTCTAAATTTGCAGTTCTTGGAGCTTGCTATTAATTGCATTGCCGAGAGGAATGAAATTAGGCATAGTATCAATACAGGAAAATGTGAGTGAGAGCATACAGAAACACTAGGGTTTAACAGTCCATGCAATTCTGAGATAAACTTCGATGTTTTTCAGTGCAGAAACTGCTATTGCAAAGCTTGGAGTCACCTAGCCACACATGGGTTTAATCCATTAAGGGGTGATATATGCATTCTTCCAGTTACTACTGTATTGTTTCCCAATAACTTCACAACCTAGTCCATAAACTGGGTCCCCTCATACCAACAGGGAATGACAGGGATATTTGAACTGTTGAACAGTTGAACTGGCCCCAACATCAGCACCAGCTCTATCATGTCAGGCTGTCATGAGATAGTCTCAGCACAACAGATATTCTAGAATTAGTGAGCTAGGTTTAAAAATTATTCAATGAGAATATGTGATTTTCACAATAAAACAATGTGTCATCTTCCTGAGTTGCAAGAAAGAAAAAGAAGATAGAAAAAGAAGAAAAATGATAATTCATATGTTCCACTTCACCTTAAGAATTATGATGAATACAAAATGCAGGAAGATTTGGGAAGAGGGAGTAAACAAAATTGCTCTTCTCTTGCTGCTCTGTTTCATAGAGCAAAAGGTAAAGCCCTGACAGAAGAAGGACTGGTAGACCTATGTCAGGCTAGAAGAAGCCTGGGGTGCCCATGGGAGGTTGCAGGAGTCCATTTTAGCCAGGGAAGATAAAAAACCATATTAAGAATGGACAATTATGGTCAGATGCAAAATGTCTTGAGCCCAGCTTCCTTGTGACGTCCCTTACAGCAGGACCAGCAAAATTCAAGTAAGAACTAGCATTTCAAACCAAATTTTCTTCCAGATGTGATTATTAAATTACCTGATCACTTATTTTACAAAAGGCATTAGACAACAGATCATTCTTGTAATCTTTGCATTTTTGTCTTGCACAAACATATCTTACTTGAGACAGTGACTGCAGACAGAAGCAACTGAGAAAACTCTTACCAAGTTTGGTTAGAGAGTCACACATTAACCTGTACCCTTTTGCACTCCCTCCTCCAGCATTGCAAATTTGTTTAGAAATAGATTCTTTCCTTGACAGGATAAAGTAAACCAATTCTGCTAGCCTAGTCTTGGCTGGTGGTAAGATCAATGTAAAGGGACCCAGCATATACTGAGCTCTCTGCTGCTTTAGCCACAGGGAAGCACTACTGGCACAGTAGCCAGCCTCCAGGTTTCCAGTCATCCAGCCACTTGCAGAGTTTCACACCCCAAGAAACAGTCCAGGAGGACGCCAGAGCCTCTTTGGGGTGAGTACTAAGTGCTGCTGTTTCGCTGCATTTGCTAGCCAGCTTTACCCCAAACAACAGGTCAGCAGGCTGATTTTATCACCGACCACTCCGTTATACTTCGCAGAGCTATTTTTATTTCCTCAATGTATTAACTCTCCCACCATTTTCTGAAGCACAGAGCCAGAACTTCACAGCTTACTTTCTGTAAAGACATTTGGAAATGCTACATGTGTTCATAAGGGCCTAGTTATTTATAAAACTGGCAAAAAAAAAAAGTGCCTGGTAACAGGACACTGTTTACTGTGACATTTTCTGTGATTCTCCTGAAGCCCACCTGAACCTTTAGATGCTTCAATACCCTTAAAGACCTGATTGCAATGATTTACAATGACAAATCTCAGTTCAAAACAACCTAGGTTCAGATTTTATAAACATGTTATCAGGTTTACATTAACTTGAGACTGTCTCAGGCATTATTAAGATAAATTAGTATGTCAACAAATACAGTATTGGTGAGTTATTTAGTTAATTTTATTTTAAAGGTCATACCTTAATACATTTTAATCTTCCATTAATCACCAACCCCAACAAAAGAAGAAATTTAGATATGTCTAGGTTTTTGACATTAAATTTGTTATTCTAATTTTTAATTTAAATAAGAGGATTATATTTTGTTCCCAAATGACAATACGCTGGGTTTAAAAATTCACTTTGGAGGACAGTACTTACACACGAGGACTGTAGCTTCACAACACTATTACTGAAGATAAACAGAAATTCTAATCCTATCTAAGGTGCTGGAACTCTTACTACCAACTTCAGTAGGGTCAGGTTTTCATCTCTGAAGTATGATCAACAGCAAACACTACTGCCTAACTCTGGGGCTGCTGAACTCCACAGCACAACTGGTCTTGTTTTCCCCACCAGTCAGGTTCCTGCAGCTCTCAACAGGTGTGTGCTGAGACGGCAGGAATTGGAGTGCAGCATGTGCCCAGAAATGTTCCTGTCTACATCAGCATCTCACCAACTCAAAATTAGCTCTACAGAACTGACAGCACAAAGAAACAATAGAAGGTAGTTTGGATGGTAACTATTTAGAGACTGTCAACTTAGATTGCAACAGCCTTAACTCTGCTGCTGGGTTAAACATAGTTGATTCAGAGTCCTGAAGACATATATCTGTGACGATACACGTTTTTACCCCTTCCCAACCTGTTCCCTAGAAGTAAATATTTAGGAGAAAGTTCAGAAAATAAACTTGTTTTCTTAAGGTACCACAAGGCAATTTTTTCCTTTCACCAGCTCCGTCAGAGCAGGCAGACACATAGGCATCTTTGAAATCCAAGTAGGCAGCAAACAATGCTTTTTGAACTGGTCTTTGTGATCTACTGTGTCATTAACACGAACATTTTGATGCCTACAAGTTTATAGGATGCTGTTAGATTATACTCCTGACAAAATACATAAACATGATTTATTTACCTCTTTTTCTACCAAATCCTACATTTGCAAAATTAGTTTAAATTCTTTACCCATTTTATGATCAACTGAGCAACAGCATATCTAGCTGCAAGTAAAAAGGAGAAAAAGGAGACATGCAAATATATATATATACACACATACAATGTATGCATGAAGTATTACAAATACACATCTTACAAAGTAATTTGCTATCCCACCAAGCTTCATTTCACCTATGTGTTTGTAGCTTCCCTTCCCCCCTCCCCCCACATTCTGTTGTTTTAGAGCTAGGACCTCTGATTTTACTACAAGTTTCATTAATTTGCCTTCTAATTAAGCTTCCTGGAATCTTGCTATTTTATGGTAACTTCTATTCAGATATAAAAAAGAAGTTTTCTGGACTCAAAGTGGAGAAGGAAAATTTTTAGCTATGAAATGCTGAGGCAGAAGAGGAATTGCATAAAAACTTCTGTACAAGTCCTGCTGTCCTGGTTTTGTCTGGGAAAGAGTTAATTTTATTCTTAGACACCTATTCCTGAGACATCTGACAAATTTTTAATTGTCCTTCCATATTTATTCTTAATCACATTTCTACTTCTATTGCCACAAATCACAAACTTAAAAAAAAATATCCTTCTACATTTTGTTGACAGAGAGACAGCAAATGAAACATGCTGCTTCTTTTCCTAAAAGCTGTAAGAGGTTTAGCATAAACTTTACAGAAGACGTACAATTTCAAATATACAATAGGAAGGCCTCAGTGTCCAGATACTGCATCACTTACAGAGCTGTTGAAAAATATAAAGGCAGAATAAAATTGAAGGAGAAATAATTCACATTAATAAGTCTGCACAATCTCTTCTTTTTAGCATTATGTTCCTCAAGGCTCCTGTTCTTCTAACACACAAATAAAGGTACGGTGTAACTGAGTATCTTGCTGCCAGAGTCCTTGCTTGTATTATACATCAGCCTTCTCTAAAACATGGTGGCAAAATACAAGCTACCTTGAAATACGAGCAAAATCCCTGCCCCTCTTAAATTGTGATTTTTTTTTTCTGTATCTTGCCCTTTAGTGTATCTTGTCCTGCTAGTGTGTTAACTTTTTAAAGAAACCACTTGTGTCTACTTCTTTTGTAAATCTCCATGGACACTGTTTCATTCCCGCGTGGCAAACATCTTATAGTTGCTCCCTTTGGTTCCTACTCAAAGCAACACCTTGATTTCTTTTCAGATTCCAAGGTGGACACTTTTAAGTTTCTACTGTCTGGATGAACTAGAGACAACAGGATCCAAAGAGCAAACCAGATCAGCTCTTGCAGTACAGGGGAGTGGCAGCTTGGTGTGATTCTCCCTCAGTTTAAAACCTAGATCTCAAACCTTGTCATCTAGATTAATTTCCCCCTCAGATCCAGACATAATTTTTTTTATATCTTATGCAAGTCAATCTCACTAGTAATGCCAAAGGATTTCTAAAAGATATATTTTGTAATGAGTATACAAGTAAATAGCAAAATATAAGTAACATGAGAATCCTTTGTTAAGGACTTTAAGTAGAGACATCATCATTTTGTAGTTGGGCTCTCTTTATTTGTGTTATTCCTGCACTCTATTGTCACATCAAGAGGAAATGCTGATTCAAATGGTAAAGGAGACAAAAAGCACCACCCTTCTGAAAGAGGCAGCCTTTGCAATCAAATCTCAAAGAAGTAACTCAGACCTCAGAAGACACTTTTTGCTGATGGTTTGGAATGGCTGCAAAGCTGCACAGTTTCTCTGCTGTCATTTCTCTCTGCCCTGGCCAGCGCCTGCCATGAAACAGCACAGCTGGAGACAGCCTTCCTTTGGCTGCACCCTTCTGAGGCTCCCAACAGCCTGTGGCCAGGGAGAGCAAGCCAGGACAGTCCTTCAAACTTCTCCCCTTCTACTTCAACAGGACAAGCAAAGGCTCCTCTGCTACGAGCCCTACAAGGTAACAAGAGTCATGTGAAGCATGGGCTGAGCCCTGTCTGAGGGTGGGAAAGAAGTGGAGTGAGGCACAGTGGGAAGCTTCAGCCTTGCTCTGAAGGAGCTTCACTTTAGTGTCGAGAACTTTCATCCACACAAAAGCCAAACATGAGTTTGTGTTTGGCAGCATTGGGTTTAAATTAAATTAAAAGGTCTCCCACACAGCTCTGGTTTCTGTGGTACTACACTCTGTTAAAGGCTTGTGCATTAGGCATTTGGCTATAAGCATGAATTATTTTCTGTCCTTGACATCTAGCCCTGAGCCCCATTACTAAGTTTTGAGCTATCTTTACCATAGCAAAAGCTGTTTCCTTGCTGCCAGTCCTCAGGGCCGGCCTCTCTAGAGCAGTGGCAAGATGCTGTAGTTAGACCTAGCATGGCCTGTTACAGCTTGTGCATAGGGACTGCCCTAAATCAATCACAAAAATGTCACCAGCAAAGAGATCCAACTTTAATATTGCTTTTTACAGCACATTCCCTTTTATCTGTTAAGAAGAGGATGCTGCTCACTTCCCTTCAGTCTCGTCTCCCAGTTCCTCAGAAGTTTATAAAACCCTGTTACGATTTTCTTTTGTTGTTGCTGCCGTTGCGTTTTCCTCCACCTTCCCCCCACCAAAAATCTCGGGGAAGGCAGCCATTAAACTCTTCCAGAGTTTGCTTTTTATAACTGCTCTACTTCCTCTTATATTTTCTTCTGTGTGTGCATCTGTGTGCACACCACCTGTATCTTCATTAATATTTACTCTCTTTTGAGGAGGAAAGTGCTACTCAATTTACTGGCATATTTACTTCACATGCCTTCCTGCACATGGAATCATAAAACATAAAAAATTTTCTCCATTCAAACAATACAAACTTAGTCTGACACCAAATTTCCCTTGCCATCCCTCTATGTCTTTCGTTACTCACTCAGTGCACAAAACAATTTGCAGTTGCACAGATGCATAACACAATGATCCTTGAATATATTTCTTGGCTCTTGCACCCACCTTTCCTCTCCCTCCTTCACCCTGTAGCTTGACTACCATGAGCTCTGAAGAGCCAGCGAGCTCAGGGCTCCTTCCCTCCTGGCTACAGCCAGCTTTGGGAGCTGGGATGCAGTGAGCAGAAGCATTGAGCTGGGGAGCAAACTCCGCACCACTCTTCTCTCTGTGGGGAAGTGCAGCCCCTTCCCTCGAGACGCAAAAGGTGATGAGCAGGGAAAAGGCAGATTTGTTCCACGGCACAACTCTTCCCCTAGCACTGCCCAAGGCACTGGAGCTAAACACTTCCACTAAATACAAGCACATGCCTGGAGGCATAGTCTTGCTCTGTTTATGTTCTTTATGAAACTCTTTTTCCTACTGCAATTTTGGCTTCTTTCATAATATTCTCAGTTGGTTTTATTTAAACCAATTTATCCCCTTTTGCCATGCTAATCATATTTGACTCAATCTCTCCTACCGACTCCTTACACAGCTGGAACCATTCTCATATAGCAGGAACCAGGCATGCATTCATTTCATAACACTCTGCTTCCTTGGGGAGTATCCCATGGACACCTTTCGTTATCCTTCTCCACTACACCACCACACACCTCTCACCTCTTAGATTACATTCAGATGGAAAAGGCTACTGCTTATTTAGTCTCAGTACTCATCTAGGAAGCACAAATAGGACACCAGTTTAATCTGTAGCTGAGAAACAAGCAAAACAGGGCAAAAGTGATTGCAAAGCAGGCAGATAACAAGGATAATTGTCTTCACTTTTTATTATAACACATTGAGTCAGTAGCTTGTCTTTACCTTGTAAGTAAACATGTGAGATGCATAAGCAAAGAAAATGCCAGGAATGGAAAGACACTGCCTGGGGAACATAACAATCAGCTTGAGTCTCAAAAAGGTCAGTGGAGTGAAATCCCAATGCTCATGCTAAGTATGCCATTGGCTGTATCACTGGGTCACATTTCACCCCATATAAGAAAAAAATTTAATATTACCAGCTGTTAAGATACCTGTCAAAATGCACATTGCTCCTACCAAGGCTAACCCAGTTAAAATGTTTTTAACTCATTTACCTGGAAGCACTGGGCAGAGGAGAGAAACCAAATCCTCTATCAGCACATGAAAAAGCAGGAAAATAGCTTCTGCCAGAAAAATATCCAATTTGTACCTTCACGGAATCTAACACATTTAAAATTTCTCCCTGCTTCCTAGCACCAACTTGGATGATATAATTAGTTTAAAATCATTTGACCAAAGTGAATTAGAGAGAAAGAAGGAGGCAGAGGGAATACACAGGTGTGTCACATATCCCTACATTTATATAGGAAGGGATGTAAAGCAAAATACAATGAAACTATTCCAAAATCTGGAAAACCCAAGTTCAATAAGAGTCCCTGTTATGAAAATGCATGTTAGTAGTTTGCGTCCTCATGACTGTGAGACACTCAGGCTCATTTTTCATGACATTATCGTAAGGGTTATAATTTCACTCCCAAACACAACAAAATCTTGGGAGCAGGGGCTGGTTGACCAGGTGAAGAGCTGTCAGGTGAGAACATGGCCAGCGAAGCAGTCCCCTGACATGAGGTACCACTGACTGTCCCTGGAGCATGGAAGCAAGCAAGCCCCATGCTGTAGGATCAAGAGTCACTGCTGGGGTGAGAGGAAACTGAAGAAAAATCCTGAAACTACCGATTTTAAAGGTATCGAGAATGATTATTTTATAATTTATTTCCATTGTTACTTACTGTCATTCTTTCAGGGTTAACATTATTAATACCCTGAATTTGTGTACTCTATTAGAACAAATTAATTAACCAGTTTTTAACCTTGCTTGGCCATAAGAGATACATCAGGAACATTGAGTCCAACTCCTGGCCCTCTGCAGGACACCCCAAGATTCACACAATGTGCCTGAGAGTGTTGTTCAAATGCTTCTTGAACTCAAGACAGTCTTATTTTTCAGATTTCTACTCGTGGTTCTGAAAGGTCTCTGAACCTGAAGAACACACTTTATTTACATCTAGCAAAGAAAGGCTTGGTGACAGCAGAGTGGCATCAACAGTGACCCCCCTTCATGGTGGTTGCATGGTGGTCTCTGGCAAGCCATGAGAGGTGTAGGGATCACAATGGGGATGGAGCATGGCCTGGGCAAGTACTGTCTAGGGGTGGAAGGTAAATAACTGGATGTAAAGGTTGTGATGCTGCATTAAAACAAAGGAACGCGTGCACACAAATAAAACAAAACCACCCCAAACACCTCCTGTGGAGCACAGACCTATTCTTCCCTGACTGCCCACAGAGGTGTTTCCAAAAATACAAGGGCACCGAACTGCAGTGTTGCATTTGTAATTTTCTCTCAGATAGTCTACCTTAAGATCAGGATAATTTGTCTCATAATAGATGAAACATTTATACTTCCAGATATGTCTTTTGATGCTTTTATCCTTCAGTTTGCTGGGTAGAAGATCGGAAGTCCAGTTTTAACAGTACCATACCATATCAAATAAGTAACATCACTGTATTACTTTTCAAAAAGGTACAGGATTGAAACCCTTGAGTCAATTCTCTATTGATTACTTACAAAAGGCAGCTGCTTTAATATAAAAGCACTTCGAAGAATCTTCATTTTTCTGTAAACAGATACATATTTTTCTAATTGAGATTTTTAAAACCTCCTCTTCCAAAACTCTTCTTTTATCTGAAAATGACACCTAAAGCACACTTAAAATGCATAAATCCCCACCCTGCCACCAGCCTGCAGCCCCATATTTAGCTGCTGCCCTGAGCTGCATGAAGTCATGCAGAGATGCCACGGAGAAAAAAAAACCAGTGCAAGCATGAAATACCATCAACAATTTTTTCATTCCTAAGTTAAGGGAAACGGTTGAATGATGCACCAGAAGAGATATTAATCTTGGGCATTCTGTAATCTTCTCTTTCCTCGGAGTAGTAGTAAAGCAAGGAGACATTTTTCCTTGGAAAGGAAAGCTGAAATATTCCTTCAGGCACCACATTCCTCATTTCACTTTTTATCAGACAGCAGGATTTATTTGGTTTAGCTGGGCCTAAAGTTGTTACAGTGGCATCACTGATAGAAATAAGAGGTAGACAGTGGAAGAGAAATTACGAACCCCCTCCACATTATAAAATAATTTGACTTATTATGCATCCCCCAACACCCTCCATAGGAGTTTAGGGTGGCAGGTGTCATGACCTTCAGCAGATAGATGCATCTCAGATAAAATAAATAAACTATGACGAAATAATCACTTACAAGAGCTGCAAAAATTCTAAAGCATCTAATTATTTTGCATCTTACCAGATACCTTCTTACATTTAAAATGAAAACCAAAAGAAGATAGATTTAAGAAGCGATAAAGAAGCAGCAAGGCCCATAGCTTCCCCCTCACCCCTTCTTTTTAATTTAAAGTAAAAATGCATTCCTAAAGAAACTTCTTATATCAGATGTCTATCTACTGAGAAAACAATGCAATGAAGGTCAATGGCTGGATGGGATCACTAGATGAATTAAAATGAAAAATGGGGGACGCATTTTATCAACATAAAATATGTAATTAGGGAATCAACTCAAGACATAAAATCAAATCTGAAAGTCATTAAAAAAACATAGGTAAAACAGAAAATACAGGCTCTGTGAAGAAATCAATGAGTGCAAATTTTTTAACTGCATAAGAAGTCAAATTAAAAGATCGAAGTAGTTCACAAACCTTACCAGGTGATTCATGACAGCTTAAACAAAAAGAAGATAAGATGATTTAAGACGTTCTTAAGGTAGGGCAGCATGGCTCTATGGAAAATAGGCCAGTCTTTGCTTTAGATATAATCTGAGTTAAAATTTAACAACTGCACATCTGAAAAATTGTTCGGCTGCTAGAATTAGTAGTTGGCTCCAAGGGAAGCATGAAAAAACCAGTGAATAGTAGGAAGAATGATTATTTCCCAATTAGAATATGGACCAGTCAAAAGGGAATAAAGGAGAAAAATTGAAGACAAATTGAAGTTCCACTATGCTGCCAAAAAGAAATTGGTTTGACTAATCTTTGCTAAGCAAAACCCTTAGACAGGGAACATGTAGAGAGGATATTATGGTGGAAGAGGAAGAAAATCCTCATCCAGTGAACTTTCAAATCTCAAACTATTTATATATCATAACTCTTGCTAAGAAATACTACAGACATTTCAGTTCAGACTCTTCCTCCTTCTAGACACAGAGTTATAGAATGGCTTCAAATAGAAACACCATGCTCATGGACTACCCATTTTTCTCTCCATATAATCTGTAACAAAACTTTAGAGGCTGCACTGAAGAATCCCAGGACTGCTTGTTCCCACAATGCCAAACTTTATCCAAAGGCTACCAACAGTCTGCTTTTTTTGAGGGACAGAATAGACCTTGCCTGTGCCCGTCTCATGCCACCAGAAAATGATCATTCAAACATTCATGTCAGAGTTTTTCCAAACTCTTCAGATCTGCCATGCAAGCCCAAATTTTTCTAAATTACTTTCTGCCTAGAAATCAGACACACACACAGGATTAAATTCTACTTTGTACAAAGCAAACCACTTGGAAGCCAAGTGACTTTGAATTTTATTATATAGCATAATGAAGCCCTTAATGTCAAGACACAAACACTACCCATTACACAGAAACACATACGAGCTTGTGGATTTCCAGTCATTTTTTAAAATGTTGTTTATATTCTAAGCATAGTAAATATTAAGAAAGATGATATTGACAGCACTAGTGCATCTGGATAAAAACTGTAAGTTTACTCTTATTATTTGCAAAAAAAACATTTGTCAACTCATTGGAAAGCTTTCATAATGTTCTTGCACTAGTTATCCCTTCCTGCCCTAAAATTACTGTTAAAATTCAGATGATCATATAATAGACCTTGTGCCTCAGTCTGCACCTATTCTTCACTATTTTTCACTAAATTTGAACAAAGCAATGTAATAGCCATGAAAATAAACCAAGCACTGTGTCAAGACAATGCAACATCCTTTACCTAAGTCTCAAGCATTTTTACACTTCTTTTTTTATCAAAAATGTTCTGTATTCAGAAATGCCCTACATTATCTTTTACCCTGACATCATTCAAAAAACATTCCAAGCAAAATACTATAATTTCATGCTAAGTATTTTGAATTTTAAAAAAAAAAAAAAAAAAAGGAATACAAAGTCCAAATAAAAGGGCAGTCTCATGTCTAGACACTGTTTATTGAATGAACCATTGCACTGATCAAGAGCAGCACAAACACATCATACTTCCTTTCCATCTTTAACTCTGCCATCAGAAAAACAACAACAAGACCCCCAAACATTAAGACATCTGGCATCTCAGAGTTTGAAAGCTGGCACATTAGCCTTGAATGAAATATGGGTACTTATTGCTAGGCATTAATTCCTGGCATATTTAGTTACAAGGATGAAGAATATCTTGTTCATTATCCAGTTCAGAGCAGCAGAGAGAAGAGAGATCAGGTATGTACTGCACAACACCCACAACTTAGACTGTTACTTCAGCTGGGAGACTAAATTGTATCACATTAGATTTTGTGGAAAGAGAAGAAATAAAATACTTTCTTGGCTTCCATCCACCATCTTACAAAAACTGCATTAAAATCAAGTTCTTAGGAAGAACGCTTATTTACAATATTATACGCATTCAGTTCTCCATTGTCTGTGGTAGAAAAAAAATTGAGATACTGGGATTACAGTGAGACAAGGGAAAAATATCAGCCTGAAACAAACTGACTTATAGAGTGTAAATTCATGTCTCTTCATCAATGGCACAATGCATTCACAATCCAGAAGAAACTTACTCATGCAAATAAATAAACTTCTCTACTGTATATACATTACTATTTTCATGATAAAGTATAAAACTCCCCAATCCTATAAACTGTTTAATAAGGATTTTGGTTACATTTCAATACTGCTAATTAACTCATCATGGCAAACTTGCTTCAAGAAGTTCAGGCCTTTGAAACACCTACAATTAAAAGAATATGAATGAAAGTATTTTTCCCTAGGAAGCTTTCACTTCACATACTTATTTGATGTTATTGTCTTGTATAAAAAAGATCTAATTTATTTTGGGACAGCTTAACTTTTTTTCTGGTTCTAATGTAAGTTCTAGCAAAAACAACTTCGTAATTTCTAGAGTTATGAAACTTTCTTTAAGGGGTGTTCTAGATGATCTCCAGGTGCATCACCACTGAGGAAAGCAATTATGCCAAATTAATGCAATGTGTCATTATACACTCTTTCCTTATTAATGAAATGCTATATAAAACCCCCTTGTAATACGCAGAAATCTCAACTGTTTTTTCACTTGAGGTGCAGAACCTGGAATACATTGGCAGCGATACAGGATTTTATATAGGACAGCAACTAAAGGAAAAAATAATAATATAGAAAATATAGCTCTGGGCTGCAAAGACCCTGGGGGTTTTTTTTAGAAAAAAATAAACTAACAGCAATTAATGAAATTGTATGATGAAAAGCCAATGCTCTTCATTGTTTAATATGGCTACATTAATAATTCAGCACATCTTAAAATGCCATACTGATTTTTTTATTTTTTAATAAAGAGCAAGAAAGCATCAGAAATTTTTACAGTATAGATTCCCATGTTCTTCTGGTAATACACTGGTTTTGAAGATAAATTCCTCAGATGAAAATGGGTTATTCTATTATGAGCATATTTTAGAGAACCACAAAAAATTACTGGTTTTTTTTGCTTTTGATGAAACCTATTCTACACTGATAACTTTAGTTTAATCTTAGTTGAAGCCTGTGTAAGAAAAGGTAGGGTGGCTGTTCGTGTGTTATATTTTTCTAAGTTGTAGTAATATGGTTGATTAACACAAGCAATTTCTTTCGGATGAAGCGTGTTGCATTTACAAGACAACAATCAGCATGCAGGTATACATTCAGCACACGGATTTGACCATGAGCTATTAAAAGTATTTTCTTACATCTGTTTTAACTGTTATTATAATATATTATATATAATAATAATAATGATATTATAATATACATATTATTTAAATATTATTGGGAAACTAGCCTTAAAAAGAAGTAGCTTTAA
This sequence comes from Eulacestoma nigropectus, assembly GCA_013397775.1. Lineage (NCBI taxonomy): Eukaryota > Metazoa > Chordata > Aves > Passeriformes > Eulacestoma > Eulacestoma nigropectus. The sequence continues at coordinate 211,178 of VZTE01002919.1, forward strand.
GACTGTACTGTCTTGACGTTTCCTCTACTCTTTATGGAGAGAGTGAAGTTTCTTCCAGGAGCAAGCCAGCAGAGGAAGGTGGAACACTTTTTTATTTTCTTTCTTTCTGGAGGAGCTACCACGTCCTCTCTACTCATTATAAAGGGATTCTACAAAGACCAGACTCCCAGGGTTAAAACTCATCATGGGTATGTGGGTCTTTATTTTGTTTCACATAAGCAACTCATGAACCTTGTAGTTCAAATATGAAAGTTAATGCTACCCCATACCAAAGCAAACAGGAATTAAAACCATTGCTGAGAGTTTTCAAAGACAAAGAGCTCTTAAACCTTCCTGCTCAGAGAGGAGAATAAAGTATATTCATGAAGAGAAGCTCGCTAGTGAGATGAACTGAGGCTGCAGAGAACAGTTTTTTGTGGTCTGAAATTGAGAACAGCAGATTCTGCAAGTCTCATCTAAAAATATAGAAAAATATCTAAAAAATATTCAGTTTTGACTGAATACAAGAATGTAGGAGAGAAGAATACATCAGCATCTGCAATTAGTTTTACCTTTTCAGAACGAGCAAATAAGGCTTTTTCTCTAGGCCAAATAAAGTCATGTCTTGTCAATGTCATAAGAAAACAGTCCTCTATATTATTTTCGATATAGAGGCAGAAATAGGATTACACTGAAAGCTGAAGTAACAAAAGAAAAGAACATCCTCCAGGAATACTTTTCTTGCAATAAAGCAATTATGCAAGATGAGTATATTATCTAAGATCCTTATCTGGTTAAGAAAAAAACAGTTAAAATTCAAAGAAGGCCCTGAGTCATTAGACAGTTTTGAAAGATCATGTGCATTGAGCTTTCGACTAAATGAATTATTAGTGTTTTTCACGGATGATGTGAATCCATTTTTAAGCAATTAGTCTGCAGGCATTATCAACTCCCTATATTCTGACAGTTACCTGTGTACTCTGCAAAATTAACATTAAATATCTAGCAGAGGTTATACAAATCTCGTCTATGCTTCAAGAGGATGTCATCATGAGAATGAAAGCCTTAACATTTACACTCAAACTGACTTGTTTTGAAAAGGAAAGCAATAGGAGTTGAATGGGATGAGCCTCTTGACAGAAGCATTTTTCAAACCTCTGGAAGATTTCAGGCATTGACTCTGATCCACACTTGAATAGTCTTTCTCGTCAACCACTGCCACCCCAGCACCTCGGGGAATACGTATAATTCACCAAATGCATACTGCTTTCTTACAGCCCGTTTCTTGAAAAACAGGAATGAATCTGCTCCCAAACCACAAAAGACAGAGCGCTCACAGATGCTGGATGCTTCACAAGTTTCAGCTGTGTCACTCAGCCAAACCAATTCTATCTTCAATTGTAGTAGCTTTGCTGGGTTTGAAAAACATGTTTCATGAGGTTTAATTAGCTCTAGGAATTAATCTGCAACACAGAGATGGGCCCCCTCCATAGAGGTTAAGACGCAAAACTCTGATGTCCTGACTATGATCACCATGTAGTATAAATACAGCACTATTACAGCAAAAGCTCTGTCAGAGGAAAAAATAACCCTAAAACCCTCTTACAGGTACAGCATCTCTATCATCTGCAGGGAATACTGGGAGAGGGCAACAAGCAACAGTCCTGAGAGGCTACAACACATGAGAATCCTCTACTAAAGTAACATATGATAGAAATGACAGAACTAATTCAAAGAGAGCTGGCAGCAGTCAGAGGCTATAAAATCCAGACAGCTTTTTGTACAATCACGTAGTAACAATAATAATAATAATGGAGAAATAGCAAATGCATTTATCTAGCACTAAGATATGATGTGCAAATATTCAGAAGAGCAGAGGCTGTTTAAAGCTCATCTATAGTGAGAGACTAACATTTATTTTCTTGACGTCTGCACCACCTAATTTCTACTTGGAACTATCCATTTAGTCCTTAAACTGGACAATCATATAGCATTCAAGACTACCTCCGCACAGTAAGCAATCAGTAAAACCTCACTGACTCTTAGCATTTTCCTTCTCTTTTGCAGATAAAGCCATCTCTATGAAAACTCCTGTTAAGCAGTACCATAAAATGACATCTCCAGTAATATCATCAGACAGAGATTCTGTGCACAGCAGCCAGTTCTTGCAGGTTCTACACTCTTTTCCCCATGAATATTTAGTCGACACGCTGATATCAACACCTTGCTTCTCATTCGTACACAGACAGAAAAGAATATATGTGGTAGCCTGCATCTGACTGCTATCCTTACTAGTAACTTGTATCAGAATTTATATTTACTCAAGTTGCAACTAAACAAAAAAAACCTGTTAATGAACCCCTAGCTGAAAGCTGCTACATTCTTCTCACACAGCATAACCAGCTTCCCTCCAGCACATCGAAGAAGAAGCAGGGCACGCACTGCAGCTAAAAAGCTGATTGAAAAAACAATGACCACGCACAGAGCACCAGAGGATGGTTCCTTGGGCTCTGCTGCACAGCCTTTTTTTTTCCCATCTGAAATGAAATTGGAGACTTAATCATCTGTCTCAATCAGGCTAATCTTATATATTGATAGTCAAATTAAAAGCTCAGTAGGAAATTTTGTATTGCCAGGAACAGATGGCTCCTTAGCTTCCCCTGGAATAATTCTGCAAAAATTTTAACTTGGTAAAAATGGTAATAATTTTATTCTTTGCACTTTCTTCATTCATCTACTCAGTGTATTTTCATTTTCTACTGTAGCCAGTCCCAGCAAAACATTCAGTCAATATACACCTGCTTATCACTGAGGCAACATATGATAGATAACTTGGTGCCTACAACTCAAAGAATCCTCAAAAAAGCCAAACTTCTCATAGGAGAAATAATTTTAATATGCATGACTAGTAAATCTGTATTTTTATTCTATTTGTAAAATTAATTTATATGAATATGAGAGAATAAAACCCACACACTAGAATTTTTACTCAATTTAATCTTGTGGTATTTTAGGCATTGATAATAATACATTTTCATCACATTCTGGGGCCCTAGTGATTTTCCTGTAAAGAAATGTAAATCATGCAAAGAGATTCTTTGGTAAAAATCCTACTTTTAACATCAATTTTGTAATCATTCATGTTTCTAAAGAAGTAATTACAAATGTGGCGATTTTTGCCATTTCTTCATACTAATTCAGTTAATTAATCACAGTTTGGCTCAATAACCTCCTTAGCTTTCAGTCATCTTTTACTTCCTAATGACACATCAGCTTTGAAGTTTACTTATTTCAGGACTAAGTTGTCTTGAAAAATGAAGTGGTCAAATTACAATTATTTATTTGCCCTTTATACTGTAATTTCACCTTGAGGGCCTTACTCAAGCTATGCAAAACCCAAGTAATTCTCCAACTTCTTTCGATGGCCTAGGACCACAAATCTGGCAAGGATCAGGAGAGAAAGGAAAAGGAGGATAAAATTTACATTTCCAAGTCTGTGGGCTGTACTCTCAGCACCCGACATGACGAGGTATGGTACCCTGTGGGTAGGAGCAGAGCTACTCAAGGGCTGCCCCAAGCCCCTGTCTAGCTCCTGGAATGGCGTCCATGGGCCACACCTACATAGGTCAGGGGGTGGACACTGGAAGACAGGAGGACACCTGCAGGTCCTGAGAGAGGGGACTGGGGACAGGAGTAGAATAATGCAGTCTCAGAGATTGAGAGAGAGCTGCATGTCCTTTACACAGCTTACTCACCTCCCTCACAGCCTCCCCCACAGCCCATCATCGTGTCACCATTGCCATCCAACAAACCCCTGACACAGCCACGAAACACTGTTCAGCAGCTTATACTTAGTGAGTCCCCATGTCTTCTGTGGTTAACATATCATGGCAGCCTTACAAGGGATCAAATTTGGGATTTACTGCAAATATCAAAGAAAACATTTACTGATCTAGATGCATCCCAAATACTTCATTAGTACTGAAATACCCTAAAAGGGCAAATTAGATTTCATCCACATGGAGATATGATGGAATCTGCATCCCTGGAGATACTCAAAATCCAACTGGACACAGTCCTGGGCCACCAGCTCTACGTGGCCCTGCCTGAGAAAAGGATTAGACAAGGTGACCTCCTGAGGTCCCTTCCAGCCTCAACCATTCCTGTGATTCTGACGTTCAATCCTATGAAATATAAATAACAGATACTTATTTGGTACATATTTAGAGTAGACATATTTTGTACAAAAGTAGTATAAGACAAATTTGTGCCCATGTGTGTGTATGAAACTACTCTATGCCATAGTTGCAGTTCAGGGACCCCCAGAAAGTGCACTGAAGACAGAAGCAGAAGAGGAATTACTGCCAAACACGACAGGAAGGAAGATGCATCTCCTGAGAGCCCCTCAAAAGGGGGTGAGAAAGCAAGGTTGCAAAACCTCTTACACTATCAATAGAATTCAGTTTTCAGAGATAACACACTACTACTGAGTTTCCCACTTGGCTCCAACAGCTTCAAAGAGGCTCCACTCTCCAAGGCAGCACTCCAGAAGCACATTGCTGAGGAAGCTCCCTAGTTTAACCAATGTTGAGAAGCATCTCAAGGGAATCTCTAATAAGAAAGTAGGAGACCAGTGACAGTATTTTCTAAGTGCATGACAGTTTCTAATTTTTTTAACAAGTTTCTGTATTTTGTCACGTTAGAACCAAAAAAAAAGCTGAATGAGTAAAAATGTTCTACAAGCAAACAGGGTAACAGCAGAGCACACACCTTCCGCATGAACAATGAAGCCAAATAAATTGGTGTTAGCAGAAAGCCTTTCTTATATCAGGAGTTGATGCAGTTCCCAATAAAGTGCAAGAATCATTTTCAGGCCTGGCATTATCTGATGTCATTCAGCATGTATCGTCAAGCAAGTTTTTCACAGGAGATATAGTCGAGAGAGGCCTCACAACTTGTAAAAATTCATGCTGTGATTTTGTAAAAACATAAACATCTGAAACAAAAGTGGAGGACTAAGCAAGTGAAAGGAACTTTGATGTAATGGCTTTGTGAAGCAAACAAATTTGTGCCCTTTGCATTAGTCATACACTTCACATACCTCTGAACTGCAGGACTTTAAGCTGCCATCAGCAGTGGAAAATGAATGGCACAAGGGCACAACCCACCCCCTAGCACATCCTAGTCCTTGCTATCTCTTTTATTTGCAGCCTTTGGCTTCTGGCCCTGTACGTGTGTGTATTTCATGGTCCATGTCTCAGAAGCCTGCAAGTGGAGCAAACTTCTATTAGACACAGCTCTTCCTGCTGCTTCCCTGCACCACCTCAACTGGCAGAGACCTAACAGCATCTCCACAAAGGCAATGGGAGCAACAAACTCCTGCTAAAATAACTCCCAGCAGGGAACTGGTAAAGTAACTCTACCAACTGCGTAAATGCTCATGGAAACTCATTTGAATGCAAAGACTAACTAACTAAATAACCCCACCTACACTTTATTTAAGATACTTTTTGAAGTATCTTTTCTGACATGACATTAAATACCTAGGTTTTCCTAGATCTGTAGGTAACAATATAATGTTAATGGGAAGTTACAATATTTGTTATCTGTTTTCAAATGACAAGAACCTAAAGCATTTTCTTTCATTTAACTCTTCGTTTGGTCTGCTCACTCTTTTTTCAGGTTTCAGTGCTCCCCTGGGAAATACTTTCACAGCTGAAAGTATGCTGTGTCATCTGTTATTCCCCATTTCAAAATCTTAGACTCTAGTACAGGAGCACACATTAATCATTTATACTGTATAAATACATGAAAAATTAATAGCCCAGCTAGGATTCCAAGGCATCCATTTAATGAGCTGGGACTCACACCTAGGAGCATCATGTCATTACCCTTACCCACATATAAAATAGTTCTCAGAAAGCTTCATCAAATGAGACCTATTACTACAAATTCAGCACATTAGACCTGTGAATTAAGCATTCAAAAACCAAATTAAGCATTTACTTTCTGCAAGAGGGGAAAAATAACCTTTCTTCTTAATCACAAACTTGTTGCAGAATACTGAAAATTCAATCTTAGGTCTTGAAAGAGAAAAATTAAAAAAAAAAAAAAGGCATAAGATATTCAGTAAACTTGCTCCAAGTTTTAGTTAGTTTAAAAATAAAACCCAGTGACTATAAAGGAGAGAATGCTTGGCAATTTTCAAAATATTTGGATACACTTTGAGAACATCAATTAAAGCCATGCTTACTGCTGCAAAAACAATTAATGTGACAAATCCCAATATCACAAGCACAAATAATGAAGAAATAATAAAAAGCAAGCATCAAATTATGTAATTATTTTGTTCCAGCGCTCTGAATTGTGATCCGCCTTCATAGTCAGAAGTATATATAATTGCATTTACACAGACAAAATGGGGCAATGCAACCATGCCTATTTCCATGACAGCTGCAATCATGGCACCTGCTTTAGTTTGACCAGGAAGTCTGTGCCAATGCCAACTGCACCTGAACGCACTTTGAAGCACCTACAACGAGGCCACAAAGTAGTCCCTTCTTGGAATCAGTAATTTTCTTTCTTATCTGTGGTAATTTAAAAACTTTTTTTTTTTTTTTAATGCTATACCACATCCCATCAAGAAAACTGGAAAAACTCAAAATGAATAACAAAAGCAGACAGACTGATTGCCTTTGAAAAGGGGAGGGAAGACAGGCAAGAAGAAACTGGTGGAGCATGCAACATCATCAAGCCACTAGGCAAGACAACTGTTATAACATAAAAAACCTGTGCCACAAAGCAAGAATTTCTAGGGAAGGAATTAACATATTTTCAGAAAAGAACTAAGTTGTAAGATGTAGAGTTGGAATATATCAATAATCAGATGAACTGTGATTCTCACTCTTGAAATGTTTTTAAAATGAAGTTCCATATTACTTAGGGAATAATGAGCCATTTGCATCTATATTGTGCAAGAACGCCTGATGATCAGGAACAAGCTCTTCTGTGACCTGCAAATGCTTTACAATTATGGGCTATGTTACTATATTTCTTTAAGCCAGAATGATAGCTCTAATTTATTCAAAACTCATTTATATTTTCCTCAGAGCAATTCACAATTCAGATAGCTACCAAAAGAGAAAAAAAAAATTTAAAATGTGAACCAGCTGCTGACAGTCTTTTAACTAAAAAACATGGTGCAAGCTTTTACACAGTTCAAAGGAAATGTGTCCGCCCATAAGCCAAACAAAACTCGACGTCCTAGTAAAATCAAAACTATAGCATGAAGATGGCACTATGACCTTAAGCAGACTGCAAAAATCTGATTCCCTGTTTTGAAATGCTTCACGTTAGGAGAAAGATAACATTTCTCAGGTTAGATCTCAGTTTAAAGCGGTCTGGTTTTGTGAGAGCACATGCATATGCAAACCTATGTATCTCACTAGTAACTGCATGCACATTCAGCCCCTTGCCAAAAAAATGTGTTGCTGGTCACCTGTGACGTCTCAAAACACAGTCTGTCCTGCCCTCCTTGCCTTAGAAAATTTCAGTCTCATCAAGGGTCAGATCCCAACTGCTCAGTTCAGGGGGTATTTAAAACTCAGTGGGGCAAAGATATTGCCTGCAAAGAGTCAGGATGAAGATAGACTGATGGCAGTGTAAACAATGAAACCCTAATTCAGTCCAAAGCTTTCAGTAAACTGTCCTCACGAAAGCAGGGTTAACTCTGGGTCCTAATTATGGAATTCCCCAAACTCATACTTTTCCCACCCCCCTGACTCCTTCTATATATAAACCTTCAGCTCTGCAAGATAAAATACAACTGTTTCAAGGATACAAATTTTAAAAATGTCAAAGTACAGGATCCTTCCCTCAAATCAAGATAGAAGTACCATAATTCACTAAGCATGTGCACTAAGTGGGTAAATTGTGCTTCATATCTTAGAAACATATAATTTTGGGATAAAATTACCAGGTGCAAAAGAATATTTCCTTTTAGAATATGAACCAAGACAAGTATCAAAACAAAACAGGTATAAAGTAGCTCCTGCAACATAAAAAGCAGCATGAGACCTTGATACAATAAAAGCTGAGGAAGCCTGTCTGATGGCAGTGGAAGAGGGTATTATTAACAATAGTAATAATGACAAAAGATCCATGATAACTTTACAATAGAAGTCCTGAGAATTACAAATTTCACAGACAATGACGGCATCTGGGGTTTGTTTTCTCTTGTCAACAAATGCTTTGTTCTGAATGATGACAAACTTACCTAAATAACTTGCTACTGTCACATCTCTAGACACTGGGAAATATAATAAAAGGGGGAAAATGATGCAGAAAGACTGCCAGGAGTGAGTGAGCACAAAGCTGTACTTAAAATTAACAATGAAGGAAGCCCAGAAAAGAAGGGAATCTGTATCCCGTGACATGGTTAATATGGAGAAAGAGATGTGTAAAACCAATGAAACAAAAGCATACAGAATGAATTCTAGATTTACAGCAGCTGATACCACCTGAGAATCAAATGAACAGCCATAGCATTCAACATGAAATTATCCCTTGTAATAATGACTAATGGTTTTGCTATATATCATATGCTGAGGCTAACCATTACATAAGAGTTTAAAGTCTATCAAAGTAAATCAGTGTCAATATTGAGCAGCCACAGGTCTCAGCATAATTCACTTCTACAAATTCCCTCGGTTCAATTAATTCCTCATGTACTTAGCTGTATTGCTTGTTTGAAGATACTGCTTGAATCTACTGTATGTTGCAGGGCCTCCTATCTTTGAAGCTTGGACCCTGTTACCTAGAGATGCTGTATTCTTTTGAGGAAAAACAAACTTTATTTTTTGTTTTAAAGCAGGGAAGGAGGAGCAGCATTTCCTGTGCATGCACCACATCCTCCTACGAGAGCTAGTCAAACACAGCAAAGCCCCCAAATCCTGAGCTTTTCTTGCAACATCTTCAGAAGAGGCCTAACATGAAACTGTTGTCATCCTCTGGCTACCCAGACACTGCTTCGTCTCACTGCCCAGTAATATAGGTCTGACTTCTTTGGTAAATTTGTGTCTATAAATCCAACAACCAGAGTTTTAATCTCTGGCACCAAATGGGTTTGAGCTGAACTACCCTTTGGAGAGGCACAATCAAATTCTGACCCTAAAGTTAAAAATCAGAACCCAGGTAAACCCAGGCTGGTAAAAAACAGCTTCTATTAAACATGGCGGAAAAGATGACAAAAGTCTGTAGAGCAACTGGTCTTTTCAAAGGGCATAAACTTCAGAACTCACCCAGGTCAAATGCCCATGCAGTTTAAAGCCAGGCCCCCATGAATCTTGCATAAACAAGACTCTTATCCCAGAGAATAATTCAGGTTGTATGGGATATATGGACATCTCTAGTTCAACCTGCGGGCCAAGGTAAGGTCAAACCAGGTTTCCCCTCAGGGCTTTATTGCATTTAGTCTTGAACACATCAAACGATGGAAACTGCACAGCCTCTGGGCAACTTGCTTCACTGCTTAATTATCCTTATGATAAAGCTTTCTTTCCTCATATCCAGTCTGAACCTTCCCTTTTTCAACTTATTACTATAATCTGTCATTCTTCAGGTACATTTATCAGTAAAAGGCTCAGTTCTGCCTTCTTCATAACTTGCTCGCAGGCTGGTGTTTGGTTCCTCTGAAATGAGCAGTCCACCTATCCTTATAGCTAATGTGTTGACAAAATTATTTAACCTTGTATCAATCTAACCCTTATTCAACATTTACCACTGTACAAAAGTTAGGCTTTCTTTCTCTTGGTTTTCATAATAAATTTTTTCTGACTTCTACAGTCGAGCAAATTATTGCCATTACTTCTTGTAATGGAAGCAGAGTGTTTTTATATTCAGTCATTTCCTCAAGAAATGAGGAAAATCGTGAAATGAAAGCATGAGCGTTTATATTTTTTCAATACCAATGCGACAACCGTAACAGGCATTAAAGAGAGAAACAGAACCAAATCCATCCTTTCCTCACCTATTCAAAAGGCACTGTGTCAGTAGCACGCAAGTCTGTACTGTCAAAACCCAGAAATTACAGCATTTCTCTCAAGCTGATGGGTAAGTTCATGTCATCTTAGAGCCTCTCACAGCTTCCTCCACCTCCTCAACACAAAACACACAGGAATGCAATAGCAGATAACCAAAAAAAAGAAAGCCAAGTACCACTTCAGTGAAGCCTGTGTGATATCTGCTTAAAAGAACACATTGTGGAGATAAAAGCTGTTAAACTCCATTACAGCTCCAGAAGTTCAACTGAGCAATTCAGGATGTCAGAGTGATCACAGGGATCTGTCTTCCCAGAAAGAACTTAATTATCCTACTTACTCTATGGCAACTAATGGTTCATGTTTTGAGGAAGACGAGCATGGGAGCCACAGTACAGAAAACCCTCCAGTAAATCTTAGGTTACTACGTCACTCCCATTCTCTCTGCCTTGCAATGTACAGGGTCTCTTTTCAGGAAAAAAAGGGGGGTGGGAGAGGGAAAGCAGCACAACTATAATTGCTATTAAGAATTTACACAATATTTAGAGAGATGGCTGAGAAAGAGAAAAGACTGGAGCTCAAATAACCGGATAGGTAAGAAGCTGGTTGGATGATCAGGCTCTGAGTGAGCTACAGCCCACTCAGAGACCAGCACGAAATGGAGGGAAAACTGCAGGGGTCTGTCCTGAGACCTGTAACATCTTTATCAACGACCTGGAGGACCCGATGGTGTGCAGTGTGTCTTGGTAGCAAAGGCATCCTGCAGCTCCTGGGACGTACAATCAGGGGCACAGCTCAGAGATCAAGACAAGGGATTGCCCTCCTCTGCACAGCACACATCAGACCACATTCCAGCAGGTGAAAGAAACTGTTTCCCTGTGATGATAGCGAGGCAGCAGAGTAGGTAATCCCAAGAAGTTGTGCCATCCCCATCCCTGGATCTTTCAACGTCCAACTGGTCCAAGCCCTGAGAAGCCTGGTCCAGAGCCAGCCCTTCTCTGGGAGGAGACAGGCCCACATCCCATGCCACCAGGGAGGGCCCTAAGGGAGATGAGAGACACTGAGAAGCTGTGCTGGCCAAACTGTCACTGCTTGGACAGGGCAACATGAATGGTATGTCAGCGGCAGCAAGTTCCTGCCTCTCTCCTGGTTTTGGGAGGGCACCCAACTCCTAGGAGAAAATCTCTCAGTTGTCACATGCCAAGAGAGATGCGTGTGAGGAGAAAAAGTACTGAACAGTAAACTGAAAGGCTTTAAGTGACAAAATGCATATTTTCTATATACTCTACAAGTTCTGGAAGGAAAAAAAACCCAAACAAAACCAAAATAAAAACTCATTAACAAATATTTTAAGCCAGAAAAGGACAAACCAGTAAGGCTCAAAATATCAGTGTATTTTACAGAGAAATATTTAGAAGGAATTAAAATTTTTACCTATGGAAAAGGAAATTAAGACACAGAATAGAAAAATGCTTGAGTTGAGCCCCTCAAGTGCACTTTAGAGAACATTGAACAGGTAAGTATAATTTTAATACCCAGGAGCCCCTGGAAATAATCACTTTTTCAAATAAAGGCAAATTATTAAGGTCTGTCAAATTTATTTTATTAGGCATTATGTAATTAACATAATGATAACTCTGTAATTTATAATAGTATAATGAACTCTGCAGTTTGATATATGTAGTCTTACATGCATTCATCAAGCTGACATTCTGATTGGTGAAAATTAAAGTTTACTTCCTTTGGGAAGTGACAATATTCTAGCTAGATTTTTCCCATTGATTTTCTGTAAACATATAGTAGCAGTTTGGTGCTGCTCATATATAAAAAGCCTACTCTTCTTTACACAGTAGAACAATTAATTAGAGTGTTGTTGACATTTTCTACAGAGAGAAATGTGGAAGTATTTAAAAGAAGTACAGAAAACTAAAAATATACCATGTTGATACAATAAAAAAAGAAGAGACTCATCCATTTTTAATTGTATTGTTCCCATTACATAAGCCTGGAAATAGTTTTCATTTTCACAAGCCTTCCAGACAAAACGTTGAGTTATTCTGGAAAACTCTTATTTATATGATAACATGAAGTTTTTTTGTTTACCAAAAAATTAAAATGTCAAAACTTTGAAAATTCTGTCTAAAAATTACCATTGGAATCTGTACAAAGCTTTCATTGTGCATGTGTAGGTGTGTGCATACAAGAAGAAAATTAAATTTTAGGAGAAAAATAACCAGTTCTTTACCAAAAGGTAGTGATCTCCAGATGGGTTTCACTTAGGAATTCACTATAAAAAATAAAGCCAAATTAATCACTGAATTATCATCTCACTGCCTTAGCACTGACTGGGTTCAATGGAAATAAAACAATAAAAGAACAGTTTCAGTTCCTGGTTTATATCACACTGTGTTTCAAGCACAGGTACTCTGCAGGTCTAAGAGTATAAAGGTCTGATGTAAATTTTGGATGAGAAAGCAATGGATGAAGTAGCTAAAAAGAGATGGCCAAAGCAAAAGAAATTCAGCTATTTTGGCCATTTAAATCAAGCTTCTTCATACAATCATAGAATAACAGAATGGTCTAGGTTGGAATGGAACCTAAAGATCACCTAGTTCCAACCCCCTGCCATGGGCAAGGACACCTTCCACTACACCAGATTGTTCAAAGCCCCATCCAACCTGGCCTTCAACACTTTCAAGGGTAAGGATTCCACAGGTTCTCTGAGCAACCTGTTCCAGTGCCTCACCACACTCACTGTAAAGAATTCCTTCTTTATATCTACTCTAAATCTACCCTCCCTCAGCTCAAAACCATTCCCCCTTGTCCTGCCATGACATGCCCTTGCAAAAAGTCCCTCTCCAGCTCTCTTGTAGCTCCCTTCAGGAACTGGAAGGCTGCTGTCAACCCAGTGCCTTCTCTTCCCCAGGCTGAACAACTCCAACCCTCTCAAACTGTTCTCATAAGAGAGGTGCTCCAGCCCTCTGATCATCTTCGTGGTCCTCCTCTGGACTTGCTCCAACAGATCCATGTCTTTCCTGTGCTGAGGATGCCAGAGCCAGACACAGAGCTCCAAGTGCAATCTTGTGAGAGCTGAGTAGAGAGGCAGAATCACTTCCCTCAACCTCCTGGCTACAGTTTTTAAACAGTTGACTGAAATCTTAAATTATGTACACAAGCTAATGCACCTGGGGATGGTGAATTAAAGTCTGACATATAGGACAGTGTTGGAAAAAGGCCTTCTGTGGGCAGCAGCAGCAGCAGTACAGGAGCTCCACATGAACCTCCCCACAAAATGAGCTCATGAGTATGACTGCAATGCCCAGGTGTACCAAAAGGGAAGAGTAACCCACAGTTACAGAGGGAAGAGCTGAGATCAATGCTGAAATGCGGGGTCTAGCTTTAGTCTCCATATTCCAAGAGATGCAGCAGAGAGCCATAAACTGTAACCAAAGAAAAGAGAGAAGCAGCTGGTCTGTGAGACTTGGACACTGTGACTGGATTCACAAACAAACGGCAGATGCATGTGACTCAAATGCGAAGTAACAGCAGGTCTGGAAAAGGCCCTTCAATCTCACAGCACAAGAGAACAAGAGACAAAAGTTGACACTGAAGTCAGACAAATTCATTTAAAGGAAGGAGAGAAGATATTCACATTCATCTGTAATACAAGAGTAAAAGCAGTACAGGAGTCGAGGCATCTCTCAAGAATGCAAAGAACAAATACGCTTCTGAAACAGGCAGGTCTCAGTCACACGTCAGGGGACACAGTCAGGGCACAGCCTATTTAAACAGCCTGCAGCAAGCAGATAAAAATACAAGGTCTAAAAGTCCCTTTGGGCTTCATATGATGAAATATGGTCTTTGGTGGATCAAATAAGAGCACCCAACACGCTTCATTCCAAAATGGAGGTAATTGTGCCTGCTGTGCAGAAGCACATCTCATTGCAATCAGAGTGCTGGGACACCAAGGCCACCCAGGCACGACAGCCTGCACAGACGGCACGAGGACAGCTTGTCACGTCTGGGACTTCTCATGTTCTGCCACACCAGTGCTACAAAGGCTCAGCCAAGGCTACCCAGCAGGGTATTTCTTCGGACACACCACCTGCCCCTCTCCAACACTGGTTTTTTGTTATTATTTTGAAAATTACTGGTTAGCCAGTTTTCAGTTCATTGTGTTCCGCACTGTTACTGTAATTATTTCAAACAGTGGTAGTTCAAAGTAAATGTTCCACAGAAATAATATAATAAATAGAGTCAGTTTAGTATTTACCAATATGTTTATTTTTTAAGGTGCAGAAAGGTAAAATACACAAAAATGGTAAGTTTTTCGTATTCCCACTATTAATAATCTGGTTTTTCAGAACAGCCTAAACAGCCTCAAAATTTCCCCAGTCAACTTAAAAAGAATTTATTATCTGATCATTGTATTCCTTAAGTGATTTTAAAACAACCAATCTGTAATCCACACAGTGCAATAAGGTGTTACTTATCTTACTGACAGTATGGAATAATTTTCTCGAACAGTCAAATACCTGAATATCTCATCCTCAGGCTGTTTGTTATTATACAACCTTGAATATTTATCACAAGTAGCAAGTCCCATCAGGCTGTTATTCCTACCTTAGCTATTGCAGATTAACAGGGTGCTCTTGTCTTGCAGCTGCTGCACTTATTTTCTTCCACGGTTTAGAGATATCAAGAAAAAAATGATTTTCACTTAAAACATTATAATTTCCTAGAAGTGATCATATTTCACCATCAAGTAACTCATGCATTAGCTTGCAGCAGTACAGACTACTAAATTATCTTTGCTGAGTTGCTGCAATCTGGAGCAATGGCATAGTATGGCAACATTTCAAAGTTCCAGTCCCACTGATGATCCTCACCAGAGTAAATGCAAAGCCAAACACTGTATATTGTCACAGGGACCAGGATATCACGCAGTAACTTCACAGAAGTCTCCCCACCTAGGCCAGGCTCCTGCATTATGTTGGCTCCCCACTCAGGGACTCCAGAGTTTCCCTTGCCTCCTTCCACAGCTGGCTGCAGCTTCTTTAGCTCTTCACAGAAAGAGGCTCCCATGTTCAACACAATAAAACATCATAAAAACTGCATTTTGAGTGGCAAAGATTTCTCCTAAAAACTTCATTTTGCAGACACGTCCCCTTTCAACTAATCCTTCCACATACATGTATGCATTAAAGCACTTTAGACAGACTGCACATGTACTTGCAGCTGTGACCCTTCATGCTGAAGAGAATCAGATGCATACAGGTGCGCTTAAAAAAGACAAAACAACAGATCATTCACACAGTCTAGCCTTCCCTCTTTTCAAATGAGTCATGTTTGAATGTGACCGAGTTACATTTAGATTGGGGATTAACCCACACAGCTGCAGCAGTTTCCCAGCTCTCTCCACTCCATATTGAACCCCCCACACCCCAGTTCCCTCCAATCCTAAACAAACAAAAAAACCCCAAAATTAGTGTTCAAAGTATCACTCACTTTCTAGCAAAAAGAAGAGCAAATCAAGGGTCCAAACAACCAAAACTAATTTAAAAAAAACCCCCAATATGCCAGCAGCACACAACCTGAATGTAAGAAATCCTGGTGCTAACAAGGCTGTGCCAAAGCAAATCGTCCTGACTTTCTTACAGTTTTCGCAGGACTCTGTCTGCATACAGATCGAACAGAAGAGGCATCATCTCTATAGCAAACAGCATCCTGCTGAACATTAATCATCATTACCCACTTAGATATTGCAATATGCAAGACAGATTACTGCTCCACAACTGCTCCCCAGCTCTCTCAAGCGTGCCAGCACTCAGTGCTACTCCTCTCCACTTTCTCACAGAGAAGTTAAAGGAAAACAATGAATTTTCATGCCCCAAAAGGAAAGATAATTTAAATGTCAAAAAGCAAGATTAGTGGCACATAATTTTGGAATTATCACTGTTCCCCAGGAATTGAGCCAATAGGTCATTTTGGGATTCTTTATTATTTCTCTTGCACTTGTTCTTTAACCTAAATCTATGAAAAATCTCAACTAATTGGAAAAGAACTATCCATTTATTCTATATAGGGGGTCTTGCATTCTGTTAGGTTTCTGCTTAGGACCTTGTTTTTCATGTTTAATTTTTTGTCTTCTTTTTAAGAATATAAAAAGGTGTTTTTCCAATGATACAGAAGAATTTTGTGTTTGTTTGCTATCAGTTTGTAATATCAAAAACTTTCAACAGGAAGTTTTGAAAGTAGGAAAACCTTAAAACAGTCACAAATACAAGCTTTTTTTCTCTTTTTTTTTATACTTGCATGTATATTGAACATCATTAAACAAAAACAGCAATCAAGCATGACTAAATGTATTAACTTTTCCTTGTTACACCAATGGCAGCACCTTTGAAGCAGGAAGTGCCAGAGTTCCTGAGATACTGTCTGTATCTTGCAGTGTCCAGTACTTCTTCTTCCATTAGTCAGTTTTGAAGAAGGACATAAAAAAGTACTAATTGCAAATGGAACACTCTTAATACTGCAGTCTGTTGATGAAAGAAAATGTGGGTTTACTTTCTATGTAGTTTAGATAATAACAGGTTTTTTCACTGTTTTCATTTAAAACTAAAAATCTCAGTATTCATGATTAATACATATTTAATAAGATGTGGGAATCTACAGCCCATGTCTGCACTACTATGGGTATACAATACACATCTGCACACAGGGTATCTGCACTAATACGTAAGTTAACAATGAACTGCTCAGGAACATGGTTTAGTGGTTGACTTGGTAGTGCTAGGTTTATTGTTGTACTAAATGATTCTATGATTCTGTAGTATGATCATGTGAACTTACATAATCTTAGTACCAAGGGATGCCCTCATTGTGGTCTTCAACATCCTCACGAGGAAGTGGAGGAGCAGGTACCAATCCCTTCACTCTTGGGACAAGTGACAGGACTTGAGGAAATGGCCCGAAGGTGAGACAGGGGAGGTTTATGTTGGATATCGGGAAAGGTTTTTCACTCAGAGGGTGGCTGGGCACTGGAAAATGCTCCCCAGGGAAGTGGTCATAGCACCAAGCCTGACAGAGTTCAAGGTGCGTTTGGACAATGCTCTCAGGCACATGGTGGGGTTCTTGGGGTGTCCTGTACAAAGCCAGGAGCTGGACTTGATGATCCTGATGGGTCCCTTTGTATTCAACAAATTCTATGATTCTATGATTAACAGAATATCTGAAGTCCTGTTTGGCCCTCAGGGGCTGGGGAACATTTCTCTATGAAATATAAAAACAGAGGATAAACTGCATGGAAAATAAAAATTTATCCATCTTACACAAGTTCCAGTTCCACACGAATATGAACATATTTGCTTTCTTTAGTTACTACTTTATTCTAATCTGAACCTGATGCCTTGTCCGGCTACCTAGAAACAGAGAATAGACAGGAGTAAGGGAATAAAGGTGGATATTTATTTGAAAGCCCTTCAAAGGTACACCGTGGGGAGCCAAAGGCTACATCCAAAATGGACCCCAAGATGGACAATGAGTCACAAGCTCTTCACACTTTTATAGGTTTGGTTCATTTGCATATCAGCATAAATTTGCCAATTAAAACTTTAGCTAATGATGTAATTTCTTCGATTTCTCCACCTCTCCAGAGGCCCTATTTTACACCTTTTGGGCCTAGGACAGCCTAAGTGTCCTTGAACAACAAGCTCGGAGAGGCTTTGTTATGGAGCAGCAACTAACAGGCTACAAGAAACTTCAGAGTTACTCACTAGGCAGTACAGGATTTAAAAATATAAAAGCTAGAACCTAAGGCATCAAACCCATTCATGATGGATCCAGATTAGAATAAAAAAAATCTTTTATCTGTATCTGTGAACTTTTCTTGTTTTGTTCTCCAGGCCTAGATAATTTAAAAATATCCCAGTGGGTGCTTTTTAAGATGCTTCTCGGGTCTGCAGTCAGCAATTCTGCTAAATACTTGGCTATGGGTGACAGCAGGAACATTTGTCAGAAGAAGCCGAGAAAGAATACCAACCTTATCTCATGGGCATTTTTTTAACCCACTCTCTCTCTTCAAAGAAAATACCTTCCTGAAACCCTTTCCCAAGAAGCTGAAGCTTACACTGGAGAGAAGGGACATTCTTCAGCCACTTTGCCAGTTATGCTGATGCCTTGACGGGCTACCTAGAAACAGAGACTAGACAGGAGTAAGGGAATAAAGGTGGATATTTATTTGAAAGGCCTTCAAAGGTACCCCCTGGGGAGTCAGAGGCTACTTCCAAAAATGAACCCCAAGCTGGACCCCAAGATGGACGACAAGTCACGAGTTCTTCACACTTTTATAGGTTTGGTTCATTTGCATATCAGCATAAATTCACCAATTAAAACTTTAGCTAATGATGTAATTTCTTCGATTTCTCCACCTCTCCAGAGGCCCTATTTTACACCTTTTGGGCCTAGGACAACCTAAGTGTCCTTGAACAACAAGCTCAGAGAGGCTTTGTTATGTCTATCTGGCATAAGAGAACAGCAACTAACGGGCTACGAGAAACTTCAGTTACACACTAGGCAGTACAGGATTTAAAAATATAAAAGCTAGAACCTAAGGCATCAATGCCTGTGTCCAAATTCCTTCTTTCAACAAAAGAAACAAACCTCCTCAGGCATCTCTCCTGGGCCAGAGCAGACATCTTGGTCATCACTGGGAGCCCTACTAAAAATAGACATAAATGTGTACTTCTGAATTCTGCAATAAAATAGAATCACCAAGGGGCTAGGATTGATTGGTGAAGCAGAAAGTAGTCCACTGAGCTGAGTATGTACAAAGTTTCCCACCAGCACACTCGCTGGGCCGCAGGCAGAGAACTGCCCTTTACAGCAGTTCCTGAGGTACCTGCAGCAGCAGGGAGGCAGCAAATTTCTAACACAAAAGGAATGTTGAAGGTGATACATGACATTAAGAAAAACAAAGACCTAGCCCAAACTGAACTGTCAACCACACAAAGTGAGTTCATTCTTCACAAAGGCATGGGAAAAGAATAAATGCAGCTTTGATGGCACACAATTTAGGTGCCAGTAGGTTAACTGTGGTATCTTACTTTAAAAAAATTGAAACGACAAAATTTGCAGAACACAATTATGGCTAAAATAAAACAACAGATGCCAGTATTTTTTGATAATTCCACTACTCCATTCAGCATTTTCTACAATGACGTACTCTGACTCCTTATTCCTTAATAAAGGTATTCGGTTAAATTACTAATTCTTCTCCATACGTAAATCATGAGAACAGACTAATAAGTAATACAGATACTTGAGTATTTAGATATTAAGATTAATGACACTCACTGACAGATAGTATGAAAACATTTTCTAAATTAGTATTAATAAAATTATTTTGCTATATTAATACACCTATTGCAATACCTTTGGTATATGCTGAATAGAAGCAATACTGTGGGCTTATCAGTCAAGTACAGTGAAGATTTAATATATTTCTTAAATTTTGTATCTCAGTGGTAAAATGTACCTTCATGGTGACATTGGCAACACTCTAGCTATACGACTTGCATACAAAAAGTTACCCTCTCAAAAATATTACTAACTCAGAAAAGTTAATCATCTATTCTATGGGGGGTTTTTTTGGGAATGACTTAACTGAAACAAACATAAAAATTTTTTAGTAATATAAAGCCTACAAATGCATAACTAAAAGTTTATATGAAGGCACAAAATCACAGGCTGGAAGATCCTCTTTGAATCTTCTATCACATTCCCTCATATTAAATTTTTGGAACTTTAAAGAAAAAGGTAGATCTTACACAAGTAGCTTCAAGAAAAATTTCTAGTTAACCACTGAATAGTAGAAAGTTGTATTTTTCCTTTGGTCACATGAGGCAAAGAAAGGTTTCCCCTTTCTTTCTGCTCCACAATTCTCTTTTCTCTAGTTTTTTGGGCCACAGATGTGATTTTAGTAGCCAAAAACTTAGAACATTGGTAAAATGGAAAAAGAAAAAAATGAACAGAAAGTTAATTGTGTTCTCATTCCCATTTTATTTTCCAGGACAGAGTGAAGATAAACAACAAAAAAAAGGAGAATTTTCAGAAAAATGTGTTTCTCTCCAAGATGTATTTTGAAAAATTATGCATAAAGCATGGAGAAAAGGCTATTTCTTACCTTAGTATTTAAAGAACATGGTAATATAGCGCATTTAACCAATCCATCAGGGTTGCAGATCTTTTAAATTACCATTTTCTTAATGCAAAAATTTGGGCACCTGAAGAGAACTATTCTCATCTCCCTTCCTGCCTGAAATGCACACACTCAATTTCAGCAATTCTTCTCATGATACCTTCAGAACATGGATATCAGAGAAGTTCATAAATTCATTCATCAAAAGTCCTATGGTGTTGATGGCACTTTGGGTGCTGAGCCAGCGCTGAGCATGAAAGCACCAGACCAGCTCTACCTGCACCTGCTGAATGTGGATCAGCAATTCTCAGCATCTTGTCAAAGCACACCCTTAGGCCATTTCAGGCACAGAACAAAACAAGTTTTTATTCCCACTGTGTAAACGATAACATGCTATCCAAAGTGTAATAACACAAAATTAAATCAGAAGCAAAGGATCAGGAGAGTGTTACACAAACACAGGGGGAAGGTTGCACTCATTCCTGCTGTAGTTTCTTCCCCAGCCTTTTCCTAGCTTGTACTTCATACTGAGATGGGAGAAAAGCTTAGGCTTTTTTTTTCCATATTCAAAATAAAATCTTGCAGAACTTAGTTCTTGATAGGCGTGAAAGTTTATTTTATGATTATACTTAGAGAGATATGGAGAGAGCAATATATTGATGGCCAAACTCTAACCCTAACCCTACTGGCTGCAGAATTGCTTATCTTATATAAATAGTATATTTAAATAATAGATTTAAATAGATACAGGCTGAACGGCCAGCAAGTATGTTCACCTCTTCCCTAAGGTTAGGAGTGTGGGCTTCAGGTACTGACCTAAAATTGCCAAAGAAGTGACAAGATCAAGGAGATCACACCCATCTGAAAGTCAGATGCTGTATCTAGACATATCTTGTAACCAAAAAGCTCTGACCTGAATTCCTGCTTCCAGTCCTCTTCATTTAGGGTCTGAAAGGATGATGAGACTAATCTTTGACAGCTCTTGCAGTCCTTTGTCCCTCAAGGTCTGCTTCAAGGCACCAAATTCCTTTGGAGGCTCCATCACCTAGCAAAAGAGACTCTGGGATCACTCTCAGCCTCACACTGAGAGCTCAAAGGGACCAGCCAATGCTCCTGCAACTGTCCCAAATGTAGCCCTAGTTGTGATAGTTAGGCCACCCTTCAATTCAATCAGCACTTGCCTTGAAGCCATTAAATGTCTTGCAGAAGCTGTAACTGGGAAACAAAGAGGTAACTGGCTCTTACAGCTACTCTGACAAGACTTTGCATTGCAGTTGGTGATCCTCTTATTAAGTTGGCAACATGGATATCATCATTATCTGGTTATATCTATTTCCTTTGGGACACGTTTGTTTAGTCAAAATTATATAGGTTCTGAATGTGTGTGCTCACTGAGAAGGAAGGGTATTTTTGCACTGACAAATGCAATTCCCTTTCTGCAATCTATTTGGAAAATATTTAACTTCATTTCAACATGCAATTAGATTAGTTTCTTATTGGACTATTAAAATCTTCAGAATAATCATCCATCTAAAGCTATTCTACAGTCTGAACTACTGGTGTTTTCTATTTTTATAAAATGTATTTGGTAAGAACTCAAATAGCTCTTAATTTTTTTATGTAACTGCCAAATGATAATACAGTAGGTCAGAAAATGCCTGAAGCAAAATATAATCCATAATATATATGCTCTTTTTTTTTCTTTTCTCTTGCAGGTCTGAGTAATAGAATGGCACAAACAGTTTCACATGCTGTTCTGCATCACAGGATTTAGTCAGAGTTAGCTCACTGAAATAATTCGTTTTTTTCCATACTCATAAGGATTAATGAAGGAAGGAAAGGTAAAATACCTAAATCAGACAAGACAAAAGAAGGAAGATTCTTTGTCCCTTTTTGTAGGGTGAAAAAACCTATTTTCTAAAGAGTTTAAAATGTGCTTTAATATTACTACAGACTTACAAGCTACATCAACATATGAATTTCTGCACACAGGCACTCAATATTATGTCTGTAAAATATATTAGGTGGCATTAGTAAAAACTGCCAGCTTAGGAAATGCTGATGTGCGTAACCCAAGGAAGAGACAGGAGAGTGTGAATACGTTTTTGTATTGCTGTCTTGTAGAAGTCATCATGCAGCAACCCAATTCCTCTTGTGTGCTTAAAACCTGTTATTTTCATCTCTGCATTCTTATCCTCCAGATCTTGTCTGCTTTGTTTTCAAATACTGTTGCTTCTTACAGCTCTGCTCTTCATTCAGCAAAAATTGGGAAAATAAAGCCACACGGCACCCAAGTGACAACTCCAGGATAACAATCAACCTCTACCCAGTAATATAAGTCAGATTTCAAACTCCAGTTTGAAACACAGGAACACATATGAAAAAGGACAGGAACTGAGGAAAATCACTGGATCATAAAATGGTTCGGGTTGGAAGGGACCTTAAAGAACATTTAGTTACTTGATGTGGGCAGGAATAAAATCAGAAACTAATTCTCTATTTGCTGAAATTCATTATTCCTTTTGTAGACAACAGGCAGTTCTACTCCAGTGTTTAGGATAGAAAAGCCTGAACATCACAAATTTTATTGTATGCAGTGACCATCTTCTATACAGGTCTCCTATTTCCAATTTTTAAAATGATAAAAATATTAATAAAAATTAAAAACCATCGTAGGAGTCAGAGGACGTTCAAATTCAGCTGCTTCTATGGACTTCACTACAGTTAATTTTCCGTGGAAGGCACTTAGGTACAATGCCACGCAGATAACAAGAACAAGTGAAAACAAAATGATTCTTTGTGCACTCTGGCTGTACAGTGCTGCCAATCCTCTGAACCTTCTGAGACTTGCAACAAAATCTGACGATCATAAACCATGAGAACTGTAAAAGCTGATGTTATGCATAAAGATCTTACCAAGTAAAGATTTAATTATTAATAATATGCAGCTTTAATCCATGTTCATAAGTCAATAACATCAAATAACTACCCAAGAAAAGTGCTGAAACTGATGCATCACTTACAAAATACAACCCCAAGCACAAAACCAAGATGGACTACATCATTCCAGACTATTCAGCTGCAAATTTGGATGTTTTAAATCATTGACCTCAAACTCAGAGTATTTCCATGATTTTAATGTGTGAATACTGAAACCAGCCACATGCATCTGAAGCTAAAGCACTGAACATAAGTTCATAGAAACAACATGGTTTTGTTACACAAGCTCCCAACAGACAAACACCTTACTGTAGCAAATCACAAATCAAATATCGGTCTAACACTTAAGATCCCTAATGATTTAGACATTTAGAACATTACTGAGTCTTATTTATGAATTACAATAAGATAGTTAAATTGAAAAGGAAAAGCAGAAAACCAGCCTTTCAGAAGCATTTATACATGAAAACCCAAGCTTAATATCTTATTATTAAGCTTAATATCTTTACATCGTGTGGACCAATTTTCAAATAGTCATTAAGCATACTGTGCCTTGCAACTTCCTTGCAAGTTGTCGTAGCAACCACTGCTATGTGTGGACGTGTGGACCAATTTTCCAAATTTTTCATGCAACAGTATTCAACAGACAATTTTTAAGATAATCAATGCTGGTTTGGTACTAGAACGCATAATATTTAAGTTTTGGTTTACATCTGAAATACGAGAAACTGAAAAAAATCAGCTTTTCAGAAAGAGCTTCTACAGAAGATTGATAACCCTAATTTTCAAACTTGACAATGCTCTCCTTCAGCTTCCTACACAAACAAGCACAACAATTAAAAATAAAGCCACTGCAAATCAGAACCACTGTTATCTGACAATTTTGAGCTTTGCAAAATAAGTTGATTCATAAAGACATTACATCAAAATTAAACAAATCATCACTGAAATAGGTATGAGCTGTCATCCTTCTTGGTTGCAGAAGCAGAATAATTAAGAGTATTAGCAACATGCAGTCTGAGCTGCCATGTCAGCATTACAAATTCTCTCATTAGGCATACAGCTCAAAAAATAAACAGAGATAATTTAAAACATCAAATTTTGCAGCTGTTTGGGACTTCAGACATCATGCACTAATAATACATCTAAACACATACATTTATAGTTTCCAGTTAAATTTCAGGTCAGATCCTGAGTCTATTTTAGGACTATCAATCCTGCATTCAGAAGGGTAATTATGCTTCATGCAGATACACCCAAGATAGAAACACTTCCCAGACAGGCACAGCTTGGTCTCATGGTGCAAGGATGAATGGTACAGAAAAACCACCTGTGAATGGGGTATGCCTGTATTTCACATTTCCCTTCAGCATTCTAGAAGCAAAGACCAAGAGAAAAAACTTTCCCCAAGTCCCCAGGTTAATTATGGAGATACACAGTGCATCTGGTCAGTGCATACACATCACACCTCCCAGTCCAGGGTCATTAACTACATGTGCAGAGCTCATAAAACCTACACACCACATGCCTGCACATTAGGCTTCTTGCTACATCACTTGTGTGTTCCTTCAGCCTCTACAGTAACGCCATTCCTGTAACAATAACCCCATGAATGGCAGCAGAATATGATTCTGAACCAACTGCATTATTACTGTCAACCAGGCTAACTAGTTCAGTGGTATTTTAAAAGGTACAGACTTTTAAGACTACAATTTAGGCATACCTCAAAATGAGTATTTCAGACACACCTCACTCCCCAGCTATTAAAAAATGGCTTCAGAATACCCAAGAAATATAACTTCCTAGCTAAGAAAATCTTGATTATTACTGATCAGATTTAACACAAAATTTGCATAACCTCTAATAAAAGCTACCGCAGTAAACAGACTTCATGCATCATGATGAGATTAAATAAGAAGTCTGATAAACTGATAGGAAGTTCTGCAGTTTGTTTAATCTTTTAAAGGGAAAAATCTCTATTTATTTGGCTCATGTTGTACTGGCATACACCCAACCATTTCTTGTTCACAAAGAGTGCTTTTCATGAAGGTATGAGGAGTTAGAAAGAAAAATAAGCAGGGCACTAGAAATTTGATTACAAGCATGCAACCCCACAGAGACAGCACTCTGTGCAGGTTGATCCAAAACATGAACAAGGACAAAAAGACAGCAATACATTTACTTTCAGACTACCTCCTCAGCCTCCCAAAGATAAAGTATATAAAAATACTAGTACTGACCATCATTCAATTGAACCCAAAAAGCTCTCTTAACAGCAGACCATGAGACTAAGCAGTCGCACAGTGAGAGGCAGTCAGCCTTGGAATTACACATGCTTCCATCAGGTTCCCTGAATCCAGACAGTACTTATCAAATGGGGCACTCTTTCAGGACATTAGACCCTTCTCTAACCTACGCTGACAGAAGAGAAAAGATGAACTTCGAAGACATGGGCAACACTCAAGTTTTTCAAACTACCTGTGTTAAAAGTATCCATGTGTCCAATTAAAAAGTGAATGTAAACTTTTCCAATTAAAGCTCAGATGTAAAAGTACTGTGTTGCTTTATCTCAGCTTAAGTGGTAACAGTAACTAGAGATGCACTCTATATGGGGTGCATATTGGTACGGGAGTAACTATCCTTTTGTATATAATCTTAAAGGATATTAAAAGACACAGAGTGAAGTTCTTTTTCCAGTCATCTGTGAAATCTGGGATGATGACACCATGTAAAATACCCCAACAAACCACCAAGTGTCTATCAAAGCATTCTGCTTAATGAAATTGGTTTCTTACATCTTTTTGCACCATACTTGAACCAAACTGTCTCCACATCCTCTGTGTCTCTGAGACTTCACAGAACCAAAGAAGTGCTGGCTGGGAAGAACTTCTGCCCAGGTGGAAACCATTGCTACCAGCAGATGAAGTCAGCCACAGTTTTGTCCAAACGAGTTGGAAATTCCTCTGAGGACAGAGATTAAGCCACTTCCATGCACAACCTCTTCCAAGGCTGCTTTGTCCCTCCAGATAAAACTTTCTCCCTGATGTTCAAACCCAAGTTACAATTTGTGCCATAACATCTGTCTTTTTGCCCTCTGTCACTACTGAACAGAAATCAGCTTTCAGATCTTTGTTAATGCCCTTCAAGAATTTTTAGGATGCTACTGGACTGTTATTCAGATTCCTCTTTTGTAGACTATCTATGCAAGCTCGACTCTGTCAGCCTCTCCCCCACACCCACAGCCTCTCACCGTTTGCTAGACCTCTGAATAGTCCTTCAACTTTTCTGTCTACCTCTTGAAGCGCAGTGCCTCCAAAACTGAATGGAGTATTCCAGACAGCCTTACAGACACTAAATACAGGAGATAAAAACAGTCCTTGAGGTACTGCTTCTAGTGCAGCCCAATGCCTTGTTTACCTTATTTGCCATGATGGCACACTTCAGGGTCTTGCTCAATTCAATATAACACATGGGGTTAATTTGCACAAGGTGCTCTATCTGGATTGAAGCCCTACCAATGTGATTTAGTAAATCTGAAAATATGCACAAAGTACCTCTTGTTTCATGACCCAGGATGTTGATGAAAACCCTAATAGTGTCAGCCTCAGCAGTATTCCCTAGAGTACCCTGCTTGTTAAGGACCAATTGTAAAGCACCAACCTTTCAGCAGCTAATCTTCAACTCATCTGACATTCCACTTGCCTAGACCATACCGCTTCAGCTTCCAAATGACACCTCTGTGGAAGACAGTGACAAAAGCACTACTGAATTCAAGAGATCAGCTGCTTGCCCTCACCCCTGCAGCAAGTCATTTAAGCCAAAGCAGCAATAAGGCAAGCCAAGCACAATTTGCCCTTGCTAAACCCATGCTGACTGTTTCTGGTTGTCTTGTTCTTTATGTGCTTGGAAATAAGAATACACTCCATGATCTTCCCAGGCCATGAGGTGAAGCTGTGCTACCTAGCTATAGCTACCTAGATGGTCCTCCTTGTCTTTCTTAGAGACAGATAACACATCAGGCTTTTCTCTTTCACTGAGGACTTCTCCCAGCTGCAGGCTTTTTGTAGTGGTCTCACTTCTTCCAGCTCTTTCAGTACTCTCAGCAGCTCCCATCCAATCCCACTTTCCTGGATATATCCAGCTCCTTTAAGTGGCCACTAACTTGCTCTCCAGATATTGGCTGTCAAAAAAAATGCTGGCAAATAAAGAGGCAGGGGAACAGGCTTTTCCCTGAGGCCAATAAAACATTTAGTGCCTCTGTACCATTATACACTAGCTGGTTTCTTCTATTCATTAGTGAATTTACACCTTTCCCAAACTTCCCTTTGCTATCAATCTACTTTAGGAATCCCTCCTTGTTACTTTAGCTGGTTTTGGCTTCCCTTTTTGCATTATGCCTTTCTGAATTTTAGTTCCCAAAGGAGTTCCTTGTCAAGTGGGTCTTATTTAAAAGTCCCTAATCTTCTTGCACAGTAGGATTTTTTTTTCCTGAGCTCTCAGCAAATTTTCACATCTTACATGGGAGGACTGAGGAGCCTGCCACTCAGACACCTGTCCTTCTTACCTCTGCCCCCAGAGCCCTGCAGTCACCTTCAATCTGCTGAAAGCTTTTCCTGGCCTCTTCACTGATGCCTGTCTAGATGAGCTGCCAAGGAAGCAGTCAGAAAGCCAGATAAGTTGTGGCAGCCTCTCTGCAACACCATGGATCCAGGCTCCAGGCAAGCAGCAGCCCTCCCCAGATGACTGATCTGGCTGGCAAACAGCATGCCCTGTCCCACAGTGGGTGAAGTCACAAACCACTAGCACTTGTCAGGGTACCTTCATAGGATGGATGGGTCTGATTCAGTGAAGAGAGGTGTCCAGCCGTCCGTCCCCCCACCAGCAGAGATCATCCACACTCCTCTGCTGATGAAGTCCAGGCAAACAGCCATGAACAGCGATGGAGCCTTCTGTGTGTGCATCTGCCAGCCTCCCCCCAGTCCAATACTTAAAAACTGGTAGGGGTCACCTACCAAGGTTAATTTGGTCTGATAGCTGGGGGGGAGAGAGAGAGTGCGAGCACTGCAACCTGGGGCTAATCCAGTCCCGCATGGGCACCAGCTGCTCAGCCACATGGCAGCTGCCTGGGGCCACAGGCAAGTGCCTACTGCCCCTCTGCTTCCCGAGTGGGTCAGAGACAAGTGCTGGGGAAGGGATCATAGGTCCTCTTGGCTAAAGGCTGCGGTAGACTATTTTAGGACCATTGAGATCACCACCCATCTGGCCAGCTTGAAACACATTCGACAATGAGTTAAAATGTGTGACAGGCACAGAAACAGGAAGCAAAATTATATAAGCTGTTTTTTTCCCTTCGGAAACCAGGCTAAGAAGTCACCCCTAAACATGCATACGTCCTCCATATCAGCAAACTAGTTTAACCAAATCTCAGTTTCCAGTCCATGCATTTATTTCATTCCCCAACATGAATATCATCCTGAATTCCTTCTCTATTCCTGCTTGGCACTACTGAGACCATATAGTCAAAACATGCTCTTTTTGTTTCCAGATGAGGGAGGAAAGATACTGGGTGTCACCACAACACATGATTTGCTCTAATCCCCTTCTTCCAATATGCTGCCACAAAAAGAATCAGATTTTGTTTTATGCCTAAACACAGAAGATGAAGCAGGTGCTAAAAATCTTAGCCTTCCTGTTGGGACAGTTTTATCTATTACTCAGTTCCATCAAGAGATAATACAAATGGCTTAACAGCATTAAAACATTATTGCGGATTTGCTCCATAAAGTTGAAAATGTAGCCTTACAGAACGTAGCATATTTTCCCCACATTAGAAATATTACAAAAATTCATTTAATGCTACCCACTACCAGGCCTAATGGTTTGACAGCCCATTATTTGGAAAATGAACATCTTCCACATCTGTTAAAAGTGCATTTAATCCAAGATATAACTTAAAGTGAAGAACAAAAATGAAAAAGAAAAAAGCTATCGTCAAATCTACTGATTTGCATTTTAGCTATAATGTAATAGAAACAAATCTAATACAGACATTAGTGGAATTTAGGCATCTGATGCAATACAAACAAATTATATTGATCCCCCCCCCCATCAGCTATGATTCAGATAATGTAAAGAAAGCACCAAACAATATTAATAGAAACAAAAATGAAAGCCTGCAGGTTCAAGTCAATCCATGCTCCATGCAATTCTTCTCATAAATAAAATTTAAGTACCACTAATTACTTTTTCCTTCAGTACTCATTATAACATGTTATGCTTGCTGAAGTCCTAGCTAACAGCTGAAGTTTCAGGGTCACAATTTCTGACACGTTGGCTATTGCTAGTCGATGACTGAAACTTAGTTTTAGTAGATGCCACAAAGGTAACTAACTCCAATCAAATACTTCTTTAAAAGTCACCACAAAAGGCCTTTCTGTCGCTGAAGCCAGAAAATAATCTTATGAGGAATGGAAGGCAATAGTACAACATTATTTAATGCACTATAGGGTGAGGGGGAGAACATAAAGCAACCTGTCATTGCCTGAGAACTGGACATAAAACATGTTATCCCTGACAAGTCCAATTGTCAAACTGCAGCTCAACATTCAGTTTTGGAAGATGTCAAATTTCCTGCCCTAAAGCAATGGTAACTAACCAGAAGCTGCAAGTCCAATACCAGTTCACTCAAGCCACAGTAACACTTACGATGTAAGCATTAAACTTAATTGTCCAGATTGCAGAAGACAGGTGTTTAAAGAAGGGATGGGCAAATCTATCTTTCAGGCCCACCTTCCTGGAGTGGAGTGGCAAGTGAGGTTAGGTTAAATTGAACCTACTTTAAAATAATGAAATAAATGATTGCTGTCTTCGTTAAAAAGCGAATTGACTTCTACAGATTAATGGGCAGAAAATTACTAAACAATCAGGCTTTACCACTAATATTCCCCCTACCCTCTAGAGAAGAAAGCCTCCAACTGGAATATTTTTGGCAGGTGAACCAAAGCAAATTAGGCTGCATTCTTTCCAACTCTATCCTAAAACAGGAAAAAAAAATTAAAAAACCAAAACCCAAACAAAAAAAAAATCAATTAAAAAAAAAACATGCAGAAAAACCCCAAAACAAAAAAAAACCAAACCCAACCAAAAAAACAAGCCAAACCAAACAAGTAAATAAACAAAACCAAACCAAACAAACAAAAAAACCAAATCACCAAAAAAAACCCCACACAAATCAACAGATCAAACTATACAACTAAACATGGGGAAGGTTATCCCTTCATTCTGGAAGTACACAAGCAGTTTTGGAAGTCAAGATAACCATGACTGCTTGTTGTGAGACGGGACCTATGGAAGTATTTCTTCAAACTACAATACAAACTAAGGAACATTGCAGTGATTACACAGAAACTCAGTCCTGCCTCATCAAGTAGAAAGTCCTCCTTCTATCTTTCTTGGACTACTTCCATAGAGGTGTAATTTGGAGAACAGTAGGCAGCACTGGAGTCTTATTGATTGCATACCTGGGTCTGTAACATCACAACACACCAACAGAAAATACTGCAAATAATAATTTAAAAAACCAAACCCTTCGCTCTTAAAAGATGCTTTAAAGTTGCACTGCTGGTACTACTAAACTCACACTGGCTGCTATCTCGATATTTTAGTATCACACTAAGAAGTGGTGATCCAAACTCTTCAGCATCCACCAGCATTTCAGGTTTTCACCAGCTATAGAAATGCAATCAAAATCTGTTCCTATGGATGCTGTAAGGACTCCTCCTCTCGGTGGCATTTCAGATTTCTACATAAGGGGAAATACTCATGTGAACATGAAAGAATAACTAAATACTTTACACAAAGAGTGCTGTCTCAGTATGAATGTTGGAGACTGGCCTTACAGG
This sequence comes from Eulacestoma nigropectus, assembly GCA_013397775.1. Classification (NCBI taxonomy): domain Eukaryota; kingdom Metazoa; phylum Chordata; class Aves; order Passeriformes; genus Eulacestoma; species Eulacestoma nigropectus. The sequence goes on from VZTE01002919.1 coordinate 242,233, forward strand.
AAGAGCCCCACTCCCCAAAAAAGCAGTGGAAGTGATGTATTTTAAGCATCACCAGTCTAATTTCACCAACCATTGTATTTCTTCTATTCTACTGAAGTTTATGGCAGAATGAATCTTATAATCCGTAAGTGGTTGCTAGAATTCTTAAAAGACTGCCTTTTGTCACAAGGTCTTCAGAAGCTTTTAAGAGGAAATGAGGAGATGTCAAGCAGGCAGGTAGACTTTTTTTCCCAGATAATAGAAATATTAATTAACCCCATCTTACAGGAAAAGGAAATAATTGCCACTTTACTATGTAATTACCACTGTGTTCAAATTCTGCTGTTCCCAGGAATAAGGATAAAGGTTTCATAGAAAAAGTCACAAAAACCTCAAAACTGATTCTAAAGTTTGGATTTCTAAGACTTATCTATTTTTCAAAATTTATTAATTTTTTTAAACTGTTATATTTGTTTCCACTTCTGGAGATTGTTTTTATAACTTTCATTTCAATTGCATAAAGGTTCTTTTATAATCAGTTCTTGTCTGTGAATAAAGATGAGAACCACAGTCTTCAGGTTTGTAAATTCCTTTCCAAGTGCAACATCATGGCCATGGTAGTCTCCAAGAGTTCAAGCTGCTTTCCCTCACTAAGCTTCAAAGCTTTAGACATGAAGAAGCAAGCCTGGTAAAATCTGCCTGGCAAGGAGCAAGAGAAGATGGAGATGCAGACCCAGCCCCTCTGAACAGCAAAGGTCTATTAAGATACTAAAGGATGAGGCTATCCACCTTTAAATAGTCCAAACAGCACGGGACAATCAGACTTTCAACACCACTTATGGAACCATTTTGGTTTTGCCCAATATAGTAGTTTAGATTTTAACCCTCTGAAATATTGGGTTTGATTCCTCTGTGCTGTTTACTAGAACACAGGCTAAACTGAAGGGGAAAAAAACCTATGCTTGTCTAGATTTTTTCATTTGTTATTCCTCCCAAATTTCTTTATGCCCCGCAGATGCCTTCTCTTTTCCCAGAACTTTCCTCTTTAGGATTCTTCTATTCATGCTTCGTTCTGCATCAACTCTTGGTGCCTCTCCAGCCCCCAGAGACACGACAGAAACAGCACACCCTGAGCTCCCTCCCTCCCACACGCACAAACCTAAAGCATCACATGAATCCCATGGCTTGTCCCTCTCAGCTATTTTTCTCTTCTGCCAGTGTCACAGCTGTGACTCCAACACCTGGTTTGTGTGCGTGTCTCACCACAGGGAGCTAAGCTGGCACAGAAAGACGCCATTTCACCAAAAGAAAGGAGCACGCAGAGACTCTAAGGCTGCAACTAACTCCATCTCGCACTCCTCCCTGAAAGCCTCCCACTCGCACCCAAAACCTGGCACTCTGCTGACCTCTTTCCCCATCTGAGGGGGCTGCTTTTACAACCAAAACACAACAACACTGCCCACATATGTGCAGAGAACAAACACCACGTGGGCCTGTGTGTGTCTCTAGTAAGCTCCTCCTAAGGCTGCTGAGAGCTAGCAAGCAGAACTCTGAGTCATGCTTTTTGGGTCAGAGCTCAAAAAGTTTGGGCCGTTTGACACAACAAAGCTACAATGTACTGCTTGGAGTCCCTGCAAAAACATTGCACAGGTGTGCTCACTGCTGCTGCGCGCCACAACCCCTCTGGGGCAGAGCCAGCACAGCGAAGGCAGTTCTTGATCTGAAGCCAATCACAGGCCTGCTTAAGGTACAGCAAAAAGAGCTCCACGTAAAAACAAACAAACAAACAAACCAACAACAAATCCCAAAACAAATCAAACTCCCCCAAAAGCCCTCCACCCAACAAACAAAAAACCCCAAACCTATTAATGCTTCTAAAACAGTAATACTGAACATGCATCTTCTTAAAGAGGAATCTAATTAGTGAACTGGAGCATGAAGTCAAAATGTAAGCCAATGTTTGGGGCATTGAATAATGAGAAATACATAACTAGGGGCTATTCTCACAGTCTGAAGCCAAAGATTTGTTATTCTGAAATGGCTTCACTGTCAGTAGTTTCCAGCTAAACAGAGGCAGAACTGCAACAGCAGCCTTCAAACTAAGTAGATCTGACTGCAGATGCAGTGTACACACTCAGAAAGGTGATGCAATCTCGACTTACACATTGGCATCTCGGAACGCTCGGAGCAAGACGTTGTACAAATACAGAAATGCAGCTCTAGATGTAAACGTTAGGACAGACATTCATAGGCAAAGTTAAATTAAGTCCCACAATGAATACAAAGCATCCACCCATAGAACTGAAGGCCTATTAGGTTAAAAATTTCATCAGAGATTTGTTTTTGAACTATGTTTATGACAACAAATAAATGACAAAATATGTAAATTACTTCAGCCACCTGGCAGACAGGGAAATTTGCTGCAGGGAACAAACAGGTAGTAAATAAATAAATTAAAAATACGTTACCAGGCTGAGAGAGGAAGGGCTACAAGGAAATGGACCCTTTTCCCTCCAGCAGAGGTCACAGCAGTCAATAGGAATTATTACCATCATTCTCATAACATGAGAACAAGCCAAGCTGCCAAATAGCTACACTGCAACAGTATTTCAAATACAGAAGAAAATTTCCTTTCAGAAAAGGAAATTGAGCTCCTTCAAGAAACTACACTAGTCATTTCATCTCCCATTATATGTTTTCCTTGTTGGCACATCTAGTCTCGAATGACCTCTGACAGCCCTGCAGCCTGATGCAGGGCTTTTCACCGTAGTCAAAGTCACCAGCATAATACAATAGCCTCCTAGAAATTGTAGCTCTTTTTTTTTCCTTCTAGCAAATTGAAATTGTCTAATCATGGCAAATTCATTAACAGAGAAGTTACAAATGGAGTGCAGGGATGCCTGAAGGTTTAACATCCGTGAGTACCTTTTCCCACTGATCAAATGCCTAAGCTCACAGCTCCCGAAGACACTGCTGGTTCCTATTCTCATTTCTGCCCACAGAATATCCCACAGAGTAAAATAAGGCACATTTTTATTTTTGTTTGTCCATATAACAAAGACTTACCCTGATGAATTATATCCTTATGACCTGTTTTGAAACTGATGGTAACTGAAAAAACTGATCTTTGAAGGAAATGCTGTGCATGCAAAATGCTGATTTGCTAAGGAGAAATCTCCATGTCTGTTTTTCTCAGATAACAGCTTTATTAAACCCATGAAACACTACAATAATACTATGAAGGACACCTATCCCCAGACACCTCTTATTTTAGTTGTTCGTGTGTTTTTTGACAAATAAAAAAACAACCCAGCTAAATCCACCAGGTAAACTGGATTATACCAAACCTGGCTTCCTCCTCTTGCTGGAGGAACTATTTGCACACCTGAGTGTGGAACACGCTAAATGTCTGCCTGCTTCAGCTAGGAAACACTACAGAGCATAACCCTCAAATAAATAGGTGAGGTAAGTGGTTCCCCCAGGTTGAAAGTGTTCCTTTAATATCTATTGTTTCTATGTATTTAGTTGTAGCACCAAGATTTTTCAGAAGGCAAATTTAGGATACACATTTTGGGAGGAAGTGAAAATCAACAGTGCCTAGTCACTTGCATTGGCATAGGTAGTAAATCTGGCACTGGATGGCATGTGATGGAAGAAAAAGTACATCTGAAACATGGAAATACTACTACTGCTATGAAGGCTGCAGAAAACTAATAGCTCCTTGTACTGGAATGATGAAGAGCATAAATTCTTCCAAGTATATTTTCCCCATACATACACCTTGTAGTGACAGAGATACAACATCTATCAGCAATATCAAAATTTTATTTTACCTTTTTCTTTGTTTTCTCTTTTTTTTGCTTTTTACAGAGAGAAGGCCATTTGGTTCATCAGTATATTTGGACTTGCATATTCTAATATTTCTTTGTTCTAAGCATCCATGTGAGCAGCTAGTTGCTGCTTTCCAGTTTTCAAATTACTGGTGAGAAATTATTAAATAAGCAGATTACTTCATCTGTCCTCTTCTCACCACCAGAGGCACCACAGCCACCCAACTGCCTCAGCTGCAGAGTAGCACAACTGCTTGCATCAAAGACCATCTCCATCTATTTTTTTTATCCAGAAGACATTCAGTAACATACCTGTTCAGATCACACCACGCACATTAGCCTCATCTCTGAATACCTCCCCTGTCAGGCCACCAGCTGGCAGAGGCTTGTGAGAAAACCAGGAATTAAAAGGACAAGCCAGATGTCAGAGAGAGCAACTGCTTAGTGACAGCACCACTGTGGTATCAAGAGCCATCTCACAGAAATCTTAATTTCAACAACACATGGCCATGAGCCTCAGGCACATTGCATAAAGTGGGGAATAAAATCTTTAGCTATGCTGAAAGATCAAGAGCTACAGGGCTATGTACTACGTGACAGTACACCCACTTTTTCCTTTTAACAGTATTTGGGATTTTTTGTTTTTTGCCCCTTCTAATCTGGATGCTCACAATTCTAGCAGCACAGGAACCACATCCCAGTGTGCAGCATCTTCCCCAAAATCTGTTCTCCCCTCGGGAACCAGGGGTCTCATCTTCGCCTACACACCCGGCTCTTCATGTCCCTGGGGACAAAGGGGCAACACTTCTCTCTGTCCTCGCCCTCTACCTACTCTGCAGGTCCCACTGATGGCTGTAGCTGCCAAATCCCTGTCAAACAGTGCTAAAGGGGTTGACATTTGGCTTTTGGCAGGGAGGTTCATTGCTCAAGCAGCTGTTCCCATCTTTGGGGAAAAAGCAGATACTGGATAGAAACCATTTGCATCTCTGATTCTGATCTACCATTGGACAGAACACACTGGTATGGAATAGAGCAGTTTCAAGAGTATGCTCAATGCTCTGTAACTGAAGAAAAAAATATACATTTAAAACAAAATTCTAAAATAAAAGAAAAAAAAAGAAAAAAAAAATGTGTCATAAAAATGTGACATAAAAAGGGCTGAGTTACCATTAAAGAACAGATTGCAGAGATGCTATATTCTTATGAAATCCAATGTGATTCTGAAGGGCTTCTTTGCTACTGTTGTTTTGGTACCTCTTTGAAACTGAAAACCAAATCAATTTATACAAAAATATTACCCAATTACACTTGCTGCTGCTGACTCCACCTGTTTGGGAGATGTGAACCCATGTAAGTGTGAAGGGATCTGGTCTCAGGAAGAAAACTCTGGAAACTTATCTATCTAACTAAGAGGGCCACAAAGATGCACTTCATATACTGAAGAGGCAACCAATGATCACAAGCAAAGTTAAGAAGCACTAAAAGTTTATGTGAAAACAGAGGGAACAAAGTCATCCTGAAGCCATGATCCAGCTCAGTTAAATGTACCATCACCCCTTGCTATACCATTTCTCTTAGCAAATGCTCACCTAAACCAACCACCACTCACCTCAGCTGAAGTTCCTCTTCAGAAGCCTGACACACAGAGATGCCCTGTCTGCAATCCTACTTCCAGCATCCACATACATCCACCACTCCCCTCCTTTTCCTTCCCTATGCTTGTGCTTTTCAAACAGACAATGAATTTCAAACTCCTTAAGGATTTTTTTTTAATAACCCAGGTTTTCAATGCTGTTAAACTCTCTCAGACACATTAGCAATATGGAAAAGGATGTTACAGATAAGACAGACAACCTCAGAAAAAAGGAATAAAATTTTTTATGCCATTCTTTTTCCCCACTAGATCTCATATCTGCACATTTCCACTGCACTGTTTCCTCTCTCTTCTGGAGTCCAAGCAAACCGAGAGAGAGCAGACAGCTCTTAGAAATCCTAAATGCTTCTTACATATTTCACTTGAACATTGCCCTCAGAGAGCCTGTGGGAGGTATTCAGAAAAGCAATCTTTGGTTTAGGGATTCTTGTCCCCTTTAGCTCAATCTATTGCTGACACAGAAAAAGAGACTCTTCTGAGGAGTGGGATGCAGAAGCTGGTATCTCTCTTGGGCAGTGAACTCCCTTTTGGAAGAGCCATTTTCTCTCCCCTGACCATGAGAAGAGCAGGGAGAATGTTCTCTGGAGGATTTTATGTGCATTACCATCCCTGAAGACCCTTCTTAGCTACCGCTACAGAAGACTCCTCACTTAAATTTCCAGCCATACTCTCCCTACACCTCCCTACCTAAATCCATCCCTCAGCTGTTGCTCTCTAAATATAGCATGTTAACAACTATGAAAGGTGTCTCTACATATATTTAGTTTACCTAAATGATACTTACTCATCAGTGCCACGTGCAAGTCTGCTATAACTGGATAGCTTGCTACTAGCAGAGATATAAGGAACCTTTTCATAATGCAGTTAAGTTACAGAGGAGACAGGTAAACATAAATATAATTAAGATTAGTTTGTGACAGAATCTGTCACTGAGCATCTTAAATGGAGACTCTTTGCTGAAGCTTAGCAGCTCTTGTAAGCAAGATGCCCAGGTTGCAGAGTATTATAGTGTGCTTTTAAAATTATAAAATGAACTTACTAGTAGTAAGAGAAAGAAAGTATGTCTAAATCTACTATCAAAGTCTATTCTGTCCACTAAGTCATTAGCACACATTCCCATAGTGCAGAATTTCACTATAGAAATTAATCCAAAAGAAGTCTAGGTTCATAGAACATGGCAGCAAGTATCGGGTGTAAGTCCCTGGACAAACTGGATGAATTCCCACTGTACTCGTTCCCTGTAGGATAACACATTTTCAAGCTGGATCTGAGAGCTCTCTCACAGTCATATGTCAGTGCCAGAAAGAAGCACATTAAAGGACTGTAAAGCTAAAAATAAAAGTCCTTTAAATAAGACAGAGCTAATGAATTGCTGCAAGTATCATAAATGAGAAAGACCAGTCAGCCACTGATTTACATGACAGCACCACGAGGACTGAGAGCAGTAAGAACACAGTACACAGATTCCTAAAAAACAAGCACTGTTTAGAAGCTTCTTCATTTAGCCATATTGTACGCTTTGAAAGTGATGACAAACCCCAGTTATAAGCAGGTAGAGACCTGTATGTTCTGACAGTGCCTTTCTCACACACCGCTCTGAACAAAGTTCCTTTACCTTTGATGTAAAGGTGAAATTTCATTGCTGAAAACAGCAGAAGGTGGAATTTTACTGAGCTCTTGGAGACAATAAACAACAAAATGCATAATTTATTTTAATCTTTCCTCTGAAATATCTTAAGAAGTCTGAAGATCCTCTCTCTTCCTCTTCCAGTGACAACCTTCCCATGAGAGCTACTCTCTATTCTGTTATTCATCTGAGTAAAACCAGCTTACACCATGTCTTTTAGCAATAAATTTCACTTTCCAACTCACAATAGCAAGTTCTGTGCCTTTGCTTTCCATAATGCCACACTTCCACCCATATTTTCAATAGCACAATTAAAAAAAAAAGGTTCATCCAGTTTCTTCCTGCTAGAAGAACCAAAACCAACTCACACAGAAATTGCCTTTAATTCTCCGTAAAGAGAGGGAAGACTAAAAGAACTCTCTAGCTTGGAGGGAGTTTTTGAAAACTTCACATGGGCTATCAAAGTATACTATAAATGTCACAGATAGGCTTAAAAATTTAAACTGGAAAGGATGTATAAGGGAACTGCTGATCTTTAAGCAGCAAGGAGAATACCACAATCTGGTTGTTACTCTGCTGCCAGAATCCAGCACAACACGGTCCCTCTCTACTCCTACCACCCATTTACATCGCTACAATAAAAGCAACACAGTACTTGGCCGAGGTGAACCTCTGGAGAAAAGAGACCCCGAACCCAGGAAGTTGGCAAAGGAGATATTTAAACTGACTTTGTGCAAGACCACAGTTTGTCTGCCTTCATTAAACCAGAACACGACTTCATGTATCTGCCTCACAAAACCTGTCAGATTAACTAAAATAATGCACTTTTTTCAGAAAAGAAAACTTAATATTTAGAGTAAATATTGCACTTCTCTCAGCTATGGTCTCGACTCCACACCAGCCACAGTATAGGGCATTTTATCAATACCTTTATAGCCATTTTACAGCTAGGTAGTTCATGGCTAGGTAAGGAGACAGACAGATAAGTCCACTGCTCCCAAACAGAAACTGAAAAATTGTCAGAGGTACACATGATATTCAAGCTTTACAACAAACCAATAACTTCAGGAGCTGGATTTAGCAAGGTTGAGGTTTTGTTCTGGTTTATAATGTCTCTAAATAAAAGAGGCTGCAGTCACTGAAGATCCTTGGCCTTGCATCAGTAGCTATAGAAAAGTCTGGCAGACTTTTGCTGGGCCAATGAAAACACACATCTGGACCTGTGTTGTGAGGGAGAACTACTCGACCCTAACCAGGATGGTTTCTTCATTGTCAAGGTTGCCTTTAGCCAAGGGGAAAACACCACAATTTGTGACATGATTTTTGCTTTCTCTTTTTCTTTGTAAACGTGTAACACGAGCAGACCCGAGCTTCATCTCCAAAGAGCCCAGCTGCAGCTTTTACTTACACATTTTCCATACACCAAGGCATAATTTCACATGTGCTAGAAGGGGTAAGGGTAGGTTTGCTACAGCTAATGAAGTAGGGCAGCACAGGTCAATCACAGGAGTAACAAGAGCATAAATGCTGTGATTTTAGTCCTTGCCAAGGCTAGATGTTCATGTTTCCAGAAGGCAAGCATGAACACCTGCAAGGGTAGCTAACACCACACTGGCAAGCTTCCTGCACCATGTGGCTCAGCTGCCCAGTGCCATGTGCTCTAAACTAGTTCGAATGCAGAAGCAATGAGGTTTGGGGAGGATATTGCCATTTCTGCTTGTAATAAATAAAATAAACAAAATAATATTCAAGACTCTTGTCTTCAGGTAGTATTTTTCCAGGCACCTACTGAAAGAAAATAATAGCAACAAGTTAAAAAACAACAACAACAAACCACCAAAAAACAAACAAACAAAAAACCAAAATAAAAATCACTGAGTGTTACCCTATAATTTTTCCGCAATCATGAAATTTCCAGGAACAAATCATAGTTATTTATTACATTACCCTGAAGTAATGCTAGCCTGGGCCCGCCTCACGCCCTGATCATTCTGATCTTACCTTGATTAGCCAGGAAGCTGCCAGCCACCAAGGCAACACATGGCAAGAGAGATCAGAGTTTAGTTTCTATGTTGAAAGAAAGCATACATGCGTACATATATACATATGATAATCTACAACTGCTAGTTTGTATTTACAAGCAAGGGCTGTAGAGCCTGGGCAAGCACACGTAACACACCAGAAATGGTTTTTTTACAGTCACTGAGCAGACACCTATATGTTAGATTAAAATAGCCAACTACAGGAAAAAAAACCCTATATAATTTGTGGAAACATGAATGGCTTACTTGTTGTCACCCTGTAATAAACAGGTCCTAAAACAAATCAAAAAAGATGATGGAGGAATTCTTCTGTTTCCCAGATTCTTAGCTGACTTTTGACAGAATTTCATTCACCAATCAAAATAAACAGACAAAAAATTGTTTCTCATCAACTTCTCACAGGCAGACAGGCAGCTCTTTTTGTTTGCAAGTACAAAAACATCAGAAGAGAAAACCAAAACACTTTTCTGGAAACCAGAAAGCTCAGTAAAGGAATTCAATGCTCAGATTTCAATCACTAATTTAAAAAACTGCACATTATGGAAGACAACTGCTCCTTCCAAACCACAGATATGGTGCTCTCCTGCACTCCTGCATTCAAATTCTTGTCACATATCCCATGCTCTGCACCTTGAAAATGCAACAGGCATGAGTCCAAATTGAAACTTGTTCAGAGCTAAAAATTATTTGTCCTCCCATGCACTTTAATGTGGTCTCAGTTAAGAATAAGTTCTAGGATACACTATTAAAATTGTCATTCAAATTAAAGTTCTCCTGGAAATTGCTGTGGAACTTTTTCTTTCTTTCTCCTCTCACATCTAATAACACTTTAGAATATTTATTCTTAAACAATAATTATAACAAACAGTAATAATTCTGTCAAAGTTTAAAAATAAAACTAGCATAAACTGTGAAACCAAGCTGGAAAGTTGTAAAATCAGCTTTAATGCCTTCCTAAACACTTTTTCAGTGTTACAAGCAAGCTGACTACTCAAACTCTTGTTCAGCCATCTATATTTTCTGGACGTTCTCCCTTTCAGTTTTCATGTTTCAGTATAAAATACCTAAGAATAGATGCAAAATGCGTACAGAAAGAAGTTATAACCAGCATAAATATCACTAGAGTTCTACATTTTCAATCAAAAATAATGAAAAAAATCATAATGAAAAGGTGTTATCCTACCCACAGGCAAAGCTATAGATGAGCAAGCTTCGCTCTCATATTTCATCAAGATATTTTCAGTGGCACTGCTGAAATGGGACCCCTGGAACACTCCAGCTGCTGACAGGCATTTTTTATTCTTTTCTAAAATGACATTCATGTGCATGGATGGACAAGAGCAAGCCATGTCAGACTCTGTACACTGAAAAACAATTTAGTTAAAAAACCTGGAAGCAACGTTTTGCCATGTTACACACCACGGCCTTATTTTCACATTGCAAAGGGTTCCTGCTCTTCTTCAGACGAGGCAACAGCACACAGAAAAATGCTTTTTTCTTTCTCTCACTCCCATCAAACTCTCCTCATCTAAAAAGATCTTTTTGCTTGTGTTTTCAAGTACCACTCACCACTATTAATGGCCCAGAGCTAACCAAAGGGATGCATCAGCAAATATTGCTGTTCCCACTACTGGGAAAGTCCATCCTTCGTCGCATTCAGCAGAGTCTATCAAAAATTCACATTTCCATCAGCAAGTAGTTTATAAAAGACAAAAAACTGCAATTACTCATCTCATGTCATGTCAAAGGAATTGACCTTCAGCCCTACATCACTGTTGCTGCAAAGGACCCTACTTCCTTACAATACCGGACAGCTGCTTTCTCACGTCTCTCAGTGAAGCCTCCAGAGGCTAATTATCTCAACTACATGTTTGCCAATACAGCTTTTAAAATTCTACACAATGCATCACGTTCACAGAAGATGTGTAATTGGTGGTGGTCACTGCAGAGCACAACAGAAGCCTGTTGAAGCTTTAAAACACCCAGCCTTTATCCCAGGAAAGTTCACGCTCCTGAATTTGAGAGCCGGAACCCCACTCTGCGAAGTCTGGAAACCACCCAGCAGTGGGATAGGAATAAAGCTGATGAATTACTTTTTTTTTTTTATCCAGCACTTTGTTAAATAAACTCTATTCCAGTTTGTAAAATTACTGTGCTCAATCTTTATAAAGAAATGTTCTGCATTGTAGATTTGTTATGGTTCAGCACTTTGGCTCAGATCAGAAATGAAATACAAGCACAGTAAACAACTGCACTTTAGCTCTGCCAGACAGTTATGAGGTATAGCTCATCAATATGAAAAAAAACCCCACTTGGCTCCAGAGAAGACTTCTGTTCACAGATTAAGTATTTAAAACTTGAGGGACAAAAATAATTCCCAGACCCAACAACAACACACATCTGTGTTTGTGTGTATGCACATAAATATATAAAAGTAATCCTGAGATACTTATTCATCTCTGAAGAACCTGGTTTTTGCTTCCAAGAACCCACGTGAAAGTTAGAACCTTTTTTCTTCATCTGAAGTGGAAATGCATCAGAAGTCAGATAAAACACAACTTACAAACAATACACAAGTTTCAGTCACAATTGCATATTGGCTTCCTCTGTTTATGCCATCAGCCTTTACAGAGAAACCTTTTTTTGGATTCATTATTTTCTTTCTTATTTAGCATTTTCTGTCTCTGTGTCTCTCTGCTTTAATATATTAAAAAGTTCCCTGACTCCTTTTCCTTGAATCCACTATCCTCCTCATATGCAATTTTATTTCACGTGAAGTCCTTGGAAAAGAGGAGCAGAACAGCTGGATGTTGTTTCTACATCAAAGCCAACACCGTGGCTTTAGTCCACTCTTTGAAGGAGGCAATAAGCACCAAACTCACCTTGTGTATAGCAGGTGCCCAGATGAAAGAAAAGCTTATGACAAGGACAATTCAGAAATCAGCTGGAAATCCATAACCTTGTACAAACTACTAATATTTTTGCAGACTTCCTTTGCAAATCTCAAATAAGTGGTTTGAATAGATTTTCAGAAAAAAAAAAGAAAACAAACACTGTGAAGATTTCACAAATTCAGCTTTGCAGAGCAGTGATTTCTCTGGTGTAATAGCTACTTACTTAGAACAGGAATGTCTACAAGACTAAGAAAAGCCAGTTTCCACTATGTCATTTTCATATATTGCATATTACTGCTTTCTAGTATCCCAGTAAAGGGGTTTGCAGTGCAGAACATTGATATATGTACTCTACAGAGCCCAAGATAATATCAGTAATGATATACACACTACTATGGTGCCACTTTAATTCAAAATAGAATTATGCACAACATTTTTTTTCCTGAGCACAGCATCCACTCAGCATTAATTTCCCAGTTACCAAGATAGAGGAACAAAAAAAAAAAAAAAAACCACCACAACCCCACCACTATGTCCTCCTTAAGACTATAATTACATATTTTTTTTTTCCTAATTATTAAATTAGGAGTGAGGTAACAATTTCCTCATACTACTATCAAACTATGAAACCACTGAAAGAGACCACCAGGAAACAGCAAATGAAAAAGCTCTGAAAAAAACATGAGAAGGCTGATGACTAAGATACACAAAATTTTCACTCCTTAGCCTCATATTACACATTTAAAATATAGCTAATCTAGAGTGTATAATATAAAAAACACTTTTCAAAATCTACAAGATTGTCAACCCACAACAATTTAGTGCAGTTTCATTTGACAAAGCACTTTTACATCACCTAAGTGCTCCCTCACATCACCTCTGCATTGCCTACACCTTTATGAAGTTGGAAATACTTTCTCTAAACAGCACCAAGTCCCCGAAGTCCAGTGAGGTGCCCTAGTGACCACACACAGCTGTAAGTATCACAGCTCAGATCACTGCAGGCACAAGGGGCTGAAGGAGGTGATACAAGATTATTTCAGCGACGCTCCACCGTGGCTGGCCCCACTCTGCACCCCACCCCGGTGGAAGCGCCAGCTGCTCCCATGACCTGCACGGATGTCCCCATTGCCACAGCCAGAAGAGGGTTCTCTGCTTCTGGCCAGCTGCTGACCACTGGCTTTTGAAGCAGAAGGGCTACACACTATTGCTGTCCACCAGTGCCACAGAGCCAGAGATTACAGTGCTCTCGTGCCTTTCATAGCCCCAGGATGACTTGTTCAGCACTCCTGAAGCAATTTAACTGTAATAGGTACTTGAATAAGTTTTTATTTTTAATTAATAACAAAAACATGCTAAATACTCTTGGAAATCTTTCTAAAATGACAGATTTGTATTAATTATCATGTGCCTAGGATTATATTAATTATATTAACTCTCATGATCATATTATAGAATCAGAGTAATAAATCCACTACTGCCAAGTCCACCACTAAACCATGTTCCTAAGCACCACATCTACAGGTCTTTGAAATACCTCCAGGGATGGTGACTACAGGCATTTTTCATTATATAGTTTCACTAAAACTGAGAAATCAAACTTGTCTGGCACCATAAACAGCCAGAAATTTTTCATGAAATGCTGTTTCTCTTACAATAAACATAGTTTTCTCTTGTTCTCTTTTTCCTTTTCTTAAGTATTTGATATCAGGTGCTAAAATTAATTTATTTTCATTTAGGGTCTATGGCATCTCTTTTTTGTTTCTGAAACAGTACAGCCAGCACCTGAAATTCAGTAACAGTTTTCTCAACTAACTGAGAACTAGAGAATCCTACAGACCGCAGCTAAGATGGTCAACAAGCAGAAGTTTATCCAGATCTTTTTTAGAAATGAAAGATTTATTTTTCTACAGAGATATTTTTAAAAATGTATGCATAAACACATGAGAAATGCACTGATTTATTTATGACCTTCCAATTAACTTTATGCCTTTTAGTCTGAGCCCAAAGCTAATCCTTAATATGGAAGTGACATTTACATTTTCTTCATCTTAAATGTTGAGTGGGCAAAAGGCTAGCAAAAAAACTCACAAAAAAACATGGCTGCGAAAGGATTTTCAAAGACTAAGAAAAGTTTGACAAGACCACCTGATCTGCAGCAAGGACTTTATTGTCCTGTTTCTACTTTCTGCAATGCCTATGGCCTCATCATCCCTTTTGATATCCATAAAGCATTAACTTCAATGAACTGTTTTCATTGGCAAACAACTATTCAGTTTCTTAGAAACTCTATGCAAAAAATACTGAGTCATAATTACCCTTTAATTTCACTCACAGCATTTTCCCCAACAGCTGCAGCATCTCCTTCAATGAAATCTGACTGATGTTTATTGCATATATTCAACCAAATACATGATCCAGTAGTTTAGTACAAGTGCATCCATTCAAGGACCTTATACTTTCTTCATAGATTAATAGTAAAACTCTAAATCCAAAGGATTTACAATTCAAAATTATTCTTTAGGATCTGAAAGGAAGATTTTTTTCACCAAAGTTCTTGCACAGAAGCAGCTGTCTTCAGACATCAAGCTACCGCTCTTTCCCGAAAAAATCCTAGAGAGTCACTGTATCTATGAGAACAGCTGTGCAAAAAGGTATCTCATGACCACTTCCAAGCTGACCAACCAGTTACCAGGAAGGGCCAAGCTCAGTCCTTCCTAGAGCATGAGCACAACTTTGAGACTTTTCCCTCTCTGCAGCTCTCAGATGGGTGTGAAAACGACCAAAATCCTGAATTACTACATCTTGAACTTAAAAAGTAGCTTCAAATACAAAATCTATTAATAATCTCAATTTGTAATAGCTACCTTCTTGAACTAAATTTTAACTAGGAAAAAAAGTGTACATTAGGAATATTCTGTAAGTTACCATTTCCTTTTATTTGCCAGAGATATTTGTATTTTTTCTGAACTATAGCTTCTGAAAACCTCTGAGTTGCTAGGTATCCTCAACATCCCAGTAAAAGATTTTTTTCCCCATCTGCAAAATGAGTAAGCAACCAACTAAATTTAGCAGAAGAGGACTTTTTACCTCAAAGTCTGCCTTTGCATTCAGTGGACATCCATCAGAAGCAGACATGATACTTGCATTTATAATGTAAACACACAAACACCAACATTTTCACTTTGCTTCCACAGGAAAATGGGCTGTCATCACCCTCATCTCTCTTATAGATAGTCAGAAAAAAGGATTAACTCTAACTTACTGCCCAGAGCAGTTATGGGCTCACCATTGCTGGAGGTGTTCAAGGCCAGGTTGGATAGAGCTCTGAGAAACCTGCTCTAGTGACAGTTTTCTCTGCCCATGGCAGGTGGGTTGGAAATAGATGATCTTTAACACCTCTTCCAACCCAAACCATTCTCTGATTCTATAAAACTTGATGTTAAGACTTAATTGCAAAATACTGTTCTAAGGTTAATTAAAATTTTAAACTCCATTCACTATTTGAATTCTGGACAAGAAGCTAAGGCAGTTCTGCAAGCAAAACCAAAACATTTGCCCATGCAAAGCCAAGAACAACAATTTTAGAAAAGGAGCAGGACTTCCGTGGTGACATGACAAACAACGTTATCACTTAGAAGTAAACAAAAGCATTAATCATCAGTTTTCAGAAAAGCAAGAAGCTATCTTCTGGTACTGAAAGTTAATTAACATTTAAGATAACACTGGTATTTGACTCCCAGTTTTCAAAAAAAGTGTACAAAATGAGTTGATTTAAAAATAAAATAATTTGTTTAAAAATTTCAACGCACAACTCCCAAACACTGACATAACAGCATAACATTCAGTGCAATGAAAACCTGCCATGTGTATGGGATAGGAAGAGGCTATTGTAGTGGGTTGACCCTGGCTGGATGCCAAGACACCCACCAAAGCTGCTCTATCACTCCTCTCCACAGCTGGACAGGGGAGAGAAAACGTAACAAAGGGTTTATGGGTTGAGATAAGGACAGAGAGACGTCACTCACCAAATACCATCATGGGCAAAACAGACTCGAATTGGAGATATAACTGAATTTCTTACCAACAAAATCAGAGCAGGATAATGAGAAGTAAAATAAATCTTAAAAATAACACCCTTCCCCCTGCCCTTCCCTCCTTCCCAGCTCTACCTTTGCCCCCTGCAGTGGTTCAGGGAGAGAGGGAATGGGGCTTATGGTCAGTTCATCAAAAGTTGTTTCTGATGCTGCTCAGGGAAAATCGTTCTTCCCCTTCTCCAGTGTAAGGTTCCCCGCAGAGGAGACAGTTCTCCATTAACTACTCCAACATGGGTAACTCTTCCACAGGGTGCAGCCCTTCAGGCACAGCCTGCTCCAGCATGGGTCCCCCATGGGCTCAAAAGTCCTACTAGGAAACCTGCTCCAGTGTGGGCTCCTCTCTCCATGGGTCTCCCACGGGGTCAGGCATCCTGCTCCTGCGTGGGTCTCCTCCACAGGCTGCAGGTGGATCTCTGCATCCCAGCTGATTCACCATGGGCTGCAGGGGAATTTCAACTCCGGTGCCTGGAGCACCTCCTGCCCCTCCTTCACTGGCCATACTTGTTCCTCTCACATATTCTCACTCTACTCTTCTCTGGCTGCAATTACATCCATGCAATAACTTTGTTTTTCCTTTTTAAATCTGTTAACACAGAGGTGTTACTGTCATTCCTGACTAGCTCAGCCCTGGCCAGTGGCATGTCCATCTTGGAGCCACTAGGAATTGGCTCTGCCAGACACAGGGAAGCTTCTGGTAGCTTCTCATAGCAGCCACCCGTGTAGCTCCCCTGCTACCCAGACCTGGCCACCCATACCAAATGCAGCTGTCCAGCCCAGGAAGGATTAGCGTCTTTCAGCCTTTAAGCCAGTACTGAAAGTGGTGCAAGTCTCAACATGCATCACTTTTTTTCCCCTCTCAAACACTGGCACATGACAGAGCTGCCTGTTGTCCTGCACTGTATCAAGCAACAAATACAGTCAAATCCAGAGCATCTGACAACCATGGGGGCAATAAAGCAACCCCACAGACCATGATAATTCTGTAGGCTTCATGTCACGTCTTTTTCCATCATAGGCCCTTTCACTCAAAACTGATCACATCTAGGGTTTCCAAAATTAGCTACTGTAAAAGAGATGGTAGGGGACAGTACTCAAACAAATCTTTGTGGAACTGAGTAAGCTATGTTTTGCTCACATAATACTTTCATTCAAACCATGCTGTCTGGAAACATATTTAACAGTTATGTGGGAAACTCACAGTAAGCATTTACCTAGCTCTGGAGCACACCTTACAGTCTTAGGATTCCAGATTTACTCTGATTTCAAGTGTCACTGCAGTACACACACACACAGCCCAATGCAAGATCATTTTCCCTAGTAAAACAAACAAACAAACAAACAAAAACAACAAAACAAACAAAACAAAACAAAAAAAAACACACAAACCAAACAAAACCAAAAGAAAACCACATTCCAGTACTGAAATACTACAAAGGCTTCATAAGCTTGTTGACCAATGTCTTGTTTACTCCCAGTAATGACAGCAGGGTCACCCGGTTTCTGCCATTCACCTGAGACCACTAATGCAATCAAACTGTCCAAGGAAGCTCATACAGAACATGTCACTGCTTACAGCTTCCCTACAGTAAATCATCCAAACAGAGCCAGTCAACCCCAAGATTAGCTGCATGTGAGTTCATATTATTCCTCTAGGAACCTCTAATCCAGAATGTCCATGGAAGAATGTCTAAGTAATCTGAAGGCAGTGCCACTAACACAAATATTATACATGTCTGTTTTGCATAGACAATTCAATACCAGCTCTAGACACATACAGCATATATTTATATACATAAATGACAGGCATACACACACATTTTTAAAGAAAAACACCACTATTTTGAGTATTTTCCCAGAGCAGCTCTCCTGAGGAAATATTGCAAACTACTTTCACTACGTAAGCAAGACCTCACAACCAGGAACACAAACTTTCATTGCAGCAGTTAACATCAAAGACTGTTTATCCTACCTCTGGGAAAGACAGGGGCAAATAAATAAATTAAATAATAAAAATAATAAATCACCATAAAAGTCCTGGAAAGAGTGCCTTCAAAATAAAAAAATTAAAAACAGAGGGCATGTGCATGCAGAGAAAGAGAAACAAATAACACCTGAAACGCATTTGTAACACAAGACTTCCCCTAATGTTTCAGACACCACTAAAGAGAAGCCCTGCTGAAATAGTGAAGGAATTTATTTCTGACATTCAGCTGTATAGAGAGGTGGTGATTGTGTGTGCATGTCTATTGCAAGGTCGGAGAGTTAAACCAGTGAAAAATTAGAATACCTTAAAAATTCCTTAGTTCTTATAAATCTCTTCACTGTGAGAAAAATGCAAGACCAGATCTAGTGCACACACACAGCCTTACCTTTTGTTTCTAAAATTAACTAATGATGCTTTTAAACATGCCTAAGGCACTGCAAGATGACCCTGTGCTTCACTCGAAAGAGTGACTGTGACTCTCCCCCATGCAGCCCCTCACTGAATTAAGGAGAAAATTAGAAAGTTCAGTGAGCTCTGTTATTTTTGAAATGGCAAAAAAAAAATAATAAAAACAAAACATCTCTAGTGAAATCTAATTATTCTTAATAAATGTTCTAGTTTCTAAATGCTGGATCTAGGGAAGTTTCTAATTTACTATAGCTCTAAGCAAAGTTAAAGCTGCAGTGCTGTCAGAGAAAGGGAAATGATACAGAGAGGGCATATACTACCCCCTTTTATCCTCCAGAACAATACAGTCTAACCATCCTCAGATATAAAAAAACTTACTAAGTCACCTATGAAGACCTAAACTTCATTGTAAAAACTGCATTAGTTTAATAGAATTCTGACCTGTGCTACGCAGCCATCCGAAATCTTGCCAATGATCTTTTCAACACCACCTTCAATAAACACGGTCAGCAAATAAATATCCAATAAACAGCAGTTTAAACAGCAGTCAGGTTAACCTTTCCCCTGTCTTTAAAAAAATGCCAGACTCTTCAGTGTTTGCTCAAGACTCTTCTTTTACCAACATTCAATTTGAATGAGCTGGTGCAAATGCACTGTTCATCCCCTCATGAGAGGAGGCTGCATTTATGTGAAACATGAGGAGAATGCCTAATGCTGAAACATTCTCTCTGCATCCTCAATGAGATTTTATTACAGGGCTCTCTTTCTTCTCCCCTGGCGTGTGTCAGCATGCCTGCAAGCATTCTACTTCTTTTATGGCCAGACACTATCTGTACACTTTTATTTACATGTGGTATACACACACACACCCCCTCTATCACATGTGCTTTATGACCCCACTGGAGCTACTCAAAAAATAATCAAACCTATCCAAGTGACAATATGAAGCAATGACATAAAAAATATATTCTGCTAATAATCCATACAGCTAACTTTCTGGCTATTAGGAACCAGATTTAAAAACTCTTTTGGCTTCCAAAAGCATTAAGGGCTTGAATTTTCAAATGTGCCTAAAGGTAAGTCTATTTTATAAACTAGCTCTGTGATCCTCAGAGAAAAACCTGGCAATTCAATTAAAGTACAAACAAGTCTTTAATTAAAAATAGTTTTTTTGTCTGTTGTATCAGAGATCCATATGACAAAAATGTATAATGTCTCAACTTGTCAACAAAATATTGTGAGTTAAAATCTGTATTTAAAAAACCCCAAACAAACAAGAAAAAAAACCAAACAAAAAACTACAAGACCATAATGAACTTCTTAGAGCCTGAAACTCTTTAAAGAACATTACTAGTGCAACTGCAATTTTTGGTTAAAGAAATACAACTTATGAGAAGAATAGCTTTTACCAAGATCTGGGAGTATCTTGGGCTGTGACAACTAGATTTAACCAGCTTTGATAAATAATAGACAAGCTTGGCAAACATTCAGTTTTTCTAGTCCTCCACCTACATCGTTCTACAGTTCCTGCTTATACATTATTTATATTTCAGGAGCATTCTCCATGAGGTAATCACCTTCTACACCAGTAGGAAAGAAGTCTCTGTTGCAAAGATCATTCATTCCAAGACAGTAAGGTAGTAAAAAGTTATTATTTTAAAAATTCAGTTTCCTAGTCATAATAAAAATGCATGTTACAAGTAATGGGACAGAGAAGCTGCCATTCTAATTGAAAATTTCTTTGAAATATTAAGTTCGAGAAAAGCGCTATCTATGACAATACCTTTCACTATTGCCTTTGATAAAATAATAAAAGCTCAATAAAATGATGTTTTAAAAATATAACTCATCTCGATGGGTTCTGTATCTCCCTTGCTTTTCCCATTTCTTTGCTTTTCTTTATTCTTTTCACTATAGAGTTAATATGCTCTCCTATTAACACCGTATTTCTCATTCTGTCATTATGCCTTTACTAAAACACTGTCTCTTTTACACCACTTACGCTGCAGGATTGACCTCTGGAATTTTCCGGAGTGTGTCACTATTTCCTTAGGGACAGAGAGAAAGGAAATTTACACCATGTATCTCCACTCACTGTCTTGGAGTGACCACCCCCATTGCTCAGCCCCGCAGAGAAGGGATCCCCCTTAATGTAACCCCACAAAGCAGAGCAGGAGTTTCAGAAACTTCTTGCACTGCTGGAAACTGGATTTTCACAATAGTTGCAATACAACAGGGCATGTTGAGGTGAGCTATCACGAAAGTCATCAGGGGCTTTATGGGCTCATATGTCCAACTGACAGTACCCCCAGTGTGACAAAATTATTCTGTTTAAATTCTTGACGATCCTTAAAGTTTATCAAGCAAGACTGTTGGTAATTTCAAAAGAGTAGAAAGACACACAGCTCCAACCAAATTTGTTTAAGAAAGCATTCAGCAGTGGAGTGAGATGATAAAAAGAAAATATTATGGAAATTTTTTCAGAGCCTTCCTTTTCTAACTGCTATTGCTGAAGCCATGCCATTATCTACTTATCCTTTTAGTGGATAAAAGAAGATGACATCACGGAAAAACAGCAAACTACCTTTTTTGGAATACAGGCAAGGAACATCATATCTTTCTGGTTAAAGCTCGATGCAATGTGCAGAGGAAGACAAAGACATGGCAACTACATTACAGAAAAATTATATATTTGAGAACATAATTTTGAAAACTTAAGCTATGGCAAATTAATGCTTTCCAGAGAATAATAATAATTGTAAGTTACAGACATAACTATTACATTTCCAAATTGAGAGACAGAGTAATAAACTATCAGCTATTCTTGAATGAATCAAGATTTAATTTTTCTACCTTCTGGCTTCATCCTGAGTGTTTAAGCAATACATGCTGATGTTGGCAAAGGCTGATATTCGGTTAATTAGTTATACCTAAGATAGTCACACGCATAAGTGCTTGCTGAACTGGTCCAGCACTTTCATTGGTATCTTTTTTCCTTCCCTGTGTTACTGATTGTAGTTG
This sequence comes from Eulacestoma nigropectus, assembly GCA_013397775.1. Lineage (NCBI taxonomy): Eukaryota > Metazoa > Chordata > Aves > Passeriformes > Eulacestoma > Eulacestoma nigropectus. The sequence continues at coordinate 263,769 of VZTE01002919.1, forward strand.
CAGACTTACAATGAAGAATGAAAATACTTTCCTTCTGAATAGGCAGAGTTGCTGATTCCATGTGCACTGTACCTTCATACTCAAGGAAATGCTCACTTGGTGGGGAAATAGAGCATTGAAGGCTTTCTAGGCAGCACAGAAACTCCAATTTTTGCTCATTCAACATTTAATCACTTATTAGTGATTTCCAGTAGCAGCCAGTTCCACATTTGTACTTATTCAAAATAGAGTGCTGCAAGGTAATTATTGCCTCTTCAAATATGGGGGAGGTTGCTGGGTTTTTTGTTATGGAGGTTGGGTGAAAGCTTAAGGCATCCATTTATCAAACATTCCGTCCCTCCAAAGCAACAGGAGAAAGAAAACCAAACCAAACAAACCCACCTCCCACAAAAAAAACCCCACAACACACACACGCACACAAGAAAAAAAAAACAAGGAAAACAAACAAACAAAAACGCAAAAACAACTCAGACAATAAAAATATCCTCTTCTTTCCTATCTGAAATAGAAGGCTGGCAGATTGAAGAACATACATTCCATCTGATGGCAATTAGATATATTGAAACCTACTGACTGCAATACAACTTAATTAACATTACAGATCTAAAGTGTAAGAGGGAAAAATCTAAGAGCTGAAAGAATGTCAACTACCTAGCAGTTCAATATTTGATTTGTTCATTTTTATTCTGAGCTAAGAATTGACCCTCTTTCTAGTATGTCCCTCACTGAATAATTCCAGGAGAAGTAGTAGGCATTTTGGCTGCTGAGGAAACTCGTCATTTCAACTGCTTTACCTTTAGTCACAACCTACACAGTTGTGCAATAAGGAGGAAATGTTCAGAGACAGGGAACTGCAAGCACCACCCATGTGCACAATTCAAGAGTTTTTCTCTTATGCCAAGCTCCATTTACCACATTTGAACCAACTGAGTTAAAACCTTAAAGTCTTCTTTTCTGCTATTAACTCTCAATTGTAAGTAAAACAGGGATTAAACCACATCAGGACTCTCAACCTCTGTCAGACCAGCTGTGCTGGTTCTTTATAGAAGGCCCCAGACACGTCCCAGTTTCATCTCAGGCCACACACCAACCCATCCACCAACAAGTAAGCCAATAAACTGTATGTTCCTATTTGTATTAACCAATTATTCCACCCAACACAGCAGTTTCTGCATGTTTGTCTGCAGAAATTCAAAAGATCATGCTGACTGCCAAGAGTCGCCATCCAGTTAACAAGTAAACAAACGCAAAGAATAAATGTACTGATGATTGATAAGAAATCCTGACAACATATATAGCTAGTGGGAGGAGGGGAGGAAAATTCAAACCATTTTCATGCTGCAGAGGAATACCCCTCTTACACAGAGGGTCAATATCAATATCAATCTTACACAGAGATTTGTAATTAAAAGATCACCAAATCACTGCTTAACTGAGTGGGTGCTCTGCCACATGTAAACAGTTCTTCAAAGAGGTAATCTTGGAAAACACTTCTTCAAAAGGCATTACAAAGTATAATCTAAGCGAGCAGAGAACACTAAGCTCACAATTTTCTTAATCTAAATTAATCTGGTTAATTCTAATACAGCCAATAGAAGTTCGCTATCTGGGGGTATACGGCTTTTTAGCTCTGATTTAGTATGGGGTGATTGTTTGAAAACATGAAGAAGAGACTGGGTGGCAGCACAAACCAATGCAAGATGAAGAATTGCAAGGGGACATTTGCAGCTCTGTTTGTGAGTTTATGGACCAGAAATTTAAAAAACTAACTCAGTCACTAAAATACCACTGGATTTCAACAGGACCAAGACATCTTACTCTGAAACACCACAAATTTTAACTTCCACACCTTTTTTCCTATCAATAAATAGAACTATTCAGAAAGTCCCTCTACTACGGTCTGTGTATCCAAATCACACAAGTCTTTGGAAGCATTGTCATTCCACAAGACAATAATGCATTAACTCTATTTCTTCACTTTACCCAAGGTAAGAGTCCAATAGAGATGAGAAGCTGGGTGTTAAGTAGTTATAAATCAACTGAAAAGCAAGATATATGACAGATTTGTTTCCTATATTTCTGATTCATAAAGCTGCCAGCAGTGGAGCTACAATAACTCACATACATAAGGATTTTCCACTTTAACGTTGAGTATCCTGAAACTTGACTCTTCTCCCTCTGGCCAGCTATTGGGGGGGAGAGGGTTGTGTTCTAGGTGGATTTTTTTTTCCCATTTTTCTTTTTTTGGGTTTTTTTGGTCGGTTGGTTTGGTTTGGTTTTTTTAATTGCATACATAATCTACATAGCAAAATGTAGTCTTTTTTAATTTCTAACTCAAGTTTTTCTCCCATCTCTTTGGAGAAAAAAAAAGAGCCTAAAAAATTCAGATTTTGAAGTCTGAAAAAACAAAATAACAGCCAAAATTTAATAAACAAAAGTTTTGGGGAAGTCCCACTTAGGAGGAGTGTTGGGGGTGTGAAGACACTGAAAGGGATTTATGCACAGATACTTTTTTAACATCCACCTTGCATCTAATGTTAGAGGTTCATCACCACCCTAGACCACCAGCTTACCTGCACATTAGTAGTAATGTAGAACAGAAGAGCGGATTTCCAAGTCCATCATCCTTACCTTGCCAGACCACTGTCCTCCACCTATCTTTGAAAAGGAAGGGCCAGTAAGACACAACTGAGCTTATGGCTTACATAAAGCACTCCAAGTAAATCCATCTGCCAATATACATACTAGAAATCTAATCAATAGTGGGGTTTGCATGTTTGCACAGCTGTTATAGACAGACACTCTTATCACTCCTATTTTATCTGTATTTTTTTAATAAAGTGTGTGACTGTCAAATCACTGCCTCCTTCCTCTTCTCTTTCAATCTGGTTCTCTGATTTTCACTTACTTGCATCATTTCTCTTCACCTTTAATTTCCTTTGTTATTTAACAACTTTCTCCACCACTTCCGCTAGGGTTTCCAACCTCTCCTTTCGCTATATGATTTCTTCTTTTCCATCTTACTTTGTAAGTAAGTCCTTATACTTCACTCTTTGCCAACTTGACTTTTTTCTCTTTCCCTACTGTTAGTAAGAATCAGATTTGTAGAATATCTCCATTTGAAAGGCACCCATAATGATCGAGTCCAACTCCCCTGTTGCTTGCATGACTACTTGATACTTTGGACAACACTCTCAGGCACATGGTGAGATTCTTGGAGTGTCTTGTGCAGGGCTAGGAGTTGGACTCAATGATCCTGATGGGTCCCTTCCAACTCAGCATATTCTGTGATTTTGTAATTCTGGGCTCACAGTGAATGTTCTGAGCACCAAGACTTTAACAGGTGAAACACAGTAGCATAAAATTTCTTCTTGTGGAAAATTAAATTTCCTCTTATTAAGAAAGAGCCTAATTGTACCGTGACTGCCATGGCACTGTGCACTGTCTCAACACTGAACACCCCAACTTCCTATTAGCAATCCTTCTTCCTATAATTGACATGCAAGTATCTCCTCTTGTGAATCAACCCACTCCAGCCCCATCTCCAACAGGGTTGCAGTGCGGCAGCTCCCCAAGAGGCGCTGGGTTAATGGATGGTTACTGTCCACTTTGAGGCACAGAAGGCTGGTCTCCATCACCTTTAGTAGGGTATTAATGACATTATTCTTGGACCCAAAAATGTAGGACTGAAAGCTGATGTGGAACATCACTGGCTTTTTTGAGAGCCCATTTCATTGATTAGCTGTACTTACAACTGTGAAGCTCTTTTCAATATTCAGCTTAATTATGTCTTTGCTGATGCCTAAAGACCATTACTTCTTCAAATGCTTGTCATGATCAGCCATCTAAATGTGTTTTTTTTGGAGAACATGAATAAGTGATGCATCTAATCACAATGCAAGTGTTACGCAATTTCACAACATTTTTGTTGTCTGGCATAATGAGCAAGCTCAGAATAGGCACTTGTCTGTTGGCACTGTCACCCTGTTAGAGAATTTCCATTCATTTAATAGCTCCAGGCTGGCAGCTAAAGCAATCATGAATGGCCAGAAAGCATCCATCCACCAAAGCCACAGACCTTCATTCAAGCTTAGACGATTCAAAGTACACTACAGCTCTCCTGCTAAAAAGATTTGGGGTTTAAAGATTAAGATTTGTAGAGAAACTGAACATCTGAAAACTAAAATCAGAAGAAATGGCAACTCCTACAGTTGACCTGTCATTAGCAACAGGCCAATGAGAAAGGGACTGAGGGCAGACCAGCAGTTATTTTCCACACAGCATGTAAAAGCATCCCTGCTGCTAAGAGTTTGCCCTCCTATTTGCAAGTGCCAATACTAAGTGTTAACTCCTTTTCTTTTCTGATGCCAAAATGCTACTAATTTAAATTAGTAAAAATATCTTATCTCCAGAGAGGAAAAGAAGAGCACTTTCTCAGATGGGGTGTATTCTGAAATACTCCATGGTTCATACTAACTCAACAGTGAGCAACTAGGTTTGCTCCCTTCTAAGCACAAAAGCTAGTGAAGCATTTCCCCTGTACCTCCTTGAGAAGACAGCCTGCTCTCTGGCTGTTTGAGCTGAGAGGAGCTTCCTCCACTTAGGATGAAATCCCCCAATGACCATCCTTTAATTTTCTACTTATCATTCAACAACCTAAGAAAAGCATGCACATAGTCTCTGCAAGCGGCTGAAGGAAAATAAACTTCCTTTCTTGTCTCCTGGTGAGTCACAGCACTGCTGGAGATGTAAAAAAAAAATATTTTATTTAATCCATATTTTCTCCACATTTTCCTCTAGGCTATGGATCCTTTGGAAGTCTCTGAGCAATATCAGTTCTCCTGCCCCTATTGCTACAGTATTATACAGTAACACAGAATTTGCCTACTCTTCCTTAAAATAGGTGAAACTGCCAACTCACAGAAAATCAACAGCCTTTGGTACCTACAGTGAACTCAGGCAAAACAAAGTGGGAGCTCAAAGCACTACTGAAATGTACGGACTGTGGGGGGAACGTATCAAAAACTAGTGAACAAGAGAAAAATACAAACATTTACATTACTATGAAGGGCACGTAATTAAAAATGCAATTAAGCAGGAAGTCACTTAAGAAGAGAATAATTCAGAAGAACATATTTGAGTACAAAATGCAATTAATTCAGACAGGAAATAAGAACTAAAAAGTAATTATTATGTTTTGCAAAAGCAGAATAAATGCAACTGAATCACACTGTTCAGTGCCTTGTGGCTTGAGGTTTTTTGTTGCTTTGGTTTTTGTTTTTTTTTCTTTCTTTTGCTGTTTTTTTTTTTTTTTAACTAGTAGATCCTCATACCCCCCCATTCACTCTCAAATCAATCAAAAATAGTAATTAGAAAAGTTCCACTTCAGCATCCCAATATGCCTTAGGGTAACACCACATGTAACGTCATGGAAATAGCAGGAAGAAAGCCAGCTATCAAATAATTGACTACTGCTCAAAGCACTTATGCTTAGGACCTGGGTCCTGGTTTCCTACAGGACAGACACTATCAGTAAAAGCCATTGTGCCGTAAACATAATCACATCAATTGATTTTAAAGACTGGTTAAAAGCTATTGCCTGTTACAGACCAGGTAAGGCAAACGATTTGCATTCAGGGACTAAACAAACTGAATTTGCACTTGAAATATTTTGACCTCCATCCCACAAGTGCTCCCTGCAGAGCTCCAGCAATGAATACTGAAGCCCTATTTATCCTGCCTCTATTCAAGACTGCACATCAGCTCCTGCACGTGCCTCCCTCTTTTACACCTAGAAAGGGAAAAAGATCTCCCCAGCCCTCCGTAGCAGCCACCAAGGTGTCTGCTAAGAGGGCAGGAGAAAAAAGACACAGTATCTTTTCCAACAGAAGCACATTTGGTAGCCTTCAAGAAGCAGATGGGGTAGTAGTGAATAGTAGTGCTATTTTAAATAGCATGCTGATATCAGAAGATCACAAAAAGAAAAATATGCTTAAAAAAAGCTTAAAATGTCAAGTGCCTTCGTGCAAACCAGATTATACAGGGCATGAGGCAAACAAGCAGCAGCAGCACATGACCCTAAAATGCAGCAGCAGCAGCTGCTTATGAAGAGGAGCGGCAATGATGTTCACCAATTCCACATACACCTCAGGATTACCTCTTCAGATGTCTGCAACACTTCCAGCATAAGTCTCATCCCAACACAGTCCCACTTCCAGGGACTCTGGATTTCCTTTCTACTGCAGCATACTAACCCAGAATAAGCCATACTTTTTGGTTTGGTTTTAAATTATGTCAAAAGATACTAAACATGTAGACAATCTTCTAAAGAGAGCTGCTTCTGCACCAACAGTTCAATAGAAAACACCTGGACCTACAAGCACTTATGAATCTTGGAAATAACTTTATGACATGTCACTTTACACTAGATGCCCGTAGTAAGCCAATTTTCTTTGAGTAGTATTTTTGGAGATAGTTCCCTCTTCTTCCAAAAGCCCTAATAATCTTTCAAAAGAAAATAATGACCTGGATCTGACCAGATATAGTATGAAGTACTTCTGCAGGTCACCGTATTTTTAATTCACTTCGATGTCTGAGCCACTGTGGATTCACTTTTATGATCATTTACACAATTAGGTTTACAGAGAACACATATGCTAACCTACTGCAGAAACTCAATTTAAAAACTAATTACCAATACGCTTTCCCACCAAAACCTGTAATATAAAATAGTTCTCAGGTGGATCAGGTAAGTTAACAGATAATGTACTTATCTAGTCCAAAACAGAGCAAACGAGTTAGCATGCTGGGTAACAAAGTTGAAGCAGTAAGGCCCAAAATTCAGAGTCATTCTGAAGAACAGAACATTTGGAGAGGGCTGGTGCTCTGTCAGTCGCATTGTGAACAGAGAAAGACAAAATTCATTAAATAAATTATTCATTAGTATTTAACAACTTGGCACCAGATACAATATTTGTCTCTTGGCAAAAGAACAGTGCTATGAATCCATCCACTTGAAACTGTACTGCTGAAAAAGTTAATGTCATTTATTGACAGGTTAATTTATAATATCACCTTAATTAAAAAAAGATTATCTTATCACTTTCTGCCTGAAATGAAACTGCAGCTGATTGGGAACACTGTACCTACAGGCTAATGAATGATTTCAAGCAATTCAGTGTCCAATTAATACCAGCATCTGGTTTGGGGAATTTTTCCCTGTCAAAGCAATATTAATCACACTTTTACTTAGTAACAATAGAAAGTTTCAATCTTGATGTTATCATTCAAGCAAAAATACAGGTAATAAAATGGTCAGGACCTGGAATTCATGTAACCAGAGCAAATTCCATGTCACTTGACAGTGTACAAAACAAGGTATGAAACTTTTCCTAGCCTGATTGGAAGAGCTATCCCAACATAATATTAACTGAAGAAATGGGTAAGAGTCCCTAATGTCCAAGACACTGGAAGAGTGATGCATCTACTTCTACCTGGAGGATCCTGTCTGAAGCCGGCTTCATGATGAACCAAACTTTGTTTGGACAAAAAGGTGACTTCTTGGTGCCTTCTTCAAGAAGGCAGCTTTTAATCTGAACTTTGCCATGAAAAAAGTGATTGAATAATTCACTGATTTTCAAGATTTGGTGCAGTTGGAAGATTTGGGACAGGGCGACTTGGGGTGTGTGGAGGAAGTATCCTTTGACTCATTACAATCGCAGAACATGTGAGATGAGTGGACCAGCATTTACCTCCTGCCTACTTATTAACACTGGATTTAGATTAATCGACTGTGATTTCTGAAACACGTTTTTTTTTCCCATAAAATGTTCATCATTAACTCTACTAGTTCTACAATACCATAACTATACAATTAATATTAAAAAAAATAAAAAGAGAGGAAGTATAAAGTTCAGACCTGGCTTGGTGTTTTAACAGCATGAACATGGGGGGACTTAAGAGTATCTTATCCACATATTGTACACAAGCTCTGTTATTCCTTAGGAAAGGGATAGTGACATTTCCTTAAGGCATTCTTACAATTCTATCAGGCAAGAGATGTTAATTTGCTGTACCAAATGGTCACTTGAGAATGCAACATCTACTCATTTCTGAGCGTGATTGATTCAGTAGTTGAGTTAAGCTCCGTAGTTGCCAATATTTTGTTCATTGGTCCTGGGCTCAACATTCACTGAATAAATTAATAAAGAAACTAGGAAAACAAAAAAGAAACAAACAAACAAATAAAAAAGACAAAAAACGAAGTACTATCTTTGCATAACTGTGTGATACTATCCTTTATATTTTCCCTTGAGTGGCATTACCAGCACCAATTTGAATCCAAATACTAGAAAGCTTCACAAAAATGCTACAATGATTGTACATATGCTCCTACCTGAAAATCCATAGGAAAAAAAAGTCAATAAAATCATACTTTTGCTTCTCATGAATGCTCAATTTTAATTAAATATCATTACTCCAACTAGATCACACTACATCTTTCTTTCAGAAGCCAGGCAGAAAATCTATGCTTCTGCCTCCTTTTAAGAGAGTTCTAACCATGTTTCTAGGTTCCCATAAGCCTTTTACTTAAAAGACTTCCTAAGCTTCCCTATAAACTGAAGCAATTTTATCTCACCCATGTAGCAGCTCTATGCAACTGTTGCCAAGCCAATAAATTAAGAGATTCTTGGGCCGGTCATGCAGGGTTAATTCTTTTTTGCCTGTTTTATCTGGAATCGACAGACAGCAGTCCCCTCTCACACCTGAAGCTCAAACTCAGCTTCTGATCTCTATTATTGTGCCATTGACTACCAAACAGCTTTAATACAAAGGAACAGTATAAAAAGCTTCTTTCTAACACTTAGGTCCCCAAGATGATCAAAATTGATTCTTTTCCTCCACTATAACGCATTTGTGCTGCAGATTTAAAGGTTCAGGATTCACATTTTGCCAACAGTGTACCTAGAAGAAACTCAGAGTTCCAAACCACTTTTCAGAAGGAAAAAAATAAGAAAGGGTGGGTAAGTTAGTATTTTGAAAGTGGATCCAATTCTCTGTCAAAAAGGACCTTTAAGATACATGGGTGAAAGCCAAACTGTGCATCATGAGCAGATGCATTCAACCTTCTGCTTCTCCTAACCCCAAAGGAGCTCCCAATCCAACATACTTTCACTGTCTCACACCTCTCTCTTCTGCCATAATTATCTCCCTCTGCCCCACGGGTCAAATCTGGATGCTCTTTCCCAAGTTGTGCAGGCTCTATTCTTTCCCACCCACTTCTGTTTCCAGTACTCTTCTCTCCTGCACTGTGTGTACATCTTTTAGCACAAGCAAGAAATAACTGAAAGAACAAATAAATGCAATGTAACATTTGTCTCATTCTACTGTAACTAAAGAAAGGAAATCTTTACTGCAGGCATATGAGCTGATGTCCTAATAGGGACAGCTGCAAACACTGAATGTTGTCAGAAAGCTGGTGATTGCCAAAATAAAATACCAGCATAAACCAACTGCTATACCAGCTATTCCTAGCCTTGAATATGTACCTCCTTTCCCAGAGATGGAGATCGCTTTTCCAATACCATAATGTGCATTGGATAAATTAAGCAGTTGCCTGAAGGCCACTAGAAATGCTCCGTCTTGAGATACCAAAGAAAATGATGACATATCTTGAATTATTTATTAAAGCTGTAATAAAAATATTTTGGAAAGTTATGGCCATGCTTGATAAACTAGTAATGAATACACAAAACTAGAGTTGCTTGAGCTAAATCTCACTTAATTTTAAATGAAGCACTTTGAAAAAGTGGAAATAAATGACATGAACTCAATGGAGGTGCTCTGATATGTCTTGGGGAGCAAATCCCTCCGGGTTTACTCACATTCCCAATCTTAAAATGAGGTTTTCACTACATGGCTCCTCCCCTGGTTTGTCAGAAGACATGCACTGAAGTTGACCAAGTAACACAAAATATTAAAACGCTTCTTCGGTTCAAAATGACCATCTCCTATTCCTCTTACTTACAAAGAGAGGAAGGGTTTCCTTTATTAAGGTTTCCTAGGACAAACAATTAATTTCACACTATTTTTTCCTTCTGATAAACTCTTCTGGCTATTTTCTTCTTTGAAAGCTCCATTTCACAAGTTCAACCACATATATCACTAAGATTCACCAACAGCACTTCTAAAAAATTTCATTATCATGATAGTTAGCATACTGGGGCTTCGTCCCTTGGAAAGACTGACCAAAAACACCTTTTTTTTTTTCCCCAGCAAAGAAGACTCTTTATGGAACAGCTACATCTTTTTTCCAGACAAAGCATTCAGAATTCTGGGGGGTTGGTTTTTGTTGGGGGTTTTTCTGTTTTGTTTTGGTTTGGGTTTTTTTAAATGGCAGAGGTTTTAAGCTTGGCTGCTCATAGTCTTGTCTTTGCCGTGAGCAAGCCAGGATCCAAACATCACCTGTCATGCAGTTTCACCATCCGCATCATCAAAAGGCGGGGTGGGAAGCATCCCAGACAGTATCTCAGGCTGGACTGCCAAATACAGAAACTCAGAAAGAAACAGAAAGGTAAAAAGAGACTAAGTAAGGCCTGTCATCTAATAGTGAATCAGACTTGCTTAGGTTTTCTGGAGTGTCCTGAGAAATTTTCCTAGCAAAAACAAACAGTGATGCTGGAGCACCTCTCCTGTGAAGACAGGCAGAGAGAGTTGAGGTTATTCAGCCTGGAGAAGAGAAGGCTCTCCCTAGACCTTACAGCTTCTCAGTGTCTAAAGAGGAGCTACAAAAGAGCTGGAGAAGGACTTTTGACAAGGGTATGTAGTAACAGGATAAGGGGGAATGGCTTTAAAATGAGAAAGGGTAGGTTTAGACCAGATATTAGGAATAAATTCTTCATTGGGTGAGGGTGGTGAGGCATTGGAACAGGTTGGACAGAGCAGTTGTGGATGACCCACCCACGGAAGTGTTCAAGACCAGGTTGGATGGGACTTGAGCAACCTGAACTAATTGAAGATGTCCCTGCCCATGGCAGGGGAGCTGGATCAAGATAGTTTTCAAGGTCCCTTCCAGCCCAAACCCTTGAATGATCCTGTAACTATAGCCACTTCACAACGTTTTTGATAGACATTGGACAAACTTCCACACTTCATCTGCAATGCCATTCGATCACCGCGTGCCCTCCTTGCAACGAATGCAGACACAGCAGTGTTTGTGGCACCTGAGTCAGAGGCTGAGGGCACAGACTTATGTTTTTAATTTTAATCAACTCAGAAAGCCAGCAAAAGGGACAAACTCTTTGGGCAGGCCTTCCTTGTGTTGCATTTAACAATCATACAGTCATTCCATAAGTGACGGAAGGGATGTTGAGGTGTCACAATGGAGCGTGGAAGGGGAGGCCAGGGCATGAGCATGGGAGATGGGCTAGCTTTCTACTGAGCCAACAAATCGGTCCGAGGAAACACAGCCAGGAGCTACGGCAGTGGAGAAGGAGGAGGAGTACAAAGTGCTTGGCCATTTCTCTCATTAGTAGTGTACATCCAAACCATAGCATAAATATGGTGAAACCACATGATATGTCACTAAAACAGAACTGTCAGAAAACAAGTCTCACCACTCAGAGGAGATTTTCCATTGCTGCACCTTGTGAATCCAGTACAAGTATGCATGCCATCTAGGAGATTATTACCTGAATGAGAACTCTGATTCCTTCCTCACACTTGTACTGCACCCAGCACAGCCCCCTCGTGGTGGTCACACCTTTGCAAATGCCTGGGCACAGTCAGCCCCAGCTGCAGGGATGCTTCTTCTCCTATTCCCTCCCTCCTCTGAAATCCCAGCTGCCTTGCTTCCAATCCACCATTACTTGCCAACTGCTGCCTCTGTGTATTGCCTTCCCTCAGAGTTTACATGGGTCATTGTGAGAGATTGACCAGTTTGTCTTGTAAAGATACAGAGATGCTGGTGGAATTAGCAAAAAACATGATTTGGGCCACTTGCTCACCTTGCACCTGGCTGGGCTTGAGCTAGGCTTAACAGCTGAATAAGGTCTGGGGTGACCTGAAGGCCCCACAGCCTGATGTTATCTCAGTGAAGCACAGAAGAGCACCAGCATCTCTGTGCCAGCCACTACCCTCACTCTCCCCCATCCATTCATAACAAACGTTATGATAAATCTGGTCCTTCAAGCAGATTAACAATATGAGTAAAGTTCTGGCAAATGTCAGGCGGCCTTCACTGCCACCTCAGCTGGGGGTAGAAGGATACTGAGGTGTTATGGTTCTATGCTTTCTTTGTTTCAACCATAAGTTACAAAACTCAGTTTGACTGAAGGTAACCAAAAACTCTCATTATTGGTCATTTAATTTATACATTTAAAAAACACATCAACCAATATGAAAATGAGAAAACATCTTCCCCCCACCATCTCTGATGGCGGCAACAGGTAAGCAGTCATTTTTGACTACAGTCACACCTCCATTTTTCTAAAAAAGTAAAAAATTGATACTTGAAATCCTCCATTAGGGAACATCAGAATACAAACAAACTTCACAGAAAAACCGACAGGCTTGCTCCTCGCTCTGCCCTCCAAAGCAGGGACACTCTTGGGTAAGATTTGTACCTCTGACTGCATCAAAGCACATGCAAGGACACTTACACAGAGCACTACATGCTCAGATTTTTTATATTGAGTGAATTTATCACCAGAAATCTAACAATAATCTATAACCTGTTGCTTCAAGAAACTGCACTTTGTGAATTTGTGATAGTGAAAGTTCTGATTCAATGCAACCAGACCTATAGTGTTGAATTGGTTATAAATCGCAAATTAAGGCCAGCCGCACCCCAACCCTCTCGTGTCTGAGGACTAGCTGGAACACAAGGGGGGTTATTTTCTGCCAAATTTCATACTCTTATCATAACAGTTACATAAGGTGCAAGTTATACCTGTGAAAATATGATGCTTATTTTAACGGTTCAAGAACAAATAAAACAAAACCCTGGCAACCAAAAAAAACCAACACACACCCCCTCAAATAAAAAAGGAACAGCAAGAATAAAAGTGCATGTATCAATGGAGAGAAACCAGGAATCATATTTCATAGACAGCAGAAGATGGGAATCCTATTTTAAACAAGAACTCAGGATCCAGAAGTACCTCACATTAAACACAGGAACTGAAAACAAAACCCGTTAGAAGCAATCCAGCCTTCACTGAAACATATACACATCATCATTACCAATAATAATTTGGCTCTTCATGTGTAATCACTGCATGCTAGCCTCACTTTGTATTCATAAGGGCCATTAACGTCAAGAGGAATTGTGCACATGGGCACCACGTTGCCCCCATGCTGCTCCTCAGTCTGCAGTCGGCTTTGCAGAGAAAACCACCTCTGCTTGCCACTTCTTCCCTCTCATCCAACTCAGGAATGGAAGGAAACAAGGAAAATCCTATTGGCTTTTTTTTTTTTTTTTTAATACTCCAATAATTTTGTCCAACGAGAGCACCAGAAAGATAAGTTGTAACAACCATCTTTTCACATAATGCTGAATTCAAAACAGCACATATTGGAGCACTGCAAGGACAGAATCCACCACAATCCCTGCTTCAGATTCTGATGATCAATTTCATAGGTTACGATCATCTAAAAATGGCCACAAATATTAAGGACACAGAAAATTAAAAAAAACCAACCAACAATAACAACAACAACCAAATAAACAAAAAAAAAAAAACCAACAACAACAAAAAACCCAAACCGTCCAAAAAAAAACCATCCAACAAACCAATCAAAAACCCCAAATCAAGAAAAAAAAAAAGCAGAACAAATTAAAAAATCCACTCAAACTTTAATCCACTATACCTCATTTAGGATGTCCCCTCTTCTGCTTCCTCCCAATAGATCCAGGACCAGGGGAAGCAGCATAATCTGCCTCCCCACCATCTTGACAACATCCTCAGAGGACGAAACTTTCACAAAGAAAGGACAACAACCCATCACTGCAGTGTTGTAGAAAGGTTCAGATAGAACAAATAGCCTTAAATCACTCTCATGAACACACCAGTTACAACGTTCATCAGCTACATGGGCATTGTAACCCTCAAATGTCTGAGACACAGAAATAGGGGTGTCTGACTGAAGTCTACTACATACAAGGTTGAGCAAAATGTTGAAATGCAAACTTGTTACCGTGCCCTTAGTAGCTCAGATGAGCCACAAAACTATAGGTTCCTTCTCATAAAAGCTAAGCCACCAGGAAGCTTCCAGGAACATAACTGAAACGCTGAAGCAATTCATTTTACAAAACTACCTACAATAAACAGAGAATAAATTATTCAGTTGGACCAATGCTTTATGTTCTAGTATACCTTTTCTTCTTCTTTTCTAAGTCGAGCACATCAAGTCAGTCACAGTCAAGCCACAAAGGTACAATATTTTCATATCAGAATAACACAGGCAGAGATATTTCTTGAGGTGGATTTATTTCACCCTTCTGCTTCATCCTAAAGCTATGTCAAATCCAAATGAATCACTACAGCTACCAAATCTGAAGTAAGAGCTCACACAGAAACCTAGAGAACTGTAAATTCCAAATGGTTTTGCTTTAAATAAAACATCAGTAGAAAATGCTTACATATTAAATCTTTATTTCTCAGGTTTATTAAAAAATTCTGCATTGGGCAATTCTTGCATATGTTTATAATGTATTGTCAGTCCCTCATGCACATCCTACATTCCTCTTACAGAACCCCAGCTTGGTATCCACATCATCTCAAGACGCTTATTTATGTTTTCCACTCCATAGTGATTTCTGATTTTGCTATCTTTCTTGCAATGATTTAAACAACATACTTTTAGATAAGGACAGAATAGTCCTCCAGAAACCTTGCTTGTCAATGTCCATTATTTTACTATAATTATATAGCTAAGTAATATTTTATTACTTTATCATGTATTTTATTACTATATCAAGTATTATGTGGGATAAATATAAGTTCTGTATCTTGCAGGACTATGGCTTAGTCTTCTATTACATTAGATCTTATTTTCATAACACACTTTAATTAGCAAGTCATTTACTTAGGTCATGAGAATTCAGCAGGAAGTCACCAAGCACTTCCATCTTGTTAAACAAGATTACATCCCCAGGTGGAGAGAAAAGAGAAGGGCACAAACAGCTAGAGGGAACAAGTCTTCTACATGCATGAGAATGACTTCTTTTCACTGCAAGCAAAGGCTGGTTCCTGGTTTGGCATCTGTCCCCAAACCTTTGCAGAATTTCCATATCACTGAACATATTTAACTTGTCTGTAGTTTCCATCTCATTTTACTGGGAAAAAAACGTACTGCCTGCAAAAATGAAAGAATGAGGAGAAGACAGGTGTATGGAAAGGTACCACCATCACCACTCAGCCTCAATGGAACAGACAAATCCTGCTGGAACTGCAGTGGCCTGAGCATCTGCATTTTAAATGCTCTGTGCTAACCCATCCTCCAGCACAGCATCCTGGTCTCAGAGGTCTGGAATTTAAATACATCTAAGACCATCTTTGTTACTGTAAGTTTCAAGCTCCTGTCTGTTGAAAGGTTACTGACAGATATACAAGACTGACTGATTAATAATCAAGATATAATTGGATTTGGAAAAATCCATATGTTAAAGCCCTTGGAGTTTTAGCAGTACATAGCCCCTCTCCCCTGCCAAAAAAAAAAAAAGTCTGTCCCACTTATGCAAAAAAAGTACAATTCAATTACAAGTTAAATGCTGTATTTTGATTTTTAATTAGGTTTAAAAGGAATTCCCCATCACTGAGGAAAACTATTAGGTATTACGGCAAAAAAATCCGAAACACTGCTTTATGAGTTAAAAATGATCTTTTCATCAGTTATTTCATAAGACAAAATTACTCTTCACTTCCTGTAGAGATGAGGCAGCCTTTACAATTTTTCAGCTGCTTCTTCACATCAGCACGTGGGTTACTATGGAACACCAAACACCATCATGGACAGATCACACGCACACCTTCACCCAGCACCAGTGAAACTGTCTCTGCTTTAGTGATAAGTCATCTCTGAAACCATTTTTAAAATATAGGAAGGAAGAGCTCTGAAAACTGCTACAGTTTTAACGCAGCTTGCACAAAGACCGATGACCACTCATCCTTCACTGGCATAACGGTGACCTCAGAAAATGCTCAACAAAAAAAGCTCTATTTTTAATTATTACTTTTAGGAAGCTAATTTTTTAACTCCTTTTGTGATACAGTCTTTAGCACAGAACAATTCACTAAAAAAATTTATGGAAATACATCTCTAAAACCACTCTGTGTTACAGATTAGGTGACTTAGTCATTGTAAAAGACTACCACAAAGATATTTCATAAAAATACCATCTCTAGAAATAATCCATGAAAATATATTATGAAACATTGATATTTATGACAGTATTTCTAATAAAAACTGTTATCATTATTTTATAGCAAAATGTTATTCATTAAGCCATTCTCTTTGAGTTCTGTACTTAATATCCTTAGTTTGCTTTTCTGTGGAACAATAAAATTAGGATGGACACATGCTTCTACATCGAAAACATTATGGCAGTTTCAGATTACTACCTTCTCCACTCAATATCCCATTAAGTGTTTTCTTTCTAATCACTTCTTGGAACCTACTCTTTATACAAAATAATGTGATAAACCCTAACTCATACCTAGGATTTGAGCACTGAAGAAAGTGTAATAACTATGTATTGCAATTGCTGCTCTTTGAAAAGGAAAATGAGGGTTAAACACATTAAATGGAATCTTACACATCAGAGAAGAATCACTGCCACAGAAGGTGAGAGATTAATGAGCAAGGCTCAGGATTTTGAAAGCATTATAGAAATCAGTTGTCTAGATACTGATACCCTTCCACTTATTTGAAAGAATCACAAATACACAGGGATGTAGGCAGGAACTGAGTACTAATCCCTGAGAGTAGCTCCTTTTGTAACTTTCTTCAAACGTCAACATATTAAATAAACAACCATACCCAAATCTCTAAAAAAAAAGAATGAGCTCTGCTTAGCTCCCTGCCCTGGCCCAGCTCCAGCACCACAGGGGATGATGAATCCTCTTCTGCAGGGCTACCACAGTCCCTGCCCAGGCCAGCCCTTGGGAGACACCTGGGGGATCCTGCTGTGTTCTGCCTTTGCTTTAGGGACGGCAAACTGCCTTCCAGATAAAAATATGCACAAAGTGCGAACAGATAGCGACTCAACCTTTGAGCAACTTGGTCTAATGGGAGGTGTCCCTGCCCCTGGCAGGGGGCGGTTGGAACTGGATGATCTTTAATGTTCTTTCCACCCCAAACCAGTCTGTGATTCAAGTCAGAAAAAGTCTGCCCATTATGTCTTCCTCTTAGCTCAGTTATATGGCTAAAAGCCATTTCTATTTCAGAATTGCAAAGCAACTGGTTTGGTATATGAAAAGAGGATCTGGACAGTAAGAAAATAATACATCTGAAACTTCGACCTTGTTAGTATTTCTGTAAAACAAAGCCACAATTCTTTTGAAGGCTAATTAAGGGGAAATGAAAGGACAAAAATAAATACTGCTTAGGAGAGTTAAAAAGGATTACAAGTGAAACAAGGTTTCTGCCTGAAGGAAACAGTGAGGGATAACTTCAGAAACCAAACTCTTTAGTGACACTGTGACTTCATTTTTAAGGAAACGGGTTAGTATTGTGCTCATAGAAATAACAGCACAGTTTGAGCTAGAAATTCAAGCACCACCATCACTCAGTGACTTATGATTCAGCTAACACCATTCAATTCAACGATGACAGTAAAGCCATTATGAAGCATGCTAATAGCAAAATTGCAGCGTGGATTAGGAGAAAAGTGCGATATTTTATCCTTGTCATCTGTATTCAGCTCTCTGAAAGAAAGCTAGTGACTCTACAAAAATAACAGTACTTATGTAATCAGTAAGTATTTCTGTTTCAGGTTTAGTGAGGACAGGTGGCTTTTAGAACTGAGCTTCAGAATTTTTTGCAGGGATTCTCAGTTTTATTAAGTAAAAGTTTGAAACAGTCTGTTAGTAATACATATAGCTGTCAAGTGAAGCAGCATAGTATATATAAGCTCTTTTCTTAGCTTTAAGGGTATGTGTTACATTAACCAATAATGTAAATGTGATCTATTAAACACAAACCAGTTCCTTAATGGTTTAGCTGACCAAGCAGCTGGTTTTTTGTGCATTGTACAGAGGCTACTAAAATGAGGCTCCTTGCCCAGGATAGAGTCATTGTGCAAATGCAAAGTTAGCACTATGCAGCAATCAAAAGAAATTATAAAATGACTGAGTAATTGTCACTTTCAGATATAAGACTGTAGAGTGAGAGAGGATCCTATTATTTCAGAATGTACATTACTTGGAAATGCACTTGGAAAGTTACACGACCATGTAATAAATTGTGAAAGCAGAAAATTTAATCAAAATCTTGACTAAAAGAAGTAGATACTGCATTATGTTTCTCACAGCAGTAGTAAAATAGAGGTGGCAGACACCTTCATCTATGTCCCAGAAAGCTAGTTATGCATGATATAATCTATCATATCCACATACAGCAACGCTTTTTAGACACCTATTTTATTATAGCATGATGTTGTAAAAGCAAAAAAAAAATCAGATTTGCAAAGCAGTGCATGTATGTATATCTGTGTCCATGCGGTGTGTGTCTCAGAATTAACCAGATTTTATCCTGAAGTATCTATGCAGAACCTCATCTACTTGTTTCTTTAAACGTCTTCATATCTCCCACCACAAAAATATCTCATAGTGCTTCAGCTTCTGAAAGCACAGACCCCCACTCAAGCCCCCTCAAAACAAACAAACAAACCTCACACAGACCAAAAAAAATCCAAAACAAACAAAAAACCAACAAACAAACAAACACCAAAACCCAAACAAACAAAAAAACAAAAACTCCACACCAAACCAACCAACCAACCAAAATTTTGTGATCAGGTAAAATGAGCACTGAGAATTTCTTTCCCAGTAACCAAGCTGAAATGTCCTTTCCTAATCTGGGCTTCAGTTTTAACATTTTGTTCTCTCTGTTGGATTTATCTGTCAAATCCTTATGCTTCTAGGCACAGTTGATGGGCACTGTCCTGCATGACAATGGAGACCATGTCCTCTCAGACTATGCTTACAATATACAATATTTCGACAATATTTATATATACCTTTACTCTGGCATGAAGATCATAAGCAAGCTAAACTTCAACCTAAACCTAAGCCCACAAAATACCATCTTAATAGGAACTGCCCTTGCACTGACACCTTTATCGTTGCCATGGATATTCTCCTACAACTAATTTTTTGGGGTTTTTTTTAATTAAAATAGGTCAGGTTTTTGGAAAGGCTCTAGCAAACAAGAAGTGCTATCTCTTATTCTTCCTTTTTTCAGAGAAACTGTCTCTTGCCTCAATCCCTTGTAAAAAGTTGCCGTCTCCATCAGGCTCTAATGGAAACCCCAGAGCCCTCAGAAGTACACCACCATGGATTGCCTCTTTCAGAGAAGATCTTTGACACCTGCACTAGATTTTTTCTGTAAATAATTCTTACTTAGCTTTTCTTCTACAAATACACATGATGTCTGTTAATATGGTTTTTGGAAATAAAAAATACACAAATGAGGCAAAACGTGTGTAAATATGAAGTCATTTTTCAGGTATTTTCCTCCAGAGGATGATTTTTCCACCCCAGCATGTTCCACTGCTCTCCAAAGTATGAAGAAGAAGGAACAGGAGCAAAGGTACTTGAACATTTTTATATTACATAGTATTTGTACTGGTTTTTCTCACCTCTGCAGCATTATGTGACAGACCAAACCAATTATTTGTCACCAAGAACCAGAGCTAAGATCATTTGTGAAACTGGCATTTAAAGGAGAAGGGGAAAGGCTAAAGCAGATTTCAAACCTTTATATTATTATTTAATGATTGAATTAAAAAAAACTGCTACTGAATCATAGTCTACCTTTCAGATAACTTGGAAGAAGTTTCATGGTTGCCCTTCAAGAAATTCCTACATCCCCATATCCATTTCCTACCTTCTTTTCTTACCAAATTATCCTTCAGTTTCTTTTCATCTAGAGCCATCTCCTTTCTTTTGGGAGCTCTGCACCCTTGAAGTTCCTTTTGCCATTTTCCACTCCTCTTTCTCTCATGCTCTGCCTCTTGTAGCTTCTGCTCACCAGAGCCAGGAAGCAACACAGGCATCACACCAGGGGCACCCACATACCCCCTACATGTGTAGGTCCCACCAGTGCAGCCCTCGGAAGCTGTTTCTGAGCACGAGAAGCTGGGTACAGGAGGCAGGTGGGCTCTGTGAAGCTGCACAGCCCCTCAGGGATTGAAAGGGCTCCTGGAAGACAGCGGGTCCCAACTCCTGCTCACTCTCAGGTCACTGATGACTCTCCCGGCTGTGTAAGATGGAGCCTCATAGACCCAGCTAGAAGAGCCATTCTGTATGTTAGAGGACAACTAATGAAAGCAGTGGCCACTTTTAGTTAAACATGTAACAGAGTCATTTTTCATTTTAGTTGAAATGGGGATTTTCACTGTGTCTTCCATGTCCATCTGTATTTCACCATACTTAAAAAGTGTTATTGTGGATGTCAAAATGCAGGAGGACAGAGAAATAGGTACACCTTCTTCATCTTTTGATTAAAAAACACAATAGAATGGACCTTCACTAATTCAGTTCATACTAGTAAGACCAACATTGAATTATTGAATTATTGTGAACAAGTTCCAGAACAAACAGCTTAAATGGATTCTTAACTGCCAAGTGTATTTTGCTAATTTATGCTGATAGTTGTAACACAAGTACAATTATTTACTACACTCAGTAAATTACAACCTTTAAAAAAAAAAAGAACCCTCATCAAAGTATCAATCATTGAACTTCTTTTGAGTAATGCTGAAACCTGTTTCTCCATTGCTTTTCTTCATTTTCTCACTTTTTCTCACTTCTAAGTGAGAAAATAAACAGAGACATTCTGGCATTTATATAAAAAAAGCACAGACGTAGTGGAAAAAAAAATTCTTTGTATCAATCTTCTCAGAAGAAATTTTCCTCCTAAAAATACAAGACTCCTCATAATATGCTTTTTCCATAAGATGGCATGGTTTAGAGGAGATATACTGGGATGATAAGAAGATTGTTGTTAGCCTGAGTATAAAATTTATGCCTTTTTATACCTTGTGGCCTTTCAGTGAAGTCTCAGATGGGAAGGCAGCACAGAGTTGTATTTAAGAATAAGCAACTTTTCACTGGTATTTCAAAGCATGTTTTGTTTTGATTTTTTATTTGATGGTAGCACTTCACCATCAGAAAAAAAAAATGTACAATAACTTGAATTCTTTCCATACTTTCACTATAACAGTAAATAAAGGTATAAGCCTGCATTTGGCTTGGACCAAGATAGGACATTTGGAAGAAGTGTTCCAAGCTGGTGGGAAGCCACTAACCCCACCTATTTAGAGCTGCAGGAAGGTCACCTTGTTCTTTGTAATCCAGGCTGAAATGAGCCAATGGAATAAGTAAAACTGAACCGTGCACCTTAGGAAGAATAGCAACTGTATGCTTGTGTGTATTTTGGGATAAATGGTTAGTTAAGGAATGGCACCTTGTAGACCAAATCCATTTTAAAGAACTGCCATTGTTCTTCTCAGGCGATGATGACCAAAATATTTATAGCATTGAAGAAAGATATACAAATCACTTTTCAGACATTTCAAAAGACAATGTCCATGTGCTTAGTGGGGATTTTTATGGCCTTTTGAGAAGCCAGAATTGATTCTGCTGGAGGGGACAGACTTGCAGTTGAAACGCTGTGTTTCTTCTTCAAGTGGTGTTAGAAAACAGGCCTATGCAAGTCTTAACATGCTCAAACGACAATGAAAACTACACTGTTTAATTATATTTCTCTAGTACCCTCTAGCCCAGACCACAACCACATAATTTTTATGGAGCATGTATATAAAACACAGTGTTCTAGCACAGCAAACGAATACTGCATCAGGTTATATAAAACTACTGCAACTGTCTTCAGCATTAGGCTAGAGAAGAGGCCTTTCAAAAGCAATGCTGCACTTTGGATGGAAGAGAAGGACCAAACTAAGTCACTTCTAGTGAAGTTACAAGGGACCCAGATTAGTGTAACAATGCTGCCTTATGCTTAAGAGCAAAAATATAGGAAACAGATGTTTCCTATTCCCTGGAAATGTTGGCATATTTAAAAAAAAAAATTAAATAAAGGCCTTCTCCCCCTCCTAAGGTGCCAGACAGAGACCTGGCAGGTGCCAGGCAGCAATGGTGAAATGGGATGGAAGTGGAACAGGTTCCTGCACGCATCTATTTCCTCAAGACAAGATCAGCTCTGTCTATATTATTCTGACAATTGTATAACCTATTCTTAAGGAGGAAATGTCACCTGGAAATGTAACAGAGTACACATACTCAGCTTGCTCACAAAAATACAGGGCAACATCAGACCTATCAGAACTCTGCAAATCCTAAAAATTCACAAGTAAATGGGTGACAGCTGGAGGGAAGTTTTCTAGCTGCACTCTGCTTTACTTTGTGTCACCTAACCCAGGTTTCCCCACCATGTTCATTACATGATAGCAAGAGTCATACTGGGATTCAAGAGAGGAAAACATCTACTGCATCCAAATTTCTTCTGAAACACAGTGATAGACTGACTTGGTTTAGTGTGATTTGTTCTTGATCAAACTGCTTTTTTTCACCAATCTTCAAATACTGTAACTATTTTCCACCAGTATTTTTGTCAAAGAAAGTCAAGCCTTCAGCTTGCACCCCCTCGAAAGGGTGAAAACAAAAATCAAACCAAAAAAGAACAGGAAGGGGAGAGGCAGAGTGATATTCATGCCTTTGCACACTTTCCTTGGCCCTTACCAATCTTATGTGACTTAGTAAAATGAGAAATTCCAAAAAGCTGTATTATTCCAAAGTAAATACCTCTCCTACACAGGCAGCCACCACATATGCGCCATCATGAGAACCTCTGTCTCAGCTGTCAGCCATGGCATACAATTTGGTATTTGAAGTTACCTACAGCTGTTAAGGCAAGTATGGCTAGCAGTGACCTGGAAAATACTTCTTGCATTGATATTCTCCACAGAGAAGCTGACTGACTTTGTGTCACCTTCTGTAAACTACTTCCTTTGCTTCCTTTTATGATCTATGCCATTATATACTTCTGTACTTTCCTTTGTCATACATCCCAAAAAGATCCATTACTGAGGCATTTCATATGCAGTGCACCTTTTCTCACATCCATTTTACTTCCTCTTTTTCTGCAGACAAAAGCTGTGCTTGTACGTCTTTCTGATCTGTTTTTAATTTTATGCATTTTAAGAAGCTTTAAAAGGAAGCCATAATACTGCCAGAAGCAGCAATGACTTCTTCACTTCCACAGAGTACTCTATTTTACTTAACACCCACTGGAGTATTTACAGGTTTGGGGAGAAGAGGGCTTAGGCATCACGGTACTAATGCAATGTATTTGTCTTTGTGAAGGTCAGCAATTCTTTCCACATTACTGACAAATACCGCAGACAGTACGTAATCATAAGCTTTGTTACACAGCACTTTCCAATGGCTGTAATATTCTATTGTCTGCTCCAAGATGAGTAAGAAAAAACAATATCCCCATCTCCTACAGATACATTAAAAAAGAGGTTTTAGTCAGCATATACAACTGCTCCTCTTTGTGCTCTGAAGTCCACTGAAAGATTGTACCATTTGCAGTGCTTTTACAGCTTAATGTTTGGAGAAGAATAATGAATTGCTGTTCAGAAGATTCCTGAAAAGACCCAGAAGCAGCACCTTTCCTTCTTTTTCCAATGAAAATACACCAAGTGTAGCATTTTTATTTGCATGCTGGCAAAAGTATTAAACTTTGACCTTTAAATTCTTGTTTTGGGGGATTTATCCAGGCTTAGTGCAGCAAAAACTTAAGACTCATTTTTCACACTCTTTTCTTCTTTAATTTTCAGTAATCACCGCTCCAGCTTTGGGTCACTCAAAACAGCAGTGTTTCTGAGCAAGAGCCCACATTATTTTTTTTGTTTATTATAGCTTAAAAGTAATTCAGAGGTATCCAACACATTGATGAATATTGATTATGTGCAATTTAATGAATAATTGCTTGAGAAAAGAAAACCTTGTATTTCTGAAAACCAGCAGAAAGTAGTGCTTCATTTCCACCGTTGAAGAATACAGAAAGAGCTTCAGTAGGAAATGAAGTCATGTTTGGAATTCATACGCATTCAGGAAGCATCTATAGTAAATAAGTATTTTAGAATTACCTGAAATAACAAAAGATCCAACTACTCTGAAATGTTTTTCACAGAAGTCAGTAGACAGACACACACTGTAATGCCCGCAGAATTTTTCCCCAAGAGGTTATATTCCATTGTCATCATTACCAGATGTTTCTTCTTCACAGATTCTGGGATCAAAGACCCCCCTGTGCATTTCCAGATACAAAATAAATTTTCTTTCTGAAGCATCTTTCTCTCTGCCCGGCTCTCACACTGAAGTGCACCACTATAATTCTCTAGCTCCTGAGACTAAAAGTTGTAACGAAAATACCACTATACTCAGAGAAACATGGGAAACACCATAAGGGCATTCTCCTCAAGCCAGTGTTGGCCACCAGAGCCGACTGTCATGAAAAAATAAAACAAGCCTACAAAACTGAAACTGTTTTCTTAAATGTTAAATTTTAATCCAGTATCTTCAGAAAAAACATATCCAGGCAAATGTGTAAGCAATAGAGATCCTAATTTCAGTAAGAGGCACATATAAGAAAAATAGAATGGAATTTGATAAAAATGGGGTTGGGTTAAAAAAGAAAAAAAATGACACTGACAATGCCTTTTCTTCCCCAAAAACAGTTTATCATTCACCTTCTCAGAAGAATTTCAGTCTGCTTTCTAAATTAAAAAGTCACCACACTCTAGAACAGATCAGTACTAATTAGGAAGACTGGCAATGGTCATATTTAAGATAATGAATAATTCATGCTATGACAAGACAGAAATTGCAATTACCTGGACCTGAGACTAAAGACTTCTCAGGATCAATGCATGCAGCATTCGACTTTTCCCTACCACTCTCAGAGATGCTGCAAAATGATTACAGTAATGTTGTATGTATCAGATAGAGAAATAAAAATTTTTAAAAAGCAAGTTTTAAACAGGGAATGAAGTGACACCATCATATGATATTTCCAACACTTTCAAGCTATGTAAAGTCAGTCTCACCATTAGTTCAGGTAAAATGAGAGGTTATATTTTACTATGAATTTTCATTCAGTACATACACATTCGGTGGCACTTCCAGACACAGTTTAATACGATGCTTCAAAACTGTGCTAATATAGGTTAAAGTGATAATAAGCCATTGTGCCCACCTCAAATTACAACTGAGACGTATCTCAGTCTAAGAATATTCAAGAAAGGAAAAGGTTTAGACTGAGAATTTGTATTTAATGAAGTAAGAGCACTATACCTTCTTTCTGGAACAGCAGTTGAAGACACTGAGTTCTGTCATACAGAGGACTTCCTGCGTAGGACCAACACTTTCCCAACCCAAGCTGATTTCTGCATAGCCCGTGATTGCTTGTGAAGTCTTTTGTAAATTTGCACACAGCTCGCAAGGACAGTGCTTTCAAAAGGCTTTATGGTTTCCAGGACAGATTCAGCAAGCGGTTTTTTAACATTTACAATTAAAGTAACTGTACACTGCTGGGCGCACAACAAAAATGAGAGTAATCATCACTTTGAGATTTGAGAAGGGGACTACAGTTTGTGTTCTACTTTCCAAACTAAGAAATGCTTCATGAAATTTAATAGCATTAAAGGATAGGTCTATCCCATACTGCTAAGTAGGCAATCTATTCAAGGCAGTTATTGCTTCAAAGCTGAATTTTTGTAAAGAGTTTGAGTCAACAGTACACTAGAGCCTTCTCATTTCTCCCTCCTGAAAGAAATAACGAGCTGCAAAAAAGCCAAAGTTCTGGGCTGCTCTGCAATAGCAACCTAATAAAGAAATTCCAAATATTAAAACGCACATGAATCACAGTGAGAAAAACACACATTATTAAAGGGTCCTGTTATTAACAAAGGCACAAATATCAGGCATTACACAAAGGTGAACACTATGCATGTCAAGAATATCAGACAGTCATCCATAAATGGTAAAAATGAGGAGGAAAAAGAAGATCTGGCAATATAGACATTTCGTGACAACTTTTTTTATATCAGCTAACCTGACAATCAAAACCAGCACTGGTGAGCAGATATACGAACACTTCCACAAATTAGGAACATAACAGTTAGATTGGGACTATGAAAAACATAGCTAAGTAGTGAAAAGTCACTATTTACACACCAAAGTTCTCCAATCTTTCTAAAAAAAAAACAAAAAAAACAAACAAAAAAAAAACCAAAACAGCAAGAAAAATCATCCCAAAACAAACAAAAAAACCTCACTATCAAAATCAATCTTCAAAAGCAAGTGCTCACACTTCAAGGTAAAGCAAACCAAGAACCAAGCAATGGTCTGACAACTGCTATATAATAAATATTTTGCTGTGTTTCTTTTTTTTTCATTTGAAAGTATGTTTTCTCAACCATTAGCAAATGAGGCATATTTTTTAGGAATCTTTATAAACTTAAATATATGTACTCTTATTATTTACACAGACTACAGAAACGCGTTTTCTGTGTTAAAGTAGACTGACTTTGTGTGTTGCACAACACACTTACTGTTGAACTAGCAATTGTTCAGACAGCTCCCAGTCAAGCACCAGCCTGGTACATTGTGCTCCATACCAATCAGCATCTTCTGCACATCTGTCAGACACTGTTCCAAGAGCTCATACTCTTTGAAGGTCAATCCCCTTCCTACCACTGTCAGTACACCCAGTCAGCACAGCAATGACAAACATGAAAACTTCCCCATCTCCTACTCCAACCTTCAGACAAATCTTGAGCCAAAAAGCTTTCAGGTGGACCTTATTGGTACCTTTCATCTTTTTGGGATATATTGTAATAGAACTAAAAGACATACTAAGATACAGACCTGGATAAAGTAGTGTTCCGTAGAAGATCTAAAAAGCATGAGAAAACAATTTCTAACATGCACTGATTCTTATACTTGACCAAAGAATCATAGAATCGTAGAATGGTTTGGGTTGGAAGGGACCCTGAAGATCATCTCGTTCCAACTGCCTTGCTTTGGGCAGGGAGACCTTCCACTAGACCAGGTTGCTCAGAACATCATCCAACCTGGCCTTCAACACTACTAGGGATGGGGCACCCACAACTTCTCTGGACAACCTGTTCCAGTGCGTCACTGCCATCACAGCAAAAAACTTCCTCCTAGTATCTAGTCTAAACCTATTCTCTTTCAGTTTAAAGCCATTCCCCCTTGTCCTGTCACTACATGCTCTTGAAAACAGTCCCTCTCCAGCTTTCTTGCAGGCTCCCTTCAGGTCCTGGAAGGTTGCAACTAGGCCACCCCAAAGCCTTCTCTTTCCCAGGCTGAAACCCTGGTCACACTGCTTTTGGTGTAGCCCAGGACATGTTTGGCTTTCTGGGCTGCGAGTGCACATGGCTGGGTCAGGCTCTCACCCACCAGCAGCTCACCACCCACCCACTAAGTCCTTCTCAGCAGGGCTGCTCTCCATCTGTTCATCTCCCAGCCTGCATTGATACAGGGGGTTGCCCCAACCCAGGTGCAGCACCTTGTGCTTGGTCTTATTAAGGCTCCTAAGATTCCCATGGGCCCATTTCTCAAGCCTATCCAGGTCCCTCTGGATGGATCCCATCCTTCAGGAGCACCAACCACACCACTCAGCCTGGTATTATCTGCAAATTTGCCGAAGGTGCTCTCAATCTTCTTGTCTTTGTCATTAATGAAGGTATTAAATGACACTGGTCCATTAAGGACCCCTTAAGGGGCACCACTTGTTGCTGATGAGACTCTGAGCCACTGGCCACAACCCTCTGGATGCAAGTGTCCAAAAACGTACCCACCTAGCAGTCCACTCATCAAATCCATCTCTCTCCAACTTTGAGAGAAGAATGTTGTGGGGGGCTGTGTCAAAGGCTTTACAGAAGTCCAGATAAATGACATCTGCAGCCCTTCCCTTGCCCACTGAAACAGTACCATTGTCAAGTGTGAATGTTAGAGCACTTTTTTCTTTAATTAAATACAAAATCATTTTGAGGGCAAATGACATGCTTTTGAGAATTTGTATTGTAGCAGGAAAGCACGTCCCAAGGAGCTGGATCTGCTGTTATGATGCTGAAGGGCACAGGATGAAGCTGTAGGGAGAAACAACAAAGGAGAATAGGTACCAGATGGCAACCATAAACTAAGGACACAGCCATCTATCCCCTCTAGCATATTTTACATGCTGACAAGTACAGACACTTATAACACTGCCAATACAATCTGTCCATCTACACTTACCTCTAAAATGAGCTGAGGTCAAACTTTTTATCATCATACATATTTCTATCAAATTTCAAGTAAGTTATTTTTTGTGATGTGGCACTGTTTTATTTTAATGACTGATTTGACACAATTCATCTTATGTACCTGACATGAAAATCTTGAAATCATGCAGAAAGATAAATAATTACAGAGGAAAAATCCTAAATTAAGGTTTAATACAGTAAAATACTCAACGCTGAAAAAAAGAAGCTACAATGCAGTTAAGAACCATATTAACAATCAACATCAAATCTGTAATGCAATCAAAGTTTATAGAAGCTGTATGCTGTTTCTGGGTAGATCACATCTTCCTTTCAAGGTACATGACCAAGATGAAAACACCTTTTTTTTTAGCAAAAAGTTACAATGGGCTGTACCTGAAAATTCTGAAATTCTCCTAAAAACTTGTGAAGAACTTTTAGAAGCCTTTCAGCACTGTTTAGGAACAAAAAGTAGGACTGTCCTATATCCTTAAAAGAGCAGGACCGAAGAGTTACTTTGTGTGTGATTAGTCATTACAGAAAAAGGTATACCAGATAACACTATCTATCACAGATGAAACTAGAGAGCTTCCAACACCCGATGAATCCTTTGGCAGAGTTCAAAAGATTTCATTCATCTCCTCATGTTGGGAATGACACTGGAATAAACAGACTTTTCGGATTTCACATAGTTAAAAGAAAATCTGCACAGATTATAAAATCAGTCTAATCTATTATCACTCAATTTGCTTCATTCAAATTGTGATAACTTACATGAACAAGGGATCTGGCCTAGGACTCATTCCTAGCCTTTTAGGTATCTGATCTGAAGCAGAAGTGTTTCTTGACTGCCTTAAGATAAATAAACATTACTTTTATTTTTTGGAACACAACAAAAGTTTTCAAAACTTAAATTGAAAAATAATACACTAATAAAACTATATAGAGCCTACTTTTTTTCCCTGCAAACGAGTATGATTGAGCTGAACCACTGAAAGAGTGGTTAAGCATTGGAACAGGCCCCTGGGGAAGTGTTAGAGTCACCATCTCTCTTGAAGTGTTTGAAAAAAAGGCAGATGTGACACTTTGCAATATGGTTTAGTGGGCATGGTGGTATTTGGTCAACTGATGATCTTGGAGGTCTTCTCCAACCTTAGTGATTCTACGGCAAAAACCAACTTTTCTCAGTTTTAAAAGTGCAAAGTTATGTGGAAAGTCTTCATAGTTCCCTTATGACACTGACTCTCCCAAAGCAGCAGGTGGCATTGGAAAAGGTACAGCACCAAAACCACCCAAACAATTCCAGCACTGCTAAGAAGCCCTAATGATCTGCAAATGCACTCCAAGTATTGGCATGCAAATTAGACATCCTGATCAATCTTCTCTGCTTCCAAATTTGGCACATTTATTACAGCCTGAAAAAAGTCTTTAGAAAGTAGGCCAGGTTTTTACTCAGCTAAACTTGGCCACAAACACATACACAATCTGTCAGGGATCAGCGGCAGCATCACAAAGAAACAGTCTCTTTTGTATGAAGCTGGGTAGTCGTGAAGCCTGAAAAAAGAACAAGGTATTGGGCTTTAAAAATAGCCAAAACAAGAAGCTGCACAACAATCAAAGTTACTTGAGCATTAATGACCCAACAGACTGATGCCAAATTTGAGAACACAGATAAGAGAAGGAAAGTATTTTTCTTCAGCTGACACTATAACAGATAGCTTGAATAACATAACCAAGAGTATATCAACAGGGGCAATACAGAAGGGATACAGGCTACACACTCTTACCTGCAGAAGAAATCATGTTCTGATTTAGACTTCAACAAGAAATTTGAGATCCATTCCTTTCCTTCCTTATTTTAATTTCCTCTCTTACAAGGCCATCACACTGGTCAACTTGTTTAATCTCGAATCAGAGTGCTCCAAGTGGAAAAGAGTCAGTATTTGCTCTCATTCCCAGGAAGATTTACACTGGTCTAGGTTTATAGTACTCTCAAAACATTTCATGTCAAAGTACTGCAATTAAAACTCCTGATAGCAGAGCATTTATTTTATTACAAGTATATGCTGAAATCAATTTAGATGCAGAAGTGACATAAAAGCTTCATGCCAGCATATGATGCACTAGATTACCTGAATTCCTAAAAAAATCACAGATGGTAAGCAGGGAGATAAGAATCATGATCCTGGATGCCACATGAAACTTTCCATCTCAGATCGTCCATTCTAGGTGCTGGGGTTCACCCCCTACTACCCTGTCATGCAGCATCTGTAACGCATTATCTCAATGACTTCCCTGACAACAAATGTGCCCAAACTTTTGAAGCAGCATTTCCTGTTATCTAAAGGAAAAACACGCAAAAAAGATATTTTTTCTATCAGTGTTTATGCCATTTCCCTGGCATCATCTAATCTTCTGAATTTTAGAACATGGGAAGTAGCATTATTTCTTTTTCTTGCCTTTTAACTTCGAAAGAGCCATCAGATAATGACTCATGAATCACCTCAAGACATCTATAATACATTTCTCCAGAATCATTTGCTGACATAGCTTATGTTTTAAAAATGCATTAGCAGGAAAATGTTTATTCCCACCCTCAATTCAACTGACCTTTCAGATGACTAGATTTCTCTGGAACATAAGCTTCATTGTGCCCCTTCTTCACTGTCTGTCAGTCACCTGTCAGAATTCAAAGCTCTCTTACTTCTAAAGAGGTTCCTTAGGAAGATCAAAAAGCCAAGCCTCTCTGTAGCAAAGATTAATTCAGAACTAAAATCTTATTTCAACCCGAAGACATAGTCACTTTACCAAACATTTTTTGCTAAAAATAGGAGAGATACGAACTGGCTTCAGACTACCTGGTTCTACTGCTGTTCCTCTGAAACACTGGAAACATTGCTCCATGTCCTGA
Organism: Eulacestoma nigropectus; assembly: GCA_013397775.1. Lineage (NCBI taxonomy): Eukaryota > Metazoa > Chordata > Aves > Passeriformes > Eulacestoma > Eulacestoma nigropectus. Next base: position 295,259 of record VZTE01002919.1, read on the forward strand.
CAAGATTCATTTAAGGTGATTGACATGAGCTCATTAAAAGAAAAGCACAAAACCACACCAAAAAACGTGCTGAGATTTTTAGAGGCAAACTGTTTGCAACTGAGAATCCACTCCACAACAGAATTGTTTACAAGATCTTCCTAAATTGCTTCTAATGTTAAATGTGAGGTATCAAATCATCACACTCAGCTTTTTAAAATGTCATATTTGCTCAGAAGCATGGCACCTGTTCCCTCTGCACTCCTCACCAGCTCAGTGACACCACTGTTACAAAAAAATTGGGAAATTCATAGAATCCACAAAAAATTAGTCCCCAAAAAAATATTAATTTCCACAAACTTTTCTCTGCAGAAGAAAAAAAAATTAAGTACAATAGGAAAGTGTGTTCCATGCCTCAAAAATCAACAAATCTATTGAGCACAACAAATATACAATCTTAAAATAAAACTGACAGTGTGACTATTCACGAGTTTACAATTAAGCTTATTCTTAAGTGCTTCATCAAATCAGTTCCTTGATGAATATGCAGTTAAAATTTCAGGAAAAATGTGTACCATCATTGCAACTTACGTTGCTAGAAAAACATATATCTATTATGTTAAAGATTTACTCATATTTAGCAGACAGTTCCCAAACTTTTCTAGTTATATTCTGGCCTATTTTGTTTAATCTGAAGTTAAAAAAAAAAAATTCTTACCAGCTTTGATTTCTGCCAAATCTATTCCAGGAGTTTAATATTTCAACATTCCCTGATGTGTGCGCACTGCTGACAGCCTAGGAAAGTCTTCTAGCAGATGGAAATATTAAGCAATTAGGCTGCCCAGAGAGGCTGTGGATTCTCTTGAGATTGTCAAAACCTGCCTGGACACTGTCCTGTGCAACCTGCTGTAAGTCAACCTGCTTTAGCAGGGAGGTTGGAATAGGTATCTCCAGAGGTCCCTTCCAACCCCCACCATTCTGTGATTCTGCAATTGTTCTTTTCACACAAAAACGTGAGGGTAGATTAAAAGGGTGGAAACATACCCAAAATTAGACACAGAACACAGATGCTGAATCTGTAAAAAACCAGCACACACACCTCATATACTGTAGATGATCAGAAGATCCAAAAAGTAAGAGGCCTTATTAATTTATTTATTATTTCTAACACTAACTTACAGTTTCATCACTTAGAAGTTACCTCTTTCTTTTCTAATATATGACAAGTAGCAACATTTATTACTGTAAATACATATTTTAACAAAGTCCATTCAATACTTATGCCAGTTTTAATCCTCTCTGCTCCTGCAAACAGCTGTTTCTAAAGATCAGTTTATCTGAACGGCTTCAGCTGGTGAGACTGCTTCAGTTCATGCCGCCTGCAGACTTTGTACTGCAGCCTTTCCACATACATGAACTTGTCTGTACAAGAAACTAAAAAGGGATTTCAGCTGTGCAATATTTAGTAGCTCCACAGAACTGACTTCTAAATTGCCACAGTCTACTTTTCACGTGTTCTGAATTTCAGTAAATAGATGCTATGGACCGTCATGGTCTGCCTGCTAAACCTTTCAGTTTTGAAAGGTAACAATTCAAAAACATCTTCAAGGTACCAAACATCCTAAGTCTCCTTCCGACAAACGGTGGTTTCAAAAAAATATATATTCCCTCTCTCCTCTGAAAACATTATGTCCTGCTTTTCCACAAGAAGAAAAAAATTATCTCACACAAACAATAACAGACAAATTGGCTGAGTATAAAAAGCACAGGATGGCTATATCCAAAGTGCTGCAAAAGCAGAATATAAATGAACAAAGAAGCATTATCTTCATCCAATTTTGTGCTATTATAGTAATTTTAAGCATTGTCTGTTACAAGAGTAAGTTTGAAATTTGGAAGCAGATGCATGCTAGTTGTCAGTCAACACTCTCCACTTAATTCTTTATTATTGGGTCCATCGTTTTTCTTAAATGAGTTTGAACTTTTCCAATTACCCATTTTATTAGTGAGTTATTTGTATTTCCCTAAGTGCTACTACTGCTCCAGTGTTTAGACACAGCTCTATGTGTACTGCAGTGAAATGCAAAATGAGACTGCATTTCAGATAAAGTTACTTTTCACTTTTCCTTAAAAGCAAACTACAACACACAAGTTACTTGTAGTAGACAGTAGTGTCCTGTATTTGTATTGGGAAAAAATCATCATTAATAGCTGACAGCAGTCAGCACACTGGAGACTGAGAGCACAGAGGGAGACTCAAAGAACACACACAATATTGTCTCATGCACCTGCAGAATTTCCCATGAGATGGAGTAAACTTTCAAAACCAGTTAACAGTAGTGTCAGTTAATCTGCAATACTCACAGGATTTCGCAAGAGGAAACAGCCTCAAGTTGCACCAAGGGAGGTTTAGATAAGGTATTAGGAAAAATTTCTTCCCCAAAAGGTTTGTCAAGCACTATAACAAGGTTGCCCAGCAAAGTGGTTCAGTAACCGCCCCTGGGGTGATTTAAAAAGCGTGTAGATAGGCCACTTGGGTACATGGTTTAGTGGTGGACTTGGCAATGCTGGGTTAATGCTACTCGATGATCTTAAAGGTCTTTTCCAACCTAAATGATTCTATGACTGTGAACAATTCAATTAATTCTTAATTACTTTAAGGATGGTTCTTTTCAGTTTTACACGCCTTGTCTGTATATTTCAGTACACAATCCACTTACAGAAAAAAAAAAGACAGGATGGGAAAGTTAGTCAAACATCTTACAGACTCAAAAGCAAATAGAATGGAATGCTTTCAATTTCAAATGGCAACAAACCCCAGCTAAACAACGTCAATCGTTTAAAACATTCACGCACAAATACAGATCTCCTGTACTGATTTAAGTAAGAGAAGAAGAAGGTTGTATGAAAGACATGAGGAATCATACCTGGCCAGGAAGATGTTCTCCAGATATTACAATAAAATTTTACATTGAAATAGATGGAAGTTTCAACCATACAGATTTTATTTTTCCAGGTGTGATGGGGAAAAACCAAAGAAATTTATCCATTTCTTTTTACACCCATTTCCAAAAGATCGGATAAATTATTTTTAAGGTTAATCTAAGTTATCTACTATTATTCATATGCAATTTACACTGCCCGTCCTGTTTATTAATCTTTCACTTAGCATTAAGAAAAGTCAGCTGAACTGCAGAGTAACTGTTGAAAGACCAATCAGGAGAACGGACAGCACCATTATCACCACAGCAGGATGAGACTATCTCACTGCAAGTAGCTTCTGCTTCCACTGAACTGAATGGGAAACTTTTCATACATCACCAGAAAGGCAAGCATAAGAAAGACCTCAGACAATGCCTTTTTTGCCTCCTCTCTCTATGAAGCAACTGCTTATTGAATTTCCACAAACTGCACCCTTCAGGTGTTTCTTGTTCTGTGGTGTAGGCAGCCTGTACAGTGCAATTAACCAGTGCAGTGGGCAAAAAGACACAATCCAATATGACTTGGACAGTATTGTTGCATTGACAGTATTGTTGTGTTGACCTTTTTTCCTCTCAGATCAAACACAAAACCCCAACCAAATAAAAACCCCCAAAACCTAAACCACTTTAGGAAAGAGTAAGTTTATTCTTTAAATGGATATCAAAAGTGTGTTAAGGACTTTTTAAGCTCAAGAAGATACTTTTTTCTTACTCTAGGTGCCTTGTGCAAAGCAGGTCAACCAGTAATTTTAAAAGGTAGAAGAGGATTTTTGGCCTGCAGAGGAAAACAGGTATTAGACCTTAATACTTACTATGGAAATCAAAGGACAATTTCACTTCATAACTAGCAAAAACAGACAGAACCTCAGAACATTGAAATGAGTTTCATCTAACCAAACTCACATCTACAACCAACAAGAAAGCTACTTCAGTAGGGACCATGGGCCCTCTCCATTGTCCAGGGATACTCAGTGCTTCCCACTGTAATGACCCTCTGCAATTGCTCAGCTCTGGCAATGTCATACAGTCAAGACTAGCAATTACTATAAAAAACAGCCCTTCCCCCAGCGCGAGTTTTCCAGAGACCTTAATGTAAAATAACATTGGTTTCATTTTCGGAAACCAAGGCTGGAAAGAGCATGATATTTTTCTCACAAAAATTATTGACAGGTAATTTTTCAAAACTCTATGCCTTCACACAGGAGGACCAAGCACTTTAACCCCTTGAGATCTTCACTAGCTCTTTTGCCAATGAGTTACATACATTAGTTTTAATTAGTTATAAAACAACGTTAAAACAATGTTAAATTTGCTAAGTAACTTCCACATCATTCATCAAGTGTCTTCTAAACCTTTCTTTGCTCTTTGCTCTTAATTCTGCTCAGAAAATACCCATTCAATAAATGTTTCTCTTCCAGCATTTATTGTCTGAGGAATGCTGGTATATTTTTCTCTTAAAGGGAGAAGGCAGATAAACAGAGATAATTACTAATGACTGTTACAAACCTGGTTTTTATAGTTTCCCTTCCCCAAACCATTTTACCCATCTCAAACACTGCTTTTTAAAGGAGAGGTGAGAGTAGTTCCAGGTAAACTGACTGAACAGTACTAAAGCAGAAGGTAAAGCAGAGGGCATACATTTTAACAGTCCTGCCAACAGGAGGACTAATTACTTGCTCCAATCTGAGAAAGTATGAAATAAACTATAAATAATTCTGTGGAGAATGTGTACACAAGCTCCTGAACTTCTCTGATTTGACTTCAGTAGGAGAAAACTCCATAATCACTCATACTTTCACCAGCCAGCAGACACTAGCTTCCAGTTGCCAGGTCTTTCACGGCATTCCAGTCTCCTTGTCTCTGTAGCCCTGTTCCTTCTTCCTTGCTCCTTCTATCAGAAGAGCTGCATTTGTCACTTCCTCTCTCCCCTTCCGTTTTATGTAACTTCCAACCAGTACATCAAGACTTTATTTCAGTTACTTCTACCATACTCCAATTTTCTCCATTTTTGCAAGTCAGGATCTTTCCTTAGTCCTCCATCCTGTTATCCTGTATTTTGTGCTACCTTCTTTCCCACAACTGTTCTACTCCTGCACGCAAGTTATCCACCTCCACAATCTCTGTCCAGCCATATGGCTCCACCACAGCAAGTCACTGAGCTGGGGCTGTGGTTTGAAACCAGGACCTGGCAGGGCAGGTACAGCTGTCCACTTCAAATAACCAAAGATCTCATTTTCCCTCCTGCTCCATAATCCCACATAGCAAACAACTGGCCAGTGAGAGCTGCTGGCTGCTCAGAGGACAGGCAGATTTGAAAGGCCAGCACATGTGCACCATGGGAAGGAACCTCTCCTGTAGAACCATGACCTCAAAGACAGCAGATGCCCAAAATCTCTGCCCATTGCCATGGAATAGGTCCCATTTCCTCGAAAATAAGCCCTTTCCTGTCCACATTCCAGCAGGGGAAGTTCTCAGTAACAAATATTTTTGGAATAAAGAGCTGCTGAAGACTTTTTTTATACTGGCCGTATAGAATTGGATGTTCACAAGAAACACAAAATACACACCCATCATGCAATGGCATTTTTATATGGTTGAGAATTTAAGTTCCTCCTTGGTCTTCCCCTCTCTAGGGTTAATAACACTAATCTCCCAATATGATCTCCAATATAAGGCAACATTTCTCAAGATTCCAGCTTGATTTTCTTGTTTCCTTCTGGATGGAAATTGATCCACATCTTTTCTACAATATCTTACCAAAGCTGAACAGAACAAAACAAATACTTTTCATGTCTTACACAAAGCTCTGCTTACACTTAATGTGTTTACACTTTGCAGTTGCATGGCATCCTTACAAAGTGTCTGATTTCCATGCTTACGTTTTTCCCTGACCAACTATATTGAACACAGACCCTCACAGAACCCCAAGACCCTTCCCACTGTCTCCTCCTAATCAACTCAAAAAGAGTGACATGAAGAGGTTACACTGCAATTACACAGTGTGACTTTTCTGTGGCATCATCTTTGTGTTACATCTGGTCCCAGATACAATAAACACAGAGTACTAATAAAACATTCCACTGAATTTGGGGTCTTTGATGCTGTCTTCTTATTTTTTATTGAAATCACAAAGACCCATTTCCACCTATATTAAAAAAAAGCATTTAGTTTATTCCAAAAGTTCATAAATCATTTAGAACACAGTTAATATTGGAAGACCTTTTTATCACCACAGTGGGCAATTTTTTCCCAACAGTTCAGAGAGAATTAAATTTGATAGGAGAAAAAAAGTCACAATAAATATTATATAGTCAAGAGGGTGTTTGGTCGAAGCGCATCCCCAAAACATGCACAAGCAGTCTCTGAGGACTTCATTATGTTTTTTCTCCTGGCCTCTTCAGTCGTCTTCCTCATTTTCATTGTCACAATAAAAGTGACAAAGCTCCTAATAATAAATGTGATACATAATTTACATTCACAGCCATGACATCACTGTCAATCCATGTAGATTAATGAAGTGAAAATCTCCTTTTAAACAGTAGAAATCATTATTTAAATACAACAAAGTGAATTATAGCTCAGTGTATTACCTGCAGTGCCAATCACACCATTCAGTTCTTCAAAACAGACTTTAAATAAAGCTGTAAGACTCACCAGCACCATTTCCTCATGATTGTGCTTGCCCCTACTTAAAAAATTCTTCAAAGAGCAAATCTGGAATTTGTATTTTTTTATTTTAATTAAAAGTTTTTCTGGATCATGTTGCAGCTCTATTATCGAGTACAAAAGGATCCTGATTAAATCTAGCCAGATTTATCGTAGTTTCAACTTAATGCCAAGATGGTTGCTGACAATCTGAATGAGGAGGATTTCTAAAGAATATCATCTTAGCAGTAATTCCTGAGATTATGTCAGTATCAAAGCATTTATCTAACATCGACCCATTACAGGATGAGGATGGTCACCTCACAAACAGGGACAGAAACAAGGCATGGGTGTTTTACACATTCTTTGCCTCTGTCTTCAACATGGATGATGCACCATAGGGGTCTTAGTGCCCTGAGCTGGAGGACCATGACTGAGAGAATGATCAAATCCCAGTCAATCCTGAAATTGTGCAGAATCTGCTGCTCTAGCTGGAACCCTACGAATCTACGGGGCCTGACGGGATTCATGCAAGAATAGTCAAAGAGCTGGCTGATGTCATCACAAAGCCTCTCTTGATGATTTTTGAGCCATCTTGGAAATCTGGAGATGTCCCACTTGACTGGAAGCTGGCAAACACCCCGATTTTCAAGAAGGGCAAGAAGGAGGACCCCGAAAACAACAGGCCTGTCAGTCTCACTTCAGTGTCTGGTAAAACCATGGAAAAGATTATTCTGGGAGGTACTGAAAAGCACCTGAAAGACAATGAAGTCATGGGTCACAGCCAGCATGGCTTCCTGAGAGGAAAGTCCTGCTTGTCAAACTCGTTTTCCTTTTATGACAAAGTAACCCACCAAGTTGATCAAGGGAAGTCAGCTAATGTAATCTTTTTGGATTTCAGTAAAGCTTTCAAAACTGTCTTCTCACAGAATCCTTCTGGACAAATTGTGCAGCACACAGCTGGATAAACACATCATGGGATGGGTGAGCAACTGGCTCACACATCAGGCACAAAGGGTTACAGCGAAGGGTGACATCAGACTGGTGACCTGTCACTAGTCAGGTCCTGCAGGGCTCCATCCTTGACCCTGATCTTCAACATCTTCATGAATGACTTGGATGCAGGACCAGAAGGGACACTAAGCAAGTTTGCATATTATGCAAAATAGGGAGTGATGCCAGGATGATTTTTTGCCTTTTTTTATATATACCCCTTTTATATAGTTTTTTATAGTCATATACCTTTTATATAGTTTTATGTATTTTTAGTGCTTTTAGCTCACATACTTGTAATTCTTTAAGTCTGATAACTTAGCAAGACCCAGTATTCCATTAAGCTGGGAAACCAAACATCCTGGAAGCTTCACAGTTCGAGGTCAAAAAAGACCCAGACACCAAGGTCCTCTCTAGAACACATTCTGTAAACTAAGATAGGCCCATCCAGGGGGAAGGTTCCTCGGATGAGGGGTTCACTCGAGCCTCTCTCATTGGGGAATCTTTAATAGATATGCTAATTTGCCAGGCCTATAATTGTGTGTGCATTTTCGGTGTGTGGGTGGGTGCATTCCACCTGGATGTGGTGTACCTAAAGATCCTTAAATAAATACGGAGGTAAAAACCCTTTTTCTCCTCTAAATGTGTTTGGCTTTTGATTTTAAGACCAGGAAAAGGCAACAGGAGGAGCTGTTGACTCTCTCAAGGGCAGGGAGGCCCTGCAGAGAGACCTCGACAAATTAGAGGGCTGGGCAATCCCCAACTGTTTGAAGTTTAACAAAGATAGGTGATGGATTCTGCACATGGGTGTACAGACAGACTGGGGAATAAGAGGCTGGAAAGCAGTGCCATGGAAAGAGACCGGGGGATCCTGGTCACTGGAAAGCTGAGCATGAGTCAGAAGTGCCCTGGCAGCCAGGAGGGCCAAGCGTGTCCTGGGGGGCATCAGGCACAGCATCGCCAGCCGGGAAAGGGAGGGAATTGTCCCGCTCTGCTCTGGGATGGCCTCACCTCGAGTGCTGGGGTCACCACAATATAAGAAACCTGTTGAACTATTAGAGAGTGTCCAAAGGAGGGCAACAAAGATGGTGAAGAGCCTTGAGGGGAAGCCTTATAAGGAGCAGCTGAGGTCACTTGGTCTGTTCAGCCTGGAAAGGAGGAGACTCAGGGGAGACCTCATTGCAGTCTGCAACTTCCTTGTGAGGGGAAGAGGAGAGGCAGACACTGATGTCTCCTCTGTGGGGACCAGAGATAGGACCTGAGGGAATGGCCTGAAGTTGTATCAGGGGAGGTTTAGGTTGGATATCAGGAAAAGATTCTTTACCCAGAAGGAGATTGGGCACTGGAACAGGCTCCCCAGGGAAGTGGTCACAGCACCAAGCCTGACAGAGTTTGAGAAGCATTTGGACAATGCTCTCAGGCACATGGCATGACTCTTGGAGAGGGTCCTGTGTAGGGCCAGGACTCGATGATCCTTGTGCATCCCTTCCAATTCAGCATATTCAGTGATTTGGTGATATTTTTAGGACGTCATGTTCAAGGACACTCTCTACTGCTTTTTGGTCTTGCTGGATTCATACTGCTTGGTTAAAAATTCAGGTTTAGCTGAACTCATCATGACTAACAACTGACAGCTTAGTACTCAAAATGCAACAATATAGGAGAAGATTTATTTACCTCTTGTCAAATAGCCTACATGCCACTTGCTATGAAACTGCTCTCTACCAAATTAGACAATGTGGCTGAACAGAAAACCTGTGGGCTGTTTTCTCTCTTGCCCAACACTTGCAGAGTGACCTTCAGCAAACCACCTGCTGTTTGAGTCGCAGTGGAACAGAGGTAACATACGTGCTGACTTCATGTGCTATATATGGCTAAGCTACCATGATGATGCACACTGCTCAGAGGTGATACACTCAATATAAAACTCACACTTACCTCAGCGAGACAGAAATTCACTCTCTGAGGATTCAGAAAGTATTCATTTGTTACTGAAATTCCCAAAAGACACATTCAATACTTGATGATTAAGAGAATGAAAATGGACTTTTAATGTGGTAAAATGTCACAGGAATGGCAACCAAATTCAGCCATTCTGTACATTCAGTACGTTCTCCCTGAACATCATTAATGGAAAATGAAATTAAAGCCAAAAGGTCAGGATATCAAAAGGAAAACATTAACCTAAAGAACATTTAACAGACACTTTTTATTCTACTCCCTTTCCTGTAAACCAGATAACAAGTGATACTATTTCCATTAAGAAAAGATTAATTTGCTATGTGCCAGTGGATGGAATCAGTTGTCTCCACATAAGACATCGAGAATCCTTTAGGCTTTCTTAAGAAGACATCCATGTCCTTCAGCTGACTGACCAACAGGGAGGAAGAGGCAGCAGATGCCCTCAAGACACAAAGGCAAGTAATGCCTCACCAAGTAAGCCAGACCCCAACACCAGCTAGAGAGCTGACAATGTGCTAACCAAAGCATCACCCCGAAGTCTTCCATTTCTGATTCCTCTCTGGGACCATTTTTTTTTTCCTAGCTAAAACCCAAAAAGAAGCAAGGTCAGTGTACCTCTCATTGTCCATCTTTCTGGATTCTAACTGCACAGCTCCACCACTTGTCTTACAGAAAATTCAAAACACTCCTGGAATGGACTGTGTCACTATGAAACACACTTCATTCTCTTTGAGATGCATTTCACAGTGTAAGCCAAAGGAGGAAGGCAAAAGGCATAGGCTACTGCAAGGAAAATCCCACCCAACTGCATTCTCTCAACATGGAACACAACTATGCTTACCAAAAAGGGATAATACCATTAAAGGCATACACAGGACTGGAGACGGAGAATTTTTTTTTTTTTTTTACATAAAAGCTTATACTGAGGGGCTGCATAATACAAAAGTAGGACTGGAATTGCATATTTTTTAGTACAAATTTTCAAAAGAAGGCTCATGTGAAGTCAAAGTGTAAAGCCTAGTTACGAAGGATCAGCTGTGTACAAAATGTAAGAAACTCTGTCAAATTATCTCTGTTTTTTCCCCAGTAATTAACGTCTGAAACAAATTATCCACACTGCTTACAAAGTAGAAATTCAACGTATTTCATGATTATTGCAACAACAAAAACTACACTAAACAACACAGCAGTTTAATTATTATTACTCTTCTTAAAAGTTACAGCACCTCTGGATACGGAAAGTAGGAGGTCTTAAGGAAAATTACTTATATTCTAACACCACTAAAGGCTATTGTTAAAGAGAAAAATTAAAAAAAAGTTTGATTTATAAACCATAGCATTAAAAAAAATAGAAATTCAAAAGGTATTAAAAGGGATTTGTACTAGAGTTGAACACGGAAAAGAAAAGGTTTTCTTCATCCTTTAAAAACAACTAATTTTACTTAACTTAAAAATTATATGCTCAGTCAAGCATGACATCTTTAAACGGATTCTTCATCAACAAGCCCTTCTGTTACATACAAAATTTCAAGTTACAATATATTCAAGAGGCCAGAAAAGAAACCTACTGCTGATGAGGCTACAAACATGGTGGGGCAAGTGGCTTTTACAAAAAACAACACTAGTGTGCAGATCCACAAATAAGTGATGGAGCTATAATAGTAACACAGAAAATATAAATCTAAAAGTAGTACTTTTCTAAATTTAGGTGGGGTTTCTTTAACTTTGAAAACGTAATAGTAATATAATAAAATGAGTAGCTAAAGCAACTAGCACCAAGGAGTTTTAGCTGCCCAAGGAGAACATAACTAATACAGTACAGATTTAAGGCAAAACTTTATGACAACCCAATTTCAAATAATTTTTTGGAAGTTCGGAAATTTGGTTCATAATAGGTCTCCAGTGGTGATTACCAACACAGCACCTTTGACTGACTATATCGACAACATGCTATGATCGACAGTATTTTCATTGAATTACTGGAAAAAATTAAATTACTTGATGATGCAAAATCATATAATAAATAATTAAGCCAAGAAAATCAGTGGTATGGTTCACTGAAGACAGTAATTTAACTTCCATGAACAACAAGGCTCAAGTGAAGAAGCAGCGATCTACTAGAAATTTAAAAAATAAAAATTGGGAAGGCTGCACTTAATTATGAACTTCAATCTAAAAAACTATGAAGAAGAGTTAGGGATCATTAACAGCTAACAAACAAAACACATTTCCTAGGAAAACATTCAAGAAAACAAACAAAATTTAATTTGAATCTGTAAAACTTGAATCTCATATAATCTGAAATAATAAAGAGTCTGTATGACATCTGTTGTTGTGGCAGCTCCCCCAAGACAGTATCAGAGAACAATATCCAATTTAGGTGCCCACATACTGAAAAGAGTTCAGAAGAACATGACAAGAATGACTGAGGCAACAGAAAAGTATGTTTTTAAAGGAGCACACCACATGTAACCTCATTAGTTTGTCAGAAAAAAGGCTGAGGAGAGTTAATACAAATTGAGAATAAAGAGTTGTCTAAATCAAGAGTTGTAGCCATGCTGTCTCAGACTAGAAAAAAAAAAAATCAAACAAAAAAAGGGTGTGAAACTTGCTACACTTTAGAAGTACTCAGAGGAAAACCAAAGAAGTTAAAAGGCAGCATTGTTTTGCAAGAGAAAATGAAACAGCAAAAGGAATGGAAAGAGCACTAACAGGGATTTCTCTCTCTGCCTGCCCTGCATGCCCTGTGCTATCTATAGCTGACCAAAAGAATGAGGGTGAGAGCTCAGTCAAAGAGAAGAAGAGCTTTGCTAGAAGATACCTTAGTTAACCCAAAGGAGTTATCAAAAGAAAAACTGAAGCTGTCAGCAATCACCCAGTATAAATAAAGATGATATGCAAATATACTGATGACAGCAACATTTGAACAGTACTTACACAACTGGTTGCATACTAAGGCCTTTTTTAAAAAAAGAAATCAGCTAAAAGATGAATGTACAGAAACCAATGGCAATACACTTTTCTCCTGAAGGCACTAGGCCAGCTGTGATTCTCTACACAAGCCTTTGAGATGCATATTTAAATGAATACTTATTTTTTTTCCTCTGGAAATTATATTTAGAGAAACAAAACATGGCAGATGTTACTACTTTTCCAGATGTACGTTTCTGTCTCAAATCAACTCTCAGCACTGAAGGTGCCCTGGCTCACTCTGCTCCTTGCCAGGCAGCAGCAAACCACAGCCCACGAGCTGAGCCAGGCGTTGGCACCCAAGTCAGTCGTAGAGATTTTGGGAGATTTTTCTAGGACACTGATACCTCAAAATCTTTATGCACATGAAGTGTGTGTTTACAGACACAAGCTTTTTACTTCAGAGTTGTACAGACATCGACATTTATTTTGTGAGACTTCTCTGTAACATGATCTCAGTAATAATCTTGCAATTTACAGTGTTGGCTGCCCCCTTATTTCTACACAGCTGGAGCTATAGGAGTTGCATATGCTCTTCTGCTATCACTGTGGACTGCCTGCTACTGCCAACATCAAGGGCGTGCCACAGCACTATTCATTATAGCCACACGCACAAAAAAAAAATCATTACAAGGGTGGTGAAGCACTGGAACAAGTTTCTCAAAGACCTGGAGCAGAGTCTAGAGCATCTCAAATTCAGTACAGACCTTGCTTTCAGAAAGAGGTTGAACTGGAGTCCTGAGCTCCCTCTCTACCCTCAATGACCCTGTGACAGCTCATTTCAGTCAACACCAGCCTGGGCTGACATGGTAACAGCACATACTATTTGATACATAAACTGACAGCAGGAGAAAGCCCAGGTAGCTTGGCAAGCTTCTCTTCCTCAGAAAAAACCTTCTACAGCTCACGCTAAAAGCATACTGCCACTTTCAGTGACACATGACGTATTTATCCTCTTTTAGAACTTCTGCTGGAGAGCAGTTTCACAGAGCATGTTGCCAAAGTGAAAAACATCAGCTACACCTTTCTGTTTCTGTACAGAACTGCCACCCCATGCCCCCAGACTGCCAAACAGCTGCTCTGCCAGCTCCCATGGGGACAGGCAGCAAAAACCTGAACAGCAGACACCTGTAGGTGATTCCTTGAAATCCATGCTACTTCACCAGGTATCCTCTCAGCTCTCCTCCCCTTGCATATTCCCCACACTGCTCCCCTTTTTATATCAATCTGGTTCTTTTCATACTCTATGTCATTGGCTCATCAGAAAATCTCAAGCTAAGCATTATATTGTTCCTGTTTTCCCGAGTATCCAACACCCAGATCCAACATAGATAGTTGCCATCTTTCAGATTATTAAAGAGCTTATTATAAACAAAAGATGTAAAAACAACAAGCAATAACAAAAACTACAGCCCCAGCTATATGTTATGATTTCAGTCTTAAAAACAACCACATAAAAAATAGGATCCAGGAACTGTTTTGTTAGTCCAAAGCCAGTAAAGAATGAACCCACACAGAATTGGTGATCCCAATTAATTTAAGCAAGATTTGTATCATGCTTCATTGGATAAAAAACATTTTTTTGCAAACTACTAACAGGACCTTGCTTGTCCCTTGTCCTACAACCATTGCTATATTATGGCTCTGCCTGCATCTGTATTTCTCTGAAACCACTGAAGGTAAGGATTGACTGCTTTGAAAGGTAACGCTCGTGCCTAAAGGAGCACAGAAACATGGATGAAGGGGCTGGGATTCACTTTGCTGATCCTAACTTCCTGCACTCCATTTTACATTAAAGGGAGAGACAGGCATGGGCACTAGACATAGAAAATGAAACAAATCACCCTTTGCTAACAGCTCATACAACCCATTACTATGCAATGCTAGACAAATTACCTCAGACTGGGTGCTAATACATCTGAGCTCCAGGTTAGGATGTGCTTTGCCATGAGAGGAGCCTGAATAGCTGGGCATGGGTAAGAAAAACCTTCCTGACTGCTTACCCTGTAAGGCCCTTGTGTCTGCAGATGGGCAACAGAGACCAGGAGGTGTATGAAATAGGAGAGTTGGAGCCCACTCAAAGCCAAGGAAACGCAGCAACCCTGGTCCAGTCACAAGGCGCTCCTGTGCGTGAAGCGCTCCCGGGGAAGTGCTGCTCTGCCGCTCCTGGGCACGTGTGTTGCAGTGCTGCTAGGTACTAGACAAGAGTAGTAGCTAGCTTCAGAGTTTATTCAATCTCATAATTAAGTTCTCTTAAGTACACTTGAGTTCATTTGGAAGAGCACATGCACATGATGAGAGAAAGAGAATGATTTAGAAGAGTAAATACAGGAGTACCATTAAAAAGTCAAAGCACTCCACAATCACAAGTGGTAACCTTGCAGTAATATCAGGTATTTTCTAAAAATGTAAACTCTGTGGTTCAGGACTTTGGCATACAACAAAATACTGTGCAGTAAGTAATAATCCATTATAATCCATGTGGTTTATAGCATCAAAAGAGAACCTGCCCCAACAGGGATTATGTAAAACAAAATTCAATGTAAATGCAAAATCACTTTTCATGTTCAAGCAGGGGCAAATCCATCAAATTAAGCTCAATAAAAATCACAGTAAGACTGAACTAACAGAGTTCCTCATCATTGCAAAGGACAGAATCACTACTTAATCTCTGTAGCATACAAAATGTTTTGGTTTCACACACCTCACCTTTACAAGGAACCAATATCACCAACAGAACATCAAGCTTTGCAAGTTTGCTATCACTAACCACACAAAAGAAATATATGAACTAAATACCTGCTTTTTGGAACAAAGCGAGGAGGAGAATTAAGATCTGATCCCATGTATCACCTTAGCTCACATTATTTTGCATCTTTGTTGAAGTTGCAGGACCATTATTAATTCTGTCCCAGAAAGTCACTGCACACCTTTTCAGAAGTTTGAAGGGAAAACAAATGTCACTGATTTTAAACTCTAGAAAATACAAAATTTCCAACAAGCTTGTTTTCTTCCTATTTTTGTAATTACAATATTAGTCATACAACATAAAACATTACAACTGGAAATGAAACAATACCTGAAGCAAATAGATTTTTCTTAATGCTACCAGAAAGACTTTCAATGTAATCTTTCAAGACACTTGCTTTGCCCTGGAGATCCTACCCATCACTCCCAGGAAAAGAGGTAGCCACAAAAGCTTCTTGAAAATCATTAGAAAATTAGTTAGTCTTTTTGTTTACAGTGAAGCAGCACCACTATCTCCTCTCCTACTTTTCATAGTTTGAAGACTGAGAATATAAAGTCATTTTTATTTTTTCAGGAACAATTCTTCAGCAGATTTCTAAAACCATTACATCCTGGGAAGTAGAGCATAGGATTCAAATTAACTCATTCTGGGACTTCTCTCCAAGTCCTAGTTGCTTCACTTACTAGTCTAGTTTCTCACTAGAGAAAGTCCCTGGGAAGAGGAGCAGCAGAATACTAAATATTTTGTCTACTCAATTACCAAAGATTTATAAAGAACAAAGAATTTCTCTAGCTCACCCAAGTGAAATATGGACAAGGCTAAGAAAAATTTGTAAAGGACATTCTGAATGGTGGTAACAATTCCAAAATATTATCAGTGTCACATTTTCAACTACTCATTCGTATTTGTTATCAGTGACATCTTTATCAAACCCCTAATGAAAATAAAGCAAAATTTCCAGTGGAACATAAAACCAAGTGGAAAATGGCTGTGGAGAGAAATCACTCCCTCCCCAGAAAAACACAATTGGGTCCTATGACACCAAAGCAATTTTCAAACCCAGTTGCATAAAATTCATAACCACATACCTCAGACAGATACAGCTGGTTGACTTTGGAAGTTAAAGAAAACTACTCAGCTTCTTGAACACATCTGATATTTGGAAAAGGGCTTTGCAGTTTTCCTTTGCCTGAAAAGCAAACTTCTCTGCACAAGACTTTTATTCAAAAGCTACTGATTATCCTACAAGAGTTAGATCTCAATCAAATGGAAAACAATGAGGTTTGTTTCACTCCCATATGGAATCTAGTCCAGTCTGCCAAGAAAATAAGCTTGCTGAAAAAAAAAAGAGAATAATAATTTGTGTTCATTTAGTCCCTCATCTAGCCAATAAAAAGTACTCTTGCTAACTCCCTGGGACAGAATAAAGAACAAAACCAAGAGATACAACAACTAATAAACTAATATATATTCCTGTATTCATAATAAGCTCAGTATCTTTTAGAAGGATTTCATTTGTGCAAGATGAAAACATGTAAGATCTTCTATCCACTATGGACAATTACTTTGGTTCACTCTTTCATCTTTTAAGTAGCTTCTCTTTGCTTTAAAAGAATTTTTTTTAAATCTGCTATTTCTTATGCAGGTGCTTCTCCTAAATGTACTCTGATTTGAATGTTAAATTACCTTGTGTGCCAGACAACTCCTTTTTATAATAAATAAGAATATTTTTTTGTGATCACTCTGATATTTTTTTAAAATATCATCGAGTCCTTTTTTTTACTGAACACGTGATATATTCTGCTTTTAACATCTAGGTATTTTTTTCTTGTGATATATTGAAACATCATTATTTTCTGCTCAGTAGGTGCCACACAGCATTACTTCTTGGTTAGCCAGTCTGTTTTATGTATCAAGCACACCCTGGAAAGCTTCTTTTATTTTTATGAAGGAGCTTTAAAAAAGAAAAAAAGAACTGTAGAGAAGGTTAAAGAGCCTTACCAACCCTGAATCATTTTAACTTTCACAGCCTAATTTCCAAGGCAACTTTTCTCAATCCTTTTTACTGTAAACACCACTGAACCTGAGGGCTTTCAGCTTGGTCACAAAACAAGTAGAAGTAATGAACCTAATAAAGCAAGTGATTGGGAAAAGCTACGATAGATTTACCGAGGGCAAACCACGTCAACTAACCTGATCAGCTTTTACAACAAAATAATCTCTTCTGTCAACATAGGGAGAAGAACACGATGTTGTTCATCTAGACTTCAGCAAAGCATTAAATGCTGTTTCCCATAGCCTTCTCCTGGACAAACTGGCAAGATACAGATGGCACGCGCTGTCTGCAAGATGGGTTGGAAACAGACTCGCAGGTCAGACTCAAGGTGGTAATCATGGGTTTTCACTCAGGCTGGCAGCCTGTCACACGTCATCCCTCAGGGATAAATACTGTTCAACACCTTCATAAATCATTGGCATAACGGGATCAAAAATGCCATTACCAAGTCTGCTCATGACACACCAGAAGGCAGAGCCAGCCTACAGAGAGGTGGACAGACTGTAGTGGAAGAGTGGAGTAGCAAGAACAGTACAACATTTAACAGACAAGTGCAAGGTCCTGCACTTGGGACGATAGAACCAAAGAGCCCAGCACAGGATAGGATTTATACAGCTGGGAAGCAGCTGTGCTCAAAGGGATCTGGGGGTCTTGGTGGACAACAAGCTGACCATGAGTCAGCAGTGTGTCACTGAAGCAAGGGCTTGAATACCGGGCTGGATCCGCAGGGGATTTACTAGCAGAGGTAGGGATGTGATCATCACACTCTGCTCAGCATTTCTCAGGCCACACCTACTGCAGGCCACACCTGCAGTATCATACCCAGTTCTCATCCCCACAATTCAAAAAACATGCAGAGAGATCAGAGAGGGTCAAAAGAAAGGCCATAAAAATGACCAAAGGGTTATAGAACATGCCCTTCGATGAAAGACAGAAGGAATTAAGCCTTTTCTCTCTGGAAAAAAGAAGGTTCAGGGAGGACCTCACAATAGTATTCCAGTATGTAATGGGTAGCTACAAAGAGGATGGAGGCTCTCTCTTCAAAGAAGCCACAAGGAGAAGACAAAGGGGAAAGGGTACAAACTACACCAAGAGTGGTTTCACCTCAGCATAAGATACACATTTTTTATAGTAAGAATGTTCATTCCCTGCAACAGCCTCTCTCCAGGGATATGGTAGAGATCCCATCACTGGAGGTTTTCAAGATGAGATTAGAGAGGATGGTAGATAATTTCATCTAGGTTCCCATTCCCAAGAAAGTTTGGAACAGATAATTTTTCAAGGTCCCTTCCAACCTGGGCTGGTTTATGATTTTATGACTGTAATTTTCAAAAGCAAATACAGAATTTCTGTAGCTACTCTAGCTTTATTAAACCTTTTTTCCCACTAAAAGGATGCTGAAATCAGAAGGGCTGTTCTTTCTTCGGCTTTGGTTTAAGGTTTAGACTATTGTTACATGCCACCACCTCCTTCTACCTTCATGTCAATTACTTAAGAGAGTCAAAAACAACATTCCACATCACAGGCCATTTTAGTTCAACCACTCAAAAGTTTTCCCATGGGGAACACAGGCGTTATGGTAACCGAGTTTCTAAGGCTCTGCAAGCCTCGTGGTAGTCTACCTTCAGAGATGAAATGATCTCATGTTTCTTAAATTTCTCTGCCTGAAGGAACTGAGACTAAAAACAAATTCATGAAACAAACCAATGTGACTGAAATAGAGCAGAATGACATACTTTATCTAAGCTATTTTTAGAGAAACCTACTAAAACCTTCAATTCTTGTTAAAAATATTTTTCTTTCACATTTTTTCCCTTTTTTTTCTTTAGCAATTGCAGGTTGTTGCTATCCTCCTTCTTCCAAAGCAATTTACATACAAGTGAGTTAAAGAAATAACATGTTATTTCTCACCAGCATCCTCATCCTAGAAGAAACACAAACAAAATGCAAAACTACTTCTCTGTAAAAGCAGTCCACATTGTTCCTAGATGATGCATTAGCACACAAAGCTTACATAAGTGCTTCATTTACTGAATTAGAAATCCACCAGCATGGCAAACAGTATAAAAAGGTATTAACAAAAGAAGGCTGGCCAAGTGAGATGTGCATTAGCTTTGATCCCTGAAGCAGAAGAAATCTGAGGACAGCCAGCGTGCCTCACCAGGTAACCAGCACGGTCTTCTGAGTCTCATTCGCCAAACTTCACCAAGCAGCTTGGCCATTAAAAAATAAATAAAATTTAAAAGGGGGTTTTCCTACCCCAATGCAGGTGTTGCCTGGCATCAGAACTCCAGGCTGGACTCTTTCCACACTACTTATCAACAATCTCCAAAAAAGGGACCACACAGGCCAGCTCACAGCTCACTACGTCCACCACTTGTATGCTCCTCCTCCTCCACACTGACAGCACGATGGCTGTGTGACCCCCAGCGTGGCAGAGGGACAGACAGGGAGACACTGCCAAGATAGTCTGTGCAAAGCACGAGAAAACATCACCTTACCTGCACTCTGCTAAGGCTAAACAGAGTAACAGCAAGGAACCCTCTACCAGATCAGCTTTCTCCAAGTGTTCATGTGAGCAAAGCTCTGAGGTCAGTAAAAAACCTAGGGCTGTTTCCTGTCAATCTAAGGCAGAGCTCAAACTATAAAAGGTTCTCAACTGTCAGCAAGAGGCACTTGCATTTACAATTTACATAAAACTTCCATTTAAACGAAAAAAATGATTGAGCAATCTGCTTATCTGTAGAAAAGTCTAGGCAAATTCAATTTTTATTTTATACGATAACATTACTGAATGGCTCTTTTAAATATATCTCCCTCAACACTCGTGCTTGTCCCTCTCCATGAAAATCTTTAGTAAGGGACAAAATCTTTATACAATTTGATAAGAAACCAGAGTATCCCTGGAAGTGTTCAAAAGATGTGTGGATATGGCACTCAGGGATATGGTTGGATTCAATGATCTTAGAGACTCTTCCCAGCCTTAATGATCCCATGAAGCTATTATATAATGCGATTATATACTATTCATACTTTTCATATGTTGGTTCTTCTGAACTTTTAACTGCAAAAACTCAAAAAAGGCTACTCATAGGGAAATAATAGTCTTAAACTCTGCAGTTATTGACACATATTTTACATACTTATCCTATTCAGTGAAGACAAGATTCTCCTTGTATTTTGGAAACAAAAGACATATCTAAAAATAAAAATCATAATTTCTCAAGATGTACTCCTTATAAATACAGTTTGTTTTTTTTTTTTTTTTGGTGGAAATTTTGTCACAGTCACAACACTCTTGCAATACTCAGTAAATGATGTTTAAAATTGGAGAAAACCACCAGAAGACAGCTTTAATGTAAACTCTGCTATGGAGGTATGCCATGAAATTCATTAAATCACAGATCTGTAACCTTTATTAACCTTTATTTTTCTATATACACCTGATTTTTTATTTTTAAAATGTATAGCTTGTCTTTCATCCTGAAATATGAAGGTTTACGACCTTCATGAACTACTTTTTTTCCTAGCCTTTTACCTTGGGAATCAAAAACTAGGGGAGCTTCAACAAAATCTAGAAAGTAATTATGAAAATGCAAATTTGCAAAACCAAAATTCACATTTATTTGTATTTTGTAGCAATAAATAAATCGAGTAAGTCAGACACATTTCTTATGTCTGACAATAAATCTCTTACCAGTTTGTGGAGGTTTTGGTTTGGTTTTGTTTTAAAACAAGGGAGCATCTCTCTTTTTAATTTCTACAGTACCCATCAAACAGTGGTCTCCAAGCAATGGTTGCCTGAGTATCTCTAATCCAGTCAAGGAGAACCCTTCCTTAAATCTTAAGGGGTGAAGAAAACTGCAAAAAATAACAAACTAGCAATTTTTTAATACAGTGTTATATAGACTTTTACATAATTCACCACACTGCTGAATAGAAACGTTATGTGAAAGGAATCATCGTTTTCAATAGGTTATGATCAGCCTTTCCACACAACAAACCATCCTAACAGAGCTGTCCTGAAAAACATGCTTCAGATATCATTAAGTCTGAACCAGAAAATAGATGCTTAAAAATAACTTTTGCACTTCTAACCTTTTAGACTGCACCGTTCAATTATGCATGCTTTTCTGAGTATCAGTCTGGAAATAAAACAGAGCTCTAAGTATTACCCAGAAGGGGGAAAAAAAAAAAAAAAAAGAAGAAAAAAGAAGGAAGAGAATGACACATCATGCAGGCACAAAGAGGATGTGGCTCCTGTAAGGCTGGAGCCCAGCGCCGCCTGGCAGCACGGCAGGAGGAGAGCACGTGCATTGGAAAAGAGTTGCACGATGGGCAATAGTAACGCGAGAGTTAAGTGTTATAAAACTACCTTTTCCAGTCATCCTCAGACAAAGTAAATACATCAAGAGGGAAATGGAGAGCAAAATAGGACATTGCTAATGGAATTTCAGTGGTCTTTATTTCTAGTTTTCAAAATAAACAAGCACAGAAGTGAGAGATCTGCAAAACAGTGCGCAGCTGGAGGACAAGAAGAAAGCTATGATTGATCAAAACCTCTCCAAAACATATTTACTAAGGTAACAGGAACAGAATTCAATAACCTGCAGCAATACTCAGAGTAGGTGGGGAAAAAAGGAAGGATTCTTAAACCTTTTTAAATTACTGCAACCACATCATTGAAAAAGATACAAATGAACAACCACATATGATGTCTAAAGAAAATATTAAAAAATGTCTCTCATCACATTAGAATACAATAGGGATCTCAGTGCTGACATGGAGACAAATGTCAACATCAATGCAACTTTGTCACTGTTAAACCAAATTTCAAGTGTGCATTGTTAGGGCTTGAAGGAGGAGTTCAGCCAGTTGGGCACACTCCCACTGATAAGAAAGAGGCAAACCTTCAGCATAAAATCCTACCATCAAATATCATATATCTTCTGTCTTAGTCCACAGAGCCAGGCTGCACGTAGACAGCAGACACTGAAAACAGTTGGGAAAACCTACAGAACCACTGACTGAACTCCAAAAATGAGAACATTTTCAGTCACACAAGAGTGCCTTTTAGAAAAATTGGATGAAAGAGATACCTCCTAAGGGTGCAAGTATTTAAACTGTTTGTTTATAACCCTAAATTCCTAACTCAGAGGACATTCTAAGGTTTTTTTTGTGACCCCAAACAGTAAGGAGCCACTACACAATCAACTGTGTATAGGGGGTGGGGAGGTGTTACCTAGCAGACATCACACTGAAAGATAAGGTGGCCTCCAAATTTGTATCTTACTCATAAATTACTTATGTTACAGAAATCACTGTACATGCCCCACAAGGAAGCAATCTCTCTATTGCACCTGGAAGGCAAGTTTAAGTTTTGTACATGTCAGAGTTTTCTACTGATGATGCTCAATTTCTTGGGTTCAGAATATGCAGAACAGAAAAAAATACCAGAGATGCACAGAGGTGTAAAGAAAAAAAGAATACGAGAGTATCACCCCATGTAGGACATGCCTGCCTCAAAGAGAAAACAAAAAACATTAAGTCCCCAAGCCAAAACACTAAAAAAGTCATCCTTAAACAACAAGCATCTTCAGTCTTGTCTACTCAAGAGTTGCTGCTATGCAAGGAGGAAAACACTCAAACGTGATTGGTGCACACAGGTTGATGGCATTTTTTAAGCACAGGAAATCAAAAAACACCAACACAAGAAGAAAAAACACACAGTCAATGTCTCACCACTTAAAGTTATGAATGTTTGTTCCAGTTTTGGAGTGGTTTTTTTGTTTGGTTTTTGTTGGTGTTTTTAGGGGGATTTTTTGTTTTGTTGTTCTTGTTGGGCTTTTTCCCTGGTTTGACTTTGCTTGGAATAGGCAATGCCAGTGTATTTTCAACTAATTTGAAACGATGGGGAGTCTGTATGAGAGGCCTAACAAAAGCACTTACGTAATACAGAAGAACTTCCTGAATGCCCACAGTCATTGTTAGAATTCGGAAGCAAAAGGGGAACTGCCATCTTCTCCTGCCAAAGGCTCAAAATTACACATTCAGATTCCAGCAGAAGACTTGCAAGATTTTAACAGAAATAATGATAGCCTATTCATCAAATGGCTGCCAGATACAAAGGCATTATATACCTCTTACTCCCACTGTCTGAATGATGCTTTTAGAAAGAAAAAGAAGTCATTTGCTTTGTATGGACTTTACAGTCCCAAGGCTTTTCTATTTCTTCCCCTATTCTCTTCCCTCCAGGAAAAAAAAGTCTGCATAAAAGAAAAAGGCTTCTCAATTACAGAGTTAACTGGTCAGAGTCTCCTGTGCATTGGTGGAAGTTACCACAGGAGTAACTGCCTTTCATCAGCATCATATATGATTTGGTATTACTTCAAATCTGGTACATTTTAGTGGTTTTGGTCTGTCATATGAAGTGACAGTAATGCTTCTGCAGAGCAGTTTTCTCTGGATTTTTTTTATTTAATCCTTGCACTATTAAACAGATAGCTTTCAAAAGTAAAAAAAAAATATATATTAGGTAAAGCTTAAACTTGATTACATAAGCAAAAAAAAAGCTGTAAGTAAAGATTTGGTTCTCTTCTAACTGACTACCTTAAAAATAATTACCTGAATAACCTCACAAAATGCTTCCCAGAAAACGTTTTTTACATGTAGGCAAAAAAATGCTCTTTTTCAAGCTCTTTTTCAACATAATCTCTCTTGACTATTTACAACTCTTATGGTTACTCTCTTTCATATTGTATTAAATTCAGATTAACAACCTAGGCATCTCAACAAATCTCTTCAAATCACACTAGGGCTTGCAGAAGCTGCTAAAGGCCTTCAAAAATCATGCATAAAAGTTAATAAAAGCATGAAGAGAAGCAAGAAATGCAAACTCCTATGGAAAAAAAACCCAAACTATTAATAACAGGTGACTGGATAGTAAGGTAGATAACACACAATTATCACCACAACAGCCTCTGTACTCATGTTTGATGAAAAACTGTCATCTGCATCGCAGTGCCCTTGAAAGTCATTTTTCTCTTAATATACCTGATTCCACTATTTTGCTCAGACTTAATTCTCTTGCATTGGTGTGCTGTATAATTAACAGCCAAGCAATATGATTTTCCTGCAGAATCCAAACCTGTAAGACAAACATTTCAGATGTGTTTTCAGCTGCCTTAGCATGGAGAAATAAACTGGTGAGTTCCAAGCTCTACTACGTATACTCACTTTTTGAAATGCAAGTTATAATGAATAACCACCACATAAAACACACTCTTAGAAGTGATCAGGAGCTGCTGAAAGCTGCCTCAAACCTGCAGTGTAGGTGGCAAATATAGATGCAACTGGGGATTGCTATGTCAGGGAGCATGGAAGAACTGCTGCAAGGGATGCAACATGATGTGTCCTTGGGAAGTCAGCTCCTTCCCAGCTGACCAGCTACAGGAGATCCTGGGACAGACATAGTCCTTTGCAAGAGGACTCCAGCTCATGAGCTTCTTAGCAAGTGATAGCAGAATGTTGTATGACGATTATATTTTTATATGCCAAGAAAGATTGGTCATACCTGAGTCACTACATTATGCATTAATACTTCTTATTGGGATAAGCAAAAATAATAGCGTTGAATTCTGAAGATGAAGTGTGTCACTAACAAAAAAAGGAACAAACAACAAAAAGCCTGCATTTGGAAAACAAAGGAGGGATAGCTATTTCAGCTTTCCTCAATACAAGATGTGGCAGATACTGCGTAATCTAGGCACCAGAGTCTGCATTTATAAAGTTAAACACAGACCAGACAGCCATTATCTTCACTGACTTCCTTATTTGTGAGACCAGTTTTGAGTAAGGGCAATGAAACAGAGATTAATCTGGATGGAGTTTCAAATACCCTTGGACAACAAAGGTAAAGATCGATCCCTGACAAGACAAAAAGCATTACCTTATTCTTAGGAGTTTCCTACACTCATACATACACTTTAGCTTCAAAATCTGATTATTTTACAAGGACCAAGCACAGCTTGGAGACAGACAAAACTGCAAAAACTTGCAGGAAACAAACCCAGTGACAGAGTCAAGCAAGGCAACAGCATCCCATTACATCACACTCTTTGGAGGCCTCTCAGTGCTTTTGTAACAAAATAGGCTTAAAGAACAAAGGATACAGCACCAGCTGCACCAGGCTCCCAGCAAGTTGGTTTAGCCCTGGTCCCAAAAGCATATGATCTTTTCTTAAGTTTCATAACAGCATTCAGAGTTCAAAGAACATTTTGTCATTAGTAACAAAGCTGGTGCCTCCTAGTTCCTTCAACCTAAAAAAATTATACTGAAATTAAATTAATCATTTCTAGTAAGGACCTCACTTTGGTTTTGCTTCTCCCTTCCTAGATCTTCTTCTTAGAAGCTGAAGAAAAAGCTTCCTATCTTACTTACTGTTACTTGCAGCTATATAGGAAGAAGAGAAAGAAAGGTTGAGCCTCTCTTTCTAGAGCAGGTGAATGTTATTTGCTTCTTCCTCTGCTAAGACGAGAAAGTAAGAAGTTACACTAATATTTTTTCAGACTTCTGGTTTCTTTGGAGCATAGGGAAATTACACACTGAAGCTGTCCCATAACAGAAAAAAAAAGACAAAAAAAACTCAAGCCAACCAAAAAAAACCTCCGAGGG
This sequence comes from Eulacestoma nigropectus, assembly GCA_013397775.1. Lineage (NCBI taxonomy): Eukaryota > Metazoa > Chordata > Aves > Passeriformes > Eulacestoma > Eulacestoma nigropectus. The sequence continues at coordinate 321,267 of VZTE01002919.1, forward strand.
GAAAAAAAAAAAATCATTGCCAAGCAATCAGTAAGACTCCAGTGCTGCACAAAAACCAAAGCAGAATTCAAAAGAAAGGATCTCAAACCCTTTTCACCCTGAAATGGCATATAAAACCTCCAGGGAACTACGGATTGACTTCCAGGCGGATAGAAAGTCTGAGCAGTGAGACTGATCTCTGGCAGAAAAAGAAGCACCACCGACTAGGTTTTAAACACTGCTTTAACTCTTCACTGGTGTTTTCATGGATAACTTCAATATAGATGTATAAGTATATAATATAAACTAAACATTTTTGTTATTTTTAAATACATGAAAAATTAATGTATTTTTCTAAGAATAAAAGACCATAAAACAAACATTGAGTATTTGCAGGAGGATCGTGTAAATATATTATCCAAATGCTGTTCTCATCACATGAACATACTTGCTTTCTTTTGGAGGTCCCAAGAGTTTTGCTTAACTAAGCAAGTCAAGGAAAGAAAAAGGATGATTGTTCACTGTTAAAACGTGTGTCTTTTCGCTGAAAGTGCACACATGGAAGATAATAACTAGCTGACACTGAGAAAACTGCCAAGGTTTTCTGCAGTATGTTACCAATACGTTCAAAATGTTCCCATTGAGACACACATTTTTTTCTCTAAAACATTTTTTCATTTTACTGCGAAGCAATCAAGTATCTTCAGTTATTTTCTCTTTTATAGAAAGGGAGAGTACTCTCAAATGGTTGAGCATCTCAGCAATCACAAAGGAAATTGGTACTTAACATGAATTCAGATCTCTTGATGCCTCGCCCCATACCTTATGAAGTGTACACTCACTTTGTGGAAAACACAGCTAGAATTAAAATATTTCATAGCAGATGTAAATCATTCCAATAACCTGAGGAAGTTACGGTACAGTCTTAAACACAGGGCAAATATACTCCTATTATAAAGCACCCCAGTTTCAGTCTCCTCATATGTGCTACCCCTGCAGTAGCACAATGTGATACAGGCATTCTCACCTCAACAGGTCTTTTTCATTTCTATTCTTGTCTTTCATTAAGCAGTGCCAACCATGCTGCAAGTAGTTCACCAAACAAAGCTGCAAATTAGCTTACCCTGCTATTATTAAAATATAATCTTCATTTTATTTTCTAATTACCATCTCTCCCATCTTTCACAGAGCCCTGACTGCTCACTTGAAGCTTGGCAGTTCCTAAACCATTGGAATGTTTTAGACCAAAGCCTGTTACCACATATGATCATGGATTTATACACAAACACTTCATTGAAAATACTTAACAGTTTAATTTCTCACAAATACTGAGGAATAACATACTATGCAAGAGGGAGAGCTGCAAATCTCTTAAGATTTCTTCTGCTGTTACACTGATTTATTTTTTTCAAAGAAAAAGAATCATAGAATTGATGAGGTTAGAAAAGACCTCTGAGATCATCGAGTCTGACCTATGACCCAACACCACCCTGTCAACCAGACCACGACACTGTGTGCTGAGCCCAGTCTTTCCTTAAACACCTCCAGGGATGGTGACTCCACCACCTCCCTGGGCAGTCCATTCCAGCATCTAATCACCCTCTCTGTGAAGACATCCTTCATAAACCTCCTTCAACCTAAACCTCCCCTGGTGCAGCTTAAGACTATGTCCTCTTGTCCTGTCTCTGGTTGCCTGGGAGAAGAGGCCACTGCCCTTTCAGGTACTTGCAGAGAGTTATAAGGTCTCCCCGAAGCCTCCTTTTCTGCAGGCTAAACACTCCCAGCTCCCTCAGCCACTCCTCATAGGACTTGTGCTCCAGACCCTTCACCAGCTTCACTGCCCTTCTCTGGACTCGCTCCAGCACCTCAGTGTCCTCCCTGAATTGAGGGGCCCAGAACTGAACATAAGACTTGGGGTGCGGTACAGGGGAAGAATCACTTTCCTAGTCATGCTGGCCACACTATTTCTGATTCAAGCCAGGATGTCATTGGCCTTCTTGGCCACCTGGGCATACCCTGGCTCATGTTCAGCACCTGTTGATCAGCACCTTCAGGTCCTTCTCTGCTGGGCCACCTTCCAGCCACTCTGATCCAGTCTGTAGCACTGCAGGGGGTTGCTGTGGCCAAAGGGTAGGACCCAGCACTTGGTCTTGTTGAACCTCATACTGTTGGTCTTAGCCCATCTATCCAGCCTGTCCAGGTCCTTCTGCAGAGTCTTCCTACCCTCCGGCATATTGACACTCCAACCCAACTTGGTATCGTCCATGAATTTGCTAATGCTAGACTCGATCAGATCATCCAGATCATCAGGAAAGACACTAAGCAGGAATGGGCCCAACACTCATTACTGGAGGACATCACAACTGACCGGATGCCAACTGGATGCAGCACCATTCACCATGACTCTCTGGGGCCAGCCAGTTCTCAATCCAACAAAAAGTGCACCTGTCCAAGCCAGCTTCTCCAGGAGAATGCTGGAGTACTGCTGAGGACGAAGGCATAAATCAAAGTGATGCTAAAAAAAATATATAAAGCAATCATTTTGATACACCTCCCTGTTCCCAGGATGTTTGCTTTTGCTAAGCATAAATAATATTCTAATTTATCACTGTGTTATGGAATGCTTCTTGTTCTTCCTCTGCCAATGTAAACCAATAATGAACAAGATGCGAATGGCGTGAGTGGCAGTCAGAAGAAGAAAAGAGCCCAATCTACAGCATAGGAGGATGGGCAAGAGAAGCAGATTTACAAACACAGGCTAGATGGTAACACTGGAAATAAAAATAAAAAAGCCAAGAACCAACAACAGAAAATTAACTCACCACCTGGGAAGCATTGCAGTTAAGTACATTATTTGTATTTACTTGCAGACTGCGAAAGGAACAGATAGGTAATCAAGATGATGAATTTAGGCAAGCAACTAGGAAGGAAGACTGAAAAATAAAGCTCCCAAATACTTTTAACAGTAAAAAAGAATACTAGTGTGCCATCATAAGAGATTTGCCATGTTTAAGAAGACAGCAGAACTTGAACCTAACACTACATATCTCACAAGACCCCAACTCAGATAAATGTTCCAATAGCAACTGATTTGGTATGCATATTTAAAGCTTTAATAAATTCTCACTTTGAGGTCCTCCACTTCATATAAGGAACTTCTAATCAATGTTTTCCTCTGAATACCTCTGAAATTTACTCCTTTTTTAAATGCTTTTATACCATTATTTTCCACAGTCCCACACTATTTAAGAAGGTTCCTTTGAAATCCCCCAACTTTTGATTAGATGCCTTTCATCACATGTACTTCTCTTGAAAATTTCACTTACTTTTCAGGCTTTGTAATACAAACTTATAGGTTTAAAATTATTGCCCTATGAACATAATCTTTTTTGTGTTTTCTAACAGTCCTTTGCACATCAAAATATTATTAAACACACAATCCTGCACATTAAATATGACAAAGGAACAAGATCTTATCAATGTATGTAAGTATCTGAAGGGGGCATGCCAAGAGGACGGAGCCACGCTCTGCTCAGTGGTGCCAAGCAGCAGGACAATAGGCAATGGGTAGAAACTGGAATACAGGAAATTCCACATGACTATGAGGAAGAACTTCTTTACTGTGTAAATGACCAAGCACTGGAACAGGTTGCCCAGAGAGGTTGTGGAGTCTCGCTCACTGGAGACACTGTCTGCATGCAATCCTGTGCCATGTACTCTGGGATGACCCTGCTTGAGCAGGGAAGTACGACCCTATTTCTATATGCATAACTCATGAAAAAACACAAGTTTGATTTCTACTTAATGATAACACTGCTGCACCTACAGTAATGGTCTAGATATGTACAAACAATGAGTGTCATTCTCAAGAGGATAAGTATAATAATGTGAAGTAAAAGATTGCACTAACTGATATTCTAAAACAGTCATCTAAAGGGTAAATTTCCAGAGGAAACAGGTATTATATTAATGTAACAGGAAAGTAGATTAGAAGGCTCAATCTCCATAATTACCAAAGGAAGGAACTAACAAATTTCTATTCCCATGTTTCTATATAAGAGTTTTCATTAACAGTAGATTAAAATGCATTCCTGTAGAGAATTCTTTGCTATACAGACTACTTTCATAAGGGAAGACCACTGATGGTAAGGAGCGACTCAGAGAAATAAAAGTATATTATCTAACATACCTGCTTAAACTTTTTTAACTTTTTTTTTTGATGGGGCAGGGGTGGGGGGAGGCCTCTAAAAGATGCCTTAGAAGAAGGATCCAGGAAAAAAAAGTTTTTTGATGATTCTGTGAATCTATTATACCTAATAAACTGCCCCCATGAACTACAAATTGAAGAAAATAAATACTCAGGATTACAGCAGTCATTTGTATTTTAGTAGTGATGACCAGTTACTTTAAACTAGAACAGTTAGGGTGAAATCCGCTATACAGAAGGAATAGCTCACAACGGTGGCAGAAAACTAGATTTGGCATTTTGAGTAACAGTCTTTGATGAAGCTACTTGGCATTGGCTGGAGTCAATTATTTCTTTTTTTTTTTTCCCCTTCTTATCTAAAAGGTTTTCAGCTGGCCCGTACTTCTGGGGAAAATACCTGCTGGCTGACATTGGAATCTAGCAAGCATCCATCAGAATAATATCAAGAAAATCAGAGAGACAAACATATTGATTAAATAAACAGCCTTAACAACATGAAGCAATTATTTAGTACCCCAGGTACATCAGTATGCATTCTATTCTTAGCATGTTTAACTAAGGTCTACAGGACATCTGGCAAGCCTTACACAAAAGAGTAAAAGTGAAATGTGGCTTTTAGGTTGTTTCTTCGGGGTTAGGGGTTTTTTTTTACTTGAGAGAAAATGCATGTTTTTAAACCGCAGCTTAGGTGTTTTTCCTATGATTCTAGGAAATGATTCAGCAGTTGAGCTGATTTATTAATGAACCAAATGAATACTATAGGGATGCAGCAAATGAAAAGAAGAAAATAGGAGTCATTAATTTTGTAAGGCAATAAAACCTTGGTGGAAAAAACAGCAGAAATTAAAAATCAAAAGTATTTTCAGTTCAGAGTTATTGCAGCATTATTATAGATCTGGTGATAATTTGGCATTTATCTTTAAAGCTTAAGATCCTGGATTACAAAAAAGGATATCATGGCCACTTTTTTTTTTCTTTTTATTTCCCAAGTCTTTTAACTGGGAAAAAGTACTTCATTTATTTCATGTCTGAGATGGGAGCAGATTCATGAAAAGACAGTTATTTCCCATTTCTGAAATATATGGGAATCAGGCCTTATCATGCAGGTCATATGATACAACTTTTGTTTTCAATTTCTTGAGAAGATGTCACAATTGGAGATTGGGAAATTGTAGGAAATACTGCAACATTTTTCTCCCCAGCCTATAGCAACCTTACAAAACTCAATGTTTGTTCATAACAAGCTCTGCCATTCTGCCATTCAAATAGTTTAAGATAGATTTCAGCCGCCTTTCTACACTTACAAAAGATAATTTTAGTCATGATACTGTGATTTGCAGACAAATCTTGACTGACAACTCGACTGCCAGATTTCACAACTAAAAATTCAGAGTTTCTGCATTTTCAGTGACGTACATTTCTTGTGATTCATTACACAAAGACTGTGAGAAATGGAAAAGAGAGGAGATCAATGATGTTTCTTAGACAAAAATGCCCCAGGAAAAACCCAAACAACAAACAACTAAACAAAAAGACTGCAATAAACAAAAACCAAGACAAAACCAAACAATTAAACAAAACAGAATTATTCTTGTCAGAGCTACCCTGACAGCTCATCACATAGGGGCTGGTCTTGCTTCCTCAGTACAGCTCCTCAACTGTAGCTATGCCAGGCTCGTGAACTACAGTTCTGGCATAAACACCAGCATCGCTGATTTTCACCTTCTAATGTCACAGTTGCAAGATCTTCCTTGTCTTACCAGTAACCAGCTGTAAACCAAATGCAAGGCTGTCCTCAAAGCAAAAAAAGTTTTGTGCTTGCAGATCTGCAAATCACCCTCTTAATGGCAGTGGAAGACTGCCAGTCCTGAGCTGCATAAATAATGGAAGTACAACTCGCCAAGCTGAGAAATGAGAAATAACAAGGCTGGCTATACAACTGAAGGTGGGATAAGGAAGACAATATGAGGGCTTTGACAATAAGAATGACTTTGTAAACCAAGGCTTACTCGATTTCTTTCTTAAGAAATTATAATATTCTCAAGATAACTTGCACTTTCAGAGTTACAAACCTACAAACGTCCTTAAAGGGAACATCCACACATTGTCACCCTTAAAAGGAACCACCACAGCAAGTTTCAGGTAGAAAATAAAGCACCACATTTACTAGAATCAACCTTAAAGACAGTGAACCTCACATCATGAAAAAGTAAGACAGCTTGAACAGAAATCTTCAAATTCCTAACAGAATACAAATTCCTAAGGGAACATTTAGAAACCTCAGGGGGACCCCTAAAGTTCACTCTGTCTTATGTACCATCAATAAAAAGATCTAAAAGCTACAACATGTGCTTCTGTGTGCAAAAATACAACATATGTGTCCAGCAGAGCAAAGCAAAACCATCCCAAAAGATGTAGATATTTTAAACATAAAGCATGGGCACCAGCCGACCTCACTGACAGCTTCTCTGCTCTCACTCTGAGCTCCATCATCATTTCCTCACTGTCTCATTCTCTTCAGACTGCTTTTGCTGCAAGTGGATGAAGGAACGCTACATAATCCATGTACATTTTGTTCACACATTGTTAATGCAGCCTTGTACATCTGCCCAGACCTTCAGAAGGGAATATTCTAAACAAATTAATGTAACGTGCAAAATATAACCAGCCCTGTTGCTTGGCTTGTGCTTTCCTTTTAAGACCAGCACATTGCCAAGTTTGCATCTCAGTACCTGGGCAAGACACAGAGCAAGTTCAACAGAGGTAAAGGTTCAACAAGGTAAAGGAAAAATAAAAAACCTCCTCTGTGGTGCTCCTGTTTGTTCACTAGGCTTGTTGTTCTCTGCAAAGAACCTTGGCTGGCAGCACTCCAGCCCCTGCTCCCTCGCCGTGTGACGAATGCCCCAGTGCAGGGCACAGGGCTGAGCCAGCCCTGCCAGTGCCAGGGCCACACGCCAGCTCTGGCTCAGCCATTCAAATCCTTCCTCTCATGAGAGGCCCTCTCGCTTTTTCAGTGTCTGAGATTATCTCGTCCTAAAGAGCACAACTACTTTGGGTCTAGAAGGTGCTCGTGGTGGTTTTGCAAAGTTAAAAACTGCACCAAATTTAAAGTGCTTGGAAAGAAAACAACAACAACAACAATCAGAAAACCTCCCAATGTCTCCAAGCACTTTGTGGTTCAGAAGTATTTCTTTGATTAGGCACCTCTAGAGCAATTTCCGGTAGTACTCCGGGACTTGCTCTTGGGGCCAGCAATAAAAACCTCCTTAAGGGTTTTTAGATCTGTAGTGGATGGCTATGTCCATTCATGTTAAAAATCTATTGCTTCTTCTACTGACCTCATCCCTTAGGTACAGAAGCTATTGTGAAAGAAGTACACTGCAGGTCACTTCTGTCACTACATTAACAACCTCTCCAATTTCAATGTCAAGACTTTCCCTCTTCTCCCGCCCAAAATGCTCAGTCCTTATCCAGCACATTAATGAGCAAGTTGAAAAATGGCACACACTAGCAATTTCAGCTGCTTGGAAGGTTTCTTGCCCTCTCTGCACAATTAACCTTTTTTTTAAGAAAAAAAAAACAACAAACAAACCAAAGAAAAAACAAAACCCCTCCCTTTTGCTTCTTGGAAAACAGACCAAAAAAATCTTGGTTTTGCAGGTTGGTTTTGTTTTTTTTTTTTACTTCATTCCAATAGCAGCACAAAAGAATCGCTCCTGTTTCCTCTCATTCATACCAAATTTTGAAAGCAGAAAGCACACATTCAGCTTCTTGATGTTGAGATCCACCTGCTAATGGTTCAAACCACAAGCAATGGCTCAGAGGGCCACCAGCACCCAAAACACAAGTCCCTGAAAGTTCTGCTACTTGTGGATAAAGGCCTTTGGCCCTGTGGAGATTCTTACAGGGTGAGCGTAGGGGGAGTGTTTGTATAGAACTAATGAGGAAATGAGAGGGTTAATAATTTTTTCCCCAATTTTTAATACCAGAAACATACAGAGAAATTCACAATCTAAAAATTAATTGTGGTTTTGAATGCAGCTAGAAAAAGCCTATTGAACAGCTGAACATTTCACAATCATTTTTACTGTTCAGTCACCAGCAGTAATGAGATTAGCTTTTACCTAAACTCTAAATCAAAATAAACACTATATCCATTGTCTGTCCTCTGACTGTTCAAAAAAACTGTTTTCTGCCATCTGAACACCTCCTCCTACGGATAAAACGAAGCTTATCTGGCTTCACTGGAAATTGTGCTTCCTCCCATGCTCATACCCAGTGGAAAACCTCATGCCGCAGACTGCACAAGGCCCGTGGCTGCTGCGAGCCTTCAGCAAGCACACATCATGTCAGAAGCCCTTACTTCAACAGTAACACAGCTTCCCAGCTCACTGCTACTTACAACCAATGCTCTGATAATGTTTCATAACAGGCTATCCCTTTCATAAGAACCTTTGCATTACTGTAAATGTGCAAGTCTTTAAAATTTCCTCTTCTTTCAGTTCAGTAGGTGCGCAGCATGCACATATAGCATAGGCACTTCTGATGTGGTAGTGTATTTATTCCATAAATAATTATGTATGAACAAAAATAAGAATGGAATGTCTCTATAAGTAAAATACACAAGTGTTAAAATGATTGCTTGCATATTAAGCAGAGATAACATGCCAAGTAATTTTGGTATTCTCAAGCATATTCCCACAGGGTAAAGAGTTATCAGCTACCTTGGGAACACAGTTATTTTTAATGATAGAAAGGTCATTTAACTATTTGACAAACACTTTCAAAGAAATATGTACTTTCAGTAACTCTAAAGACTTCAATGAGAATCCAGATCAAGTTGTCCAAATATTTTCATCCAAATATTCACCTTCTCCCAAAGTGTGATTCCAAAACCAAACCAAGCAAACAGAAAACCAAACCAAAGAAAAAAAAATAAAATCCACCCCACTCACCCCTAAAAACCCACTCAATAACTGCTTATCATATTTCTGCTTTAGAATATGTTAGGGAACAAATGGGAATTTGGAGTTCCTTAATGAGAGTCTTGGCCATTGCACCAAACTGTGTATGGAGCAAGACTCTTGTTTCCACAGCATGAAATGTATGCAATATTCACAGACAGGAGAAAAAATTTCTAGCTTTAAACTGTAGAAAATCACATTTTTCAGTTCACCTACTAAAAGAATTCCTGCACAGTTCTTACTACAGAAAAAAAAAAGCTGACTAAAATAGTGGTGCATGCTAATCTATTTCAATGTTTTATTTCCTTCAGTTTTCAGTAGTGAATAATACTTTTTATTTATTAAAATACCAGATGAAAAACACATTCAGTAAGTTTTCATGAACTGCTTCACATACCAATATTACAATATTCTGCTTGTATCACCACACAGGTGTTACTGCTACTTATGAGAGGCCAGCTATAGATGTAGAGGTGATCCATGAAGATTTTGAAACTAAATAAAACACACATCAGACTACAAGAGAACACAAAGAGAGAGAGAAAGACTAGATTGAATATTCACTGCAGTGAATCACAGGCAACTGACTCTTCCCTATGAATAAGCAAATAACCTGAATGTTCTTTAAATGTTTGGCTTTGTAAAAAACTGGAGGAGTTAAGGCTCTAATAATCTTTTCAGAATGATAAGTCACTTAAAACCCAAGTTTGCAATGGAAGCTTCTATTTAAAAGAGCTATCCATAGATCACATTACTTTTGGTAAGCCTGCAGTGATCTCTCTACGGTACTTACAGTCAATGCCATAATGAACTACATTATGTCCAAGCACTGAACTATGTACAAAATCCCATTACAATATCTTTGTCTCATTCTCCAAAAATCCTCTCTCCTGACATTGCTTTGTACAAATTTACAGAGCTTCATGCATTAGCAGCAAGCTTCCAAACAGCTTTGTCCCCTCCAAAGAGCAAGATCCCACCTTGTGACAGATGTCTGACAACCATAAAGAGGTTCAACCACCATTAAGACTGCAAAGAGCAGACAACTCATCTCCACACTCAAAAAATCCATGTAAATAATTATATCCTTTCTTACTGAGTTACCTAGATAGCCAGGAACAGTGACTTATAAATTAAGGCAGGTCATCTTAAAATTGTGTCCAAGGAGTTGCTAAAAGACATAACTCTTTTACATTACGAAAAAAGTAGAACATCTGATGTAACATCATCTCAATAAATGTTGCATAATATGAATAGAAAAATATGCTAGCAAATTATTACAATCCAGTGTGACTGTGCACTTGTAAACAGAGTATGACAAGCTGTGCACAGCAAGATTTACTTTTGACCATTATTTATCTCTGAATTCCCCAAGTCAGTTTTACAGCAGTCCTTTTCCAGGATGTGCTATAGGTATGAGACTCCAAATGCCATTGGCTTAGCAAATGAATAACTATTTGCAGCATCAAATTATTAAATACTTGGTCAGCATAGGAAAACTTAACAAACACACAAAGAGGAAAGATCAAGCAGTGGAAGGAACTAACCTCACATTGTAAGATACCAAGAGAGGAAAAGCTTAGCCAGGAGCCAGGTATCAAACCTGGCTCTCAGTCCCAAACTGAAAGCATAAACAACTCCGTGTTTACCAGATGCAACTCAGCTTCGGAGGGGGAGACAGCCAGAAAGAAATACCATTTTGATCAGCAACTGTTCTTTCAAAATAAACGCGACACAATGGGACATGCATGGACATACAGAAAGACACATACAACTTCAACCAAAGCTGGGCACAAGCAGGCTTTCATCCTGCTCCTTTCCGTGTTCATTCCCTCCCTCCTAACAAACACCTAAAAGAAGAATAACAAGAGTTAATGGAGAAAGAAGTACATTTTTTAAAGAATCTATCACAGAAATCAAGGTATTAAGTAAAGCTTCACAGCATGTAAAGATGCACCAATAGAAAATGATTTGCAAATCACAAGAACTACATTTCTCAATGTAGCAGGTTAATAACTCAAGTTTTCAGCACAAGTTATACTCACCTCCTGTTGGCAAAAAGTCATTTCTTAAAAGGAAGTATTTGATTATACATCCCTTTGACTGTTTTGGCTTAACTCTCCAGGCAAGTTAAGAGGGTTCAAGTAGAAATCATGCATGAAAGAGTGAGCCTGTGCATAAAAGCTGCTTCACTGCAGACGGTATTAATTTACCACATACTTAGTTTACCAACTTGAAAAAGACAGTAAAACACACTGGGATTCTGCACTAGGCACTTTATTTTTCTGAAGCAAACACACAGCCCTTGAAGTCATGAGGCTTCTTTTGGTCCCAGGAAGAACTTAAGCAAAGACTTCCCAGCTCTGAGGCGTAGAGGGGGAGAACAGCTCTTTGCTCCATCTAATGGTGAAAGGGAATAAGCATTTCCATAAGGTTTCACTTCATACTAGGTTAAGTCAACCCAGGGCAACTCGTGCATTTTTTTATGTCATAATGGAGCTCATTTGGTCTGTGTGGTGATAAGGCATGACATGGGTATACAGAGCTGCAGAGGAGGCAGAGGCACAGACACGTTCCTGGACAAGGCAGGTAACTGCTGCTGCTGTCAGATCCCAAAACAGGAGCTATGGCTTTTTTCCATGCCTGTCGCTGCTTTCTTCCCCAAGTCTCCAGACTCTGTGCTGGAGCTGGCTGCATGTGTCAGACCTCCTGCTATAGGATGGTGATGTGAGGGCAGGCAATCTGGGGCAGGGCCAACAGGACCAACTTCACACAAAAAGCGCTGGGCAAAAGGCTGAGCACCTCCTGCTGCCAAGCAGGGCATGATCTGGCAACACGGCCCTCTCCCCAAGCCAGCCTGCCCCAGTGACCTCAGTGTCTGTTTGAATCTGCCACCAAAGGCACGCTTGGAGGGAGACCAGACTACACGGCTGGCCTTCACGCACAATTCAATGTTTGGCTAAGCAGACATCATTATTCTGACCAAAGGTCTGTGCTGCTTTTCCACTGAAGGACTATCAATGATCTCTTACTCTCCAGGGCTTCCAAGAGCCCTTAAACAGGAATAGAAAGAATCAGGACAAATTCTGTAAGACCTAAGACCACAATGTTTCCAGGGAACTTCTGAAATGGTGTAGGAGTTCCTAAATACTGTCCCAGTCTGTCTCTTGTGACACCTAATGGTTCTAGCAAGAGGCTCACACAGTACCCTCTTCTGGAATCAGGAAGCACCCACAGTTTTAGACAAACCAAATGATGTGTGGGTTTGTTCTCATACAGCAGGTGCTGTGCTGAGCACCAGGGGGACACAAGAAGGTGGTTTTGCTCTTCAGCAGGCAATCAGACCAGAGAGCAGAGGGCACTGTCCCTCCACATTCACACCCAGAGCACAAGCAAGTAAATGCTCACACACCAAACACCACCAACTGCTTACTGTATGACCGTGTTCACATTTCCTTCATAATTCATCAACTCCTGAACAGACAGTAAAAAATACCTCGTTTGTCCTTTTAGGAAATTAATTAACTTGGAAGTACTAAATCCTGGTATAGAGATGTTTTCAGTTTTTTATACATCAATGTTCAAGGGAAAAAGACTATAAAAAGTAATTCAGAGTACTCACAGCACTTTAAACAAGCTCAATTTTCAGAAAATAAGGAGGGAAATTTCAGTAGATGGGAATTGGTAGAAAAAAAGAAAAGCCAAATAGAAGCAGAATTATCTTTTAACCTGAAGCAAGACAAGGTGCTGAGTTTTACCCAACATAACCTCCCTTCAAGTCCAGTTATGCAGCACAAGTTAATTCAAATATCTCCTGAAGATAATTGCATCTGTATGTCAAGACAGTTGGAGTGCTCTGCAGGTACAGAAGGTTTATTTTATTCTAATTCTGTATTCCATCTAGAAATTTTATGATCTGGTCATCTTCTGGCAATTAATAGCTAAATTATATCTAGTTTTATAAATACTTAACTGTATTATTAAAAATAATTGAAACTATCTCAGCTCATCAAATTTTTTGTAGTTTGATTTCTATGAAAATCTGCATATATTTTACACCTATTTATACATAAAATCATGTTTACTGCCCTATTCCTGCTATACATTCTAAATTCCACAAACACTTAAGACAACATCTTTGAATATTAACTTAATGAAAGCAAATGCAATAACTTATCTGAAAATGTTTTCTTCTGCTGAATCTTACCCAAGTTTATAGGAGGAAAACAAAATCATACTTCACTTCTGTGTTTGGGAAGATGTATGACGTAAAAAATGCAAAAACTTGTCACATGAGAGCTGTGCTACTTTCAATAAAAACATCTGTGACCTCCCATTTATATAGCTCATGTCTTGCTGTGAATGTACTCATTCTCTTTCTAGAGGAGACCTCATCCTCTTATTCCTCCATCTTGGAACATAACATGAAGTACTTACCGTGAAAAGGTGTGGGTTTTTTTTTATTTTGTTCACATGTCATAGAAGAGAATAATTCATACTCATTTCTTTTAAGTTTCAAAAAAAATGTATCCCTTAGAAATTTAGCTCTGGGAATGGAGTTCAGTCCTGCATTGATTAGCATTTTCCTTTTCCTAATATGCACTGGTGCTTGTTGGGAGTTTGGCTAACATAAGGAGTAAATATTTCTATCATACCCTTACACAATTAAAACACGTAACTTTTCATTTATATTTGGAAAAAACACAACCAAAGGTGAACTTTCACTGTCATCTTGTAATAATCAGTGTTCACTAACTTTATACTGGCTTTCTTTTTCCCCAGAATCACAGAAGCATTTTTTTATAAACTCTGTAAGTTCAGTCTTCATTTAGAAACATGGCAGCAAACAAGCATAGACACAAGGCCCACTATATGAGAATGTTTTGAATTATGTTCCCATCACTACAGAAATAATGCCACTCAGAAGTATCAGATATATATATATTCACTACCTTGGCATCAGTTTGAATAGGTAAATAGAAATAAAGTAAGTACAAATATCAATTATGAAATGGGAGTCAAGACAGAAAGCTCCTTAGGCACAAGAATAAAGATCCATCACTGCCACACCACAGTGCAAATACCAGGAAAAAGTCCACATTCAGAAACCAAACATTTCAGGATTCATCTACAAATAGCTAGACTAAATTCCTTCTGATAGTAAGTAATCACTATGTCTTACAGGTCCTATAATGTACTGGTCAAAAAAGAGCAAGGCCATCTGTCTAGAGGTGCAGCAATGAGCAAATTAAACTAGTTATTTAGTATCAAAGTTTCTAATGTTCTTCACATAAAAAAGAATTAATATAGTCAGAAGTGAGGCTATGCAACTCATCAGAGAAATTTGCCACATGGCATTTCATAATTTAATGGGCAGCCACTTGGCAGGGAAACATTGCTGAGGTCGAAGAATTCACAACTTTACACAGAGGCATATACAGGAAACATGTAACACACCTTGACCACAGATAGGTAGGGCATTCCTAGACTTGACAAAGATAAGACCTTATTTGCTAAAGCCAAGCTTTGAAAGGTCTCAAATATATTACTTACCATAAAATTCTACTGTAGCAGGCAGAATTAAAATATGCACAAAATTTAGGGTATTAGAATGGAAAGTAGTAAACAGTTAAAACATCCTAGATGCACTAAAATGTTCAAATTAATGACAGAGGCAAGAGAGGTGGGAGGTTTTTGCCTAAAAAAAATACAATCATTAAAAAATCCTACCAGCTTTGCAACAGCAGTTTGAGCTGAAGATTCAATCCCACCAGCAAAAAGGCAAAGGTATCTTCCTCTGTTCTATACAATCCTTACGTTGAGATGAGATGTACCTGGTTAAATCTGTTCTCTAGCTCATCTTTAATGTCCTTGTTCAAGTTCTCCTCTACTCCTGCCTTAAGGAGTAAAGGCTTCCTCTAGCACACAAGCTCTCCAGAGTTAACTTTCCTTTGGTACACTCCCAGCACTAGATACAACTGAATTAACATGAGTGTGGTTACTCCTTGTTTCTTTAGCCCCTCCTGTCTTGCTTTCCCTCAGGTACACTAATGCTCTTACCTCCCAGCACTTTTATTCTTTGCTTCCAAGATTTCCTTAGGAGTTCCAATGTACAACAAACGTTATATTTCTTTTTTTCATTTATCCTAGAATCACATATTGGTTTGGGTTGGGAGGGACCTTAAAGGTCATCTAGTTCCAATCCCCCTGCCATGGGCAGAGATGACACTCAGATCAGGTTGCTCAAAGCCCCATTCACCCTGACCCTGTGGCCAGGTAGGATGCCAGGTTTGTCTTTCTCCACACTTAATACCTTCACTATATTCTCATACACATTTACAAAATGTGCTACCCTTTAGTCTCACATTTATTTACCTAATCTTAATATTTAAACTACACTCAAGAGATTTGTATTAAACAAAAAATTCTGTTAAACAGTATGTTTATGAATTTTAATTTTCTCATTAAAAGAATTTTAGCTGATTGCTTCTCAACTTTCATTTTGATCTCTTTTTCTCCTGCTTGCTTCTTTAAAACATATAACTAAAAAAGTATAAGGAATATAAGCCTAAGAGCCTGCACTCTTAGCTGTGATGTGTGCACATGCATTTTTTTAATGTCTCATGTTTTTAAATGAATAGAAGTAAAACCTGAAGGTTTATATCTCAGCAAAGAGCAGGTAAAAGAAGTAGCAATGAAGGAAGTATACCATGCAAATCACTGCATTACACAGCATCAAAACAAATGTCTTCTTAATGTGTGAGATATAAATCCTATTTAAATCCTAAAATAAAGTATAATTGCTTATCCAATCTATCAGCTAAAATCAGTATGTCATATAAGTTTGTCTTAGTAGATGACTTATTATCTAGAAAGGGTACTTCCTTATTCAGTTCTTGGGTAAGCAGCCAACTTAAAACTTGTTTTTGCAAAACATTGTCAACATTTTACTCCATTGTTTCAGTTATAATACTGATGGGTTTAAAATAGATTTCTGTCTACTTCTGCCGCTTTCCATTTCCCAAAGCACATTTCTTTCAATTGAGTTCATCATTCTCCATTTTGTTTACAAGCAGGAAGGGGAAATGAGAAAGCAAAGAACTTATAAAAAGAGAAAATTGCATAAGTATGAAGCTCCACACTTGGCTTCAGGGAGATTTAAATGATGGCTCAGTAATTTCAAACCATATTCCAAAGAGCATATTGTGATAGACTGTTCCCCATCCTCACCATGTGCCATTCAGAGGAAGGAACTGTGAACCACAGCTTGAGATGAACCTGCCACCAACTTCCTATAGTTTGGGAGGACTACAGATGGGCCAGCTGGTGACATTTACCTTCTCCAAGAGGCAAGACTGCCCAGACTGAAGTCACCGTCCTCTAGGGGCACACAAATTCCTGTTATACCAGGAGCCAGTTTATCACAGCACTTGGGTTGTTCGCCTCTGATTTAAGTGAACTCATCTTCAACACTTGTCGTGGTTTAGCCTCAGCCAGCAGCCAAGCCTCACACAGCCACTTGCTCACTACCTCACCAGCAGGATCAGGGAGAGAGCTGGAAAGGTAAAAGAGAACTGTAGGTTGAGATAAAGGAAGTTTAATAGGGAAGGCAAAAGCCATGCACACAAGATAACAAAACCAAGAAGTAATTCACTGCTTCCCATGATCAGGCATCTCCAGGAGAGCAGGGCCTCATCACACGTAATGGTAACTTGAGAAAGCAAACACCATCACTCCAAACAACCTTCTACCTCCTCCTTCCGCCCACTTTATATACTGAGCATGAGGTCAAATGGTATGGAATATCCCTTCGGAATTTGTAAAGTGTCAGAAGAAGCCTTGACTCTGCATAAGCACTGCTCAGAAATACCAAGAACACCTCCATATTATCAACCCTGTGCTTAGCACAAATCCAAAACACAGCCCCATACCAGCACTGTAAAGAAAATCAACTCTACCCAGCCAAAACCAGCAGGGCACTGTAGCAGGTTAGGTAAGCAAAGACACACTCCTATGCCTTCTGGCTAATGGGTGGTAACTGCTGAAAAAGGCATCAAGCCAAGGGAGTTGAAATAACCTACTGTCATCAATTTTTAACCGATCTTGTAAAAATCAAAAACCAAGACAGATAATTCAAGCAGTGCATTTAAAGATGCTTTCCTTTACGTTGATAAATTATATCAACTCCTACTCAGCACAGAATTGGTATCCTGCACCTCTGTCAGACCTCTACAAAGCTGGTTTGTGCTTTCCTTTCTAAACAGGACAGAACACCTTAGCACCCAGACTGCTGAAACCATGTGAGAGATACAACTCTCCTGACAAACCATTTTTAGAAGATTTACAAAGAGACCTGCTGCAAATAATGTTTTCTTTCCTCTAAAAGTCCCCTCCCACAAACACGTAAGTCATCCAAAAGTCAACCTGGGTCTCTTTCTGTATCACCTCTCAAACACAGTAAGCACCTGTACAACCCTGAGAGCCTTCCTGGCACCATGGCAGTGTAACCAATTTAGTCAGCTGAACTCCAGAGGAATTTGCAAATTGGGGAAAAAAAAAATACACACATGCCTCTTGATGCCCAGAAAAGACACATAGTATTTCAGATATACAGAGTCCAGCAGAGCCTGGAGAGAGGTCACCACACCTGTGACCAGACTGCATACCTTGGCATATCACTTAAAACTGCCCTAGATTCACATTCCCTGATTTATCTTTTGCTGCTGCATATCAATTTTAAACCTCTGTATTCCCTAACTCTTCCTTACTGGATGCAATTTCTAAACTGACTCCAATTAAATTTCTTATAACATAATTAGAACATGTAAAATTAGCAGGAAACAAATTTGTCAGATTGTAAAGAACTGCCAGAGATGACCTATCAGCCCAAAATTAGCAATTTCTCCACATGGCTTTTACTAACAAACTCTGAATCACTACAAATCTCAGTCTATACTTACTCTCCTCCCAGAAACACTCCTCCCAAACTCCTACAGCCTCTAAGATGAAAATGTTCCCTCATCCTTCAACTGTTAAAATAATTTAGACAGCCTTCACTACATTTACTTGGCACCTTTCTTCCCCCTCTGGGCCCGCAAACATAATAAATATTATGCTCTGATATTTTGTGCATACTATGCAGAAAGCCTGAGCTTTGGAAGTCAGTTTGGCATCATAATTACCTGAGAAATAAGATTTAAACACAATTCTAATGTCAGAGTTTATAAACAACTGGCTAACAGAGCTTTCTGTGAAAGTTTATGAATGGCATCTCATTACATGAATCGGACTTTTTACGCTCAACAGGAAAAGGCTATTTTTTTTAATCCTCCAGATATTATAGATCATGATGTCACAAAAATTTTTAAATAAATAAAAAATAATTTAAAAAAACCAACCCCACAGTCAAAAAGCCCAAAAAGAAACTTATACCACAACAGAACAATCCAGGGTCACTTATCTTAGGGTGAGAGGAGAAACACAGAGTAAAAGTTACTCTGAGACAATAGGGAAAGTTTCTCATTCCCTGGGCTTTTCCAGTATACATAAGAATGACCTAAACACAGGCATTTAGAGACCACATCTCCAGCAACAAGCTTCAGCTCAATCCTGAGGCTAACAGTCTTTCACATAAATCAAATGCTGTACTGGGTAACACATTTCAATACACTTAAAAGTGGGGCAAACGAAAAGTGATAAATAAAACAAAAAATTGCAAGCCAAATGTTTCTGGTGGCTTTCATTTTATACTGATGTTCACTTGTGCTTCCAAATTCTTAATATTCATGTGCTGCTCTATGTTACTAGCACACTACTTATGTCATGTTAGGAAGAGCACAAAATACATTGTGCAAGCTGAGCTGTAGGTGCAAATGGAACCAGTGTCATCCCAAGGACAAGCACGGCCAAAGCTGCAAAACCAAGGGAATAAATGAGTTTTGGGGGTTTTTTCCTATTCTACCTGTTTTCTGCAGGCAAAGGCATTTAAGAGAGAGAGGCACGACTTAAGTATCTACCTTCTGTACAAGGAGCTCATAGCAGTAGTCAGCATCAATCCAAAAGGAGAAGCACAGAAGTGACTCTCGCCACACTTCCTTTGCCTCCCACAAAGGGCGGGCAGCATCCCTGGTGTCATCCATCTCCCCAACAGCTCCACTGGGAACACCAAACTGCCTTTGCAAGAACTGAACCCCAGTGGCAGTAGAGGCACGACTTTACGCAGAATCAACCTGCCGAGTCCCACTTTTCATGGACTGTAGCACCCAAGTAGGCACTGACAGTAAGTTCCAGACCCCACTGAGAATGCCCTTCTATTGGCCATTGCTAACACAACCTAGTTTGCTCTTGCTCACACCTACATGCATTTGTTCTCTAACCGCAGGAGGACTGACAAGGCAGCTTTCAGCACAGAAAGGAAAGCCAAACATTTTTCCAAAGTCTCCCCTTTTCAGATATCACATTCAAATACTGAACAAGGCAAAATATTTCATAAGACACAATTAGTTGGCCAGCATGACAGGCAGAGGTCTATTATTTTTCTAAATTAGTATTTGAATAAACTGTTCAATAAATTAAATTATTAAGTTGAAACAAAACTGGATATATATGCTATTTAGAGTTTCCAGATACACAGGTTTCACACACGTAAGCCCAGGTATGTACAGTATGAGCCTCACAGAAGTCAAAGGAAATTTTGCTCTGAGCATTAAAAGAAACTTGGTTTTGAGAAATCAGTTTCAGATATTAGGTTACTACATTCTTAAATTTTTAGAATAATATATCCAAATATGTATCTGCCAGCATTAAAATTAATATATGTACACAGGAACTCATAGAATTGTAGAATTATTTGGGTTGGAAGGAGGGACCTTAAAGAGCACCTTTGGTCAGGAGCACCTTTCACTAGAGCAGGTTACTCAGAGCCCCATCCAGCCTGGTCTTTAACACTCCCAGGGCTGAGGAGTCCACAATCTCTCTGAGCAACCCTACCACCCTCACAGTAAAGAATTTCTTCCTAGTATCTAATCTAAACCTGCCCTCCTTCAGCTTAAGGCCATTCCCCCATGTCCCATCACTTCAGGCCCTCGTAAAAAGTCCCTCTCCAGCCCCCTTTAGATACTGCAAGGCACTGTAAAGTCTCAGTGGACTCTTCTCCAGGCTGAACAGCCCCAACTCTCTCATCCTGTCTTCATACAAGAGGTGTTCCAGCCCTCTGATCATCTTAGTGGCTCTGCTACAGTCTACAGCTAAAAAAATCAACAGCTAAAGAATGGTGACTGTAATAGTAAACGTGAAAGGAGTGCTAACAGAATGTATCTGGCATTTTCAAAGACAAACGGTTTATCCATTCATTATTTTGATCTAAAAATCAAGTGATTTGCAAAC
Source organism: Eulacestoma nigropectus (assembly GCA_013397775.1). Lineage (NCBI taxonomy): Eukaryota > Metazoa > Chordata > Aves > Passeriformes > Eulacestoma > Eulacestoma nigropectus. The sequence goes on from VZTE01002919.1 coordinate 341,802, forward strand.
ATAATAAAATTAAATTTTAAAAAGACATTATTCAACATAAAATTGTAACTAACTAGGACCCACCAAGAAGAGTTCTTGGCCCTTTGCTATTTAACAGTTCACTAATGATCCAGAAAACAAAGGGTTGCTGTTAATACAAGCCACCACTGGCAGAGAGACCAGGGAAATAATCTAAAGTTTATAGCTGGGCATAAAATAATCCCATCTCTTCCATAGAACCCTATACATGTTTTGAAGAGTAACATCTACAAAAAATTCCCAGTGAGTTAGTAGGTGAATCTGATCTCCTAGAATGATGACATAGAAATGAAGACATACAGAGCAATCTTTTGATTAACCAACAGGAAAACAACAAAGAGTATTGATTTTAGTGTTGTATTGCACTGGCCAGGCAGATTTGAACGGTGTATGTGCAGTTCTCTTTTCAACCTTTTAATAAAAATACAACCAAAACAATTCATATCGATACAGTAACAACAAAGGACTAAAGAAAATGCCTTACAGCAAGAGTTAAAGAGATGTCTGATTAGTTTAGAACTAGAGTATTGAAAGGTGACTTCATTAGAGAGCATAAACATCTCACTGAGAATAAAGCACTGGAGCTCTGAAGAAACCAGAGGCAATGCCTGGAAACTGAAGCCAGACAAATTCATACTAGAAATAGAGCTTAATTACATTTTTCAGCAATGAGGACCATTAACTACTGATGAAGTTAGAGTGTAATGCATCTACCACATCTGTAAATGAAGACCAAACACTTCCAGAAGCTGCAGTCCTTGATAAGCACCAGCCTAATAGAAAGGTAGCTGTGTAAATTCAGAAAAAAGCCTATATTATACAGAGTTTAACCCATATGATGTAATGGTCCTGCAAGACCTTGAAATTGCTAGGGCATATGAATCACTGTCAAGATAAGTAAATTAGTAGTAATAAACCACACAGGATCACACAGCAACATTAGAAAGAGATCCCCCATTCTTTGTAAGTCACCCAACCCTTCTACATGGAAACAAGGCACCTCCATCTGGTAACAACATATTTCCCCAATATGATCTCATTTCATACAACAAAAAGGCTTTTCTTTTCATGCATATCTAAAAAAAAATTTAACCTTTTTCAGTAGTTCTACTTAGTAGCTGTGATAAATGTCACCTAGATATTAATATAGCATTACTGAAAATCAACACTGTATCAATACTAACAAAATCCAATGAATGCTTATTAATCTAATACTTCAAAACGTTACCACTGGCTGGCAAAACTCATTTAGGTTTGAAATAACTATTTTGATAAAAAGAGAAACATTGATTGCATAATTTGAACTCATTTTGTCACTTCTGTCCTTTTTATCATTTTCTTTTCTGCCACATAGTTGTTTGACACTGCTGACTCACAGGCGGCAAGTATATTCCCAGACTGAATGTAAATGCATCTCATGCCCCTAAATTGCCATTTTCCAGATATTCATCTCCTCCTTAACACCACCTGTACTCCAAGGGTGCATCAGAAAAGAGATTAAGCGAAGAAGCAGAACTGGCCTCTGAAACAAAATTGTTTCTTGATTGCTTTGCAGGAAACCATTTCATTAGGCATATAGCTACTCCTCCAGCATACAGAAACAGGAACTGTACAAAGCTTATCTTAATTTGGAGATGATAAATACCAAACTACACACATCTATTGGACAGCAGGGCTTACTGGCCTGCAAAACGTTATTGTAAATAAAAATGGGAATTTCAGACTATCATATATTCATATTATAGGGTATGGATCCCTAAGGAATGCAAGTCCTTAAATGAAAACAACAAACACAACAACAACAAAACCACCAATGGGGAAAAAAAGGGCACAGAAGGAGGACCTGAAGAGGTCAGATAGCCCAAGCCCCATTCCAACATAATCCAGACAGTTTTCCAAACTGTTCCTCAGAATCTCCAAGTAATCTACTCCAGAGCTCACGATTTCCTGTCGTTCAAAAGTATTCTACCCATTCTTTATCTGTTTTGTTTGTCCTTCTTTTTGTTCAGTATCTAACCCACATTTTTTAGCTGTATGTTAAAATTCTTGTCCTATCCCTTGTGAATAGAAAGCATATTATTGCTTCTCAGCTAGCATCAGTCTTTTACATTTATGAAAATTTGTTTCTCCTATCAGTAAATAAAGTGTGATTCGTTCAGACTTCTCAAAAGGTCACTCTTCTTAGACGTCTTATTATGTGTTTCCTTCCCTCACACCAACGTCTTTTTTGAATCCCAGTGCCTTGCCCACATCAATGTATAGGCCCAAAACTCTATGCTGTTTTCACAGTCTGCGCTTAGCTCGAGTACATCCTCACACAATCTGCACAAAATCAGAGGTTGAGAAAGCTATGGGAAAAAAAAGGACCATGCTATGAGGGATCAGAGACACAAAGATTCTAGGCAAAAAGTAATGTTGTTCCCAACTACACTCAAGTTTTTGTATCAATATTTTAGTCTACTGAGTTTAGTTTGACCTCATCATAAATATGAATTTATTTGTGCAACATGATAAAAAAGGGCTGTGATTCTACCTGAGGCTTCTAGCATAACAAACTATACCAGTGAGGAAAACTCTATAAATCCACAATAAATAAGGAGAAGGAGGGAAAATCATATACATATGCATACCTGTACAATAAATAATTTGCCTAATTTCAATAGTTCTTAAACTATACATTTTATTACATTTTAACAAAGAATAAAACATTTTGCCTCTTGGTTTCATGCAAAATCTTAACCGGACTTTGCTTTGAAATAATTCAGTATAAACTAATCTATCATTGTTCTAAGCAATGTCTTCCACCTGGTCTATCTTGCTATCTTTCCTTCCTGACCTAGACAGCTATATACCAGCAATACTGGCTTCAAAAATGGCTAGGCAAATGTTTCACAAACTCAGGATAAAATTGTCAACTTTTGCCACTAGTGTTACAGGGAGAGACAGCAGAGTGTGCAACCTTAAGCACAACACAGTTTTAAAACAGCTAATAATGTAATCACGGAAAGAAGTCTGTCTAATGTGGAATTTTTTAATTGTGAGCTTCAGATTTTACATCACTACTAAAGATCTGAAAGCACAATTTGGACCCACTTTTTTTGTCATCAGGTCTCGGCCTTGACTTCATTCATGCAAGCCCTAGTGATGCTGAAGTCAATGGGGTTTTTGTCATTCAGTGCTCTGGTCCATAATCAGATCTCATATCAGAAACAGTTATTTATTCCAGTGTTTTAAAAGACTTTTCATCTACCCCAAGCAACTTGCTTTTTATTCATCAGTCCTTCAGACTTACTTACACACACAAGAAAACTGAATAAATCAGGTTTATTTAATCTCTATCAATTTCACAATGCTTTATATGGTTGGATCTGAAAGCCTCAGATTAACAAACTGAGAGAAGAATAACATGCTAAAGCACATTTAAACAATTAAGTATGTATTCTTATATATAACATCTGAGTATCCACAAGGTCTTAACATATATTTAATAAACATACCATAAAATGTGATTCATAAGCAAATACTGATGCAGTTGACTGATATTTTTTCTACAAAACCTTTAACACATAAATCAGAACATGGATTACACAAACACACGCACACACAAAAGATAGAGTGCTACAGAAGGGGCAATTTCGCTGCTTCTCAGCAAATACAGATTAAAGCACACAAGCTCTAGTGCATACAAGAAAGAAGATAAATAACCCCAAAAGGTCACAGCACATAGTCTGTGATCTGTGGGTACTTATGCAATGAAAGACAAAACCTGCTTCTATGAATAAAACTGAATGATTGCAGTATTCAGTTTCAATACGCTTTTAAACATGTATGAAAACGTAAGAATCACTGCATGTGCTGCAATATTTTTCCAGGAACAGGTACAGTTTTCTAATCCAGTGAGAGGAAATACAGTGATGGGTACAATTAAGTACTATGGCCACCTAACTCAAAGACAAATGCCTTCACTAAGTTTTTTTCTATAAAGGATACTACTGATAACTTTTGTATTCAATTCATATTCCCAAGTTATTCAGAAGTGTGCTTTGAAATCATATTTCTTTATACTGCAAAAATATCAAAGATAATAAATCACCATAGTCCTGCTTCTAGTAATATGGTATTAAAAGAAATTTTCAAGAATGATTTCTTCACTGAAAGGATGAAGACAGCATTGAAATGGACTGCCCAAGGAAGTGGTAGTCACCATCCCTGGGACTGTTCAAGAAACAACTGGACATGGCACTTATGATCTAGTTGACAAGGTGGTATTTGGTCAAAGGTTGGACTTAGTGATCTTAGGGGCCTTTTCCAACCTTAATAACTCAATATTCTAAAGCTACAAATGCAGATTCCTTAAAAAGAAAGAATCAGCTGTCGAAATCAACAGGAAAATTTCTGTTATAGTTATTCATTGATTGGGAAACGCTAATTCTATATTACCCCTCTTCCTGAATCTGAGATATTCATGGAAACAGAAAACAAGAGATGGACTGGAAGTGCCACAGAATCATCTTATTTCTTTTGTCAGTCATATCACTGTGGTTGGGCCAGTTACTGCCATACCCTATCAATATTCAAATATTTGCTTCTCAGAAAGGAGGGAGGGAAAAAAAAGAGAGGGGTGGGGGGAGGGAAGCAGAGAGGGTCCATGCTGCTTTTTTTCATGTTTAACAGAGTCTGTATTTAACTGCAGATTTCCATCATACATACATCAAAACACAACAGGTGCCTCACCACCCTTACCATATATCTGCTTCCAGGGTTGATTTCTGAAAGCTAGGAATATTTTCATCCTTTTCCATACTCCTCCCCCTTCCCAGCAAGTACTACAGCATTTCACTGCACACAGCTTAGTATACAGACTTCTAGCTCTATCTAAGCTAAATAAAGTTTTGTTTAGTAGTCTAACCACTCTCCTTGATCTGAACCAGTGTTTCTGCTATTCTCCTGAAAATGTAGTCAAGTTAGCAGCATTTTTAAATCAAAAAAAGATTTGGCAGAGAAGAATCTTACTGACAGGCATCCTTTTGGGGAGACTGGCAGCACTCTGTTTTCTCCTGACTGCGAATGAAGGGAGCTCTCATACCCTTCTTTACGTGCTTCCATCCATTGAAGAAAGCCTGCACTGGTCCCAGAGGGCCATGGAGGGTGCTCCACCTGCAAGTTGAAGCAGCTGAGACAGATTTCACTTATTGTTCATCCTCTTGCCCAGAAGCTGTTGCAGCGAATGGCACGAGAACTGAGCCCGCAGTGCTGCAACAGCGGCTCGCTGGCACAGAGATGAGCTGTGATGGCAGCCAGCACAAGTGGGGGTAAGGGAAAAGGACCGTGGAAGTGCCAGGGAAACAGAAACCTGCTGAGGGGCAAGGATGGGACAGAAGAATTCTAGTAGTGATAGAAGCTGGAAATAAAATAAAGCTGGGAGAAGCCTGGAGTCAAAAGATGCAATTGCGAATAGCTGTGAAGTCCACTAGACTCCTACATTTTCAATCTCAATCATACACACAGAAGGTACCAGCCAACTGCTGAAATTCTGGATAATAAGATTCAGCATCTAACATATGAAAAGATTACTGCTATTCCAGTTAATGGATGATGTCTTTAATAACATAAATAAACCAACCTTCTAGATAAAAGAAATATATATAAACTATATATATGTACCTATATCTAAACACACACAATAACTGTGTTATTGTAAATATCATCCTTTGAAACGTGGCATCATTCAGAAGTTAGTTAGCTGATATTTTACAAGTTTAATAGCTCCTATAGAATTTATACCAATTTTTTTTTTTAATCCACCTCTAGCTTCCAATATTAATCTCATATTTCTTTCCTGGATTTAAATTGCCAGCATCACAATGTAAGCATTGGCCAACTATGAAGCACACAGATCTTTCTGTAAACCAGGAGGGGAGAGGAGGAGCAGAAGCCTTTTTCTCTTCCAGATGTAAAACAAAATGTTTTGGACAAATTTCTTACCCAACTTTCAATCCTAAGTAAACCTGAGCGGTAACTTGTGTAAATCAATCACTTATTTTCTGGGAGCATTTTTTTTTTTTTCCTGGGATGGATTTAAAGCAAAGGAACAGAACTCTGAACAATAAAAATGAAAATCAAAATAATAACTAAAATATACTCCCAATGAAAGTGGGAGTTAAGAGGGAAAGCATAGCAGCTATGAATAAGAAAAAAAAAGGAAAGTAGAAGCTTATAGCAAATATACTACAAGTTAATGGACCAGCCTGGCCCAGAGGGACGCTCATAGGATGTGTCTTTGGATGCAAGCCTCGGTACCGCATAAATCACAAATGAATAAGCATTATTCAAGCCTTTTCCAAGTACTCTGAAACAAGTAAAAATACGCTCACAGACAGAACAGCCAAAACTGTTCAAAATAAGTTCACAAGCCATTAGAATTTTAAAAGAACAAAGTCAGGCAAGTCCTTCCCTCCACAGCACTGTCACCTGTGCTTCACCTCCCCCAGATCCATGACTTCCTTCCACTTCACACGCTCCAAAACCCTTTTCCAAAGACAAGATCCTGTCTTTGGACATTTCCCTGTAGACAGCTGAGCACACCAAGAAGCTGCAACCACAAGCTGCTGCCCTCTCTCAGCTACCTGAGGAGTCAACACATAGCATGAGAGCAGCAGGGAAACAAACCCAAGGGAAACCACCGCCTCACAGCACCCATGGCTGATGGCACAACGAATCTGAGCTGAAAGCTCTCAAGTGCCTCATAAAATACTTCAGTTTACGGAACTGTCTACATTTAAACTAAACTGGGAAGAGTGACACCAGGGAGGGCATCATGTCCCCAGTGAGGTACATGTGGAGTCCTGGGTCCAGCTCTTGGCTCCCCAGTGCAGTAGAGATATGGACATGCTGGAGCAAGTCCAAAAGATGATTAAGAGCATCTGACAAATGAAGAGAGGCTGAGATAGATGGGACTGCTCAGCCTGGAAAGGAGAAGGCTTCCAACATGTATAAATACCTGCTAGAGAAAGTAAAGAAGACAGAGCCAGGCTTTCTTCAGTGGTGCCCAGTGACAGGACAAGGAGAAATGGGCACAAATTTGAATACAGGGCATTTCATTTTACTAAAGAAAATATTTCTTAGAATGAGGGCAGTTGAACACTGGCTCAGGTTGCCCACAGATTTTGTGGAGTCTCTACCCTTGGAGATATTCTAAACTCAACCAGACATGCCCTGAGAAGGGCGTTGGACCTGATGGCCTCCAGAGGTACCTTCCAGCCTCAACCATTCAGTGATTCTGTATACACTAAGATTAAATGACCATCCCGCTGCTTGATGCCAAATAAGAATGGAGATACAGCATATATACAAACGTCAGCAAACGTAAAGATGATTAATTAAGTCTCCAACTTAAAGCTACACTGAATGAGCAGAACTAAAATAGCTAGGGTTTCTGCTTATAATTTTTTGGCCTTGGCCTCCCTCTCTCTTAAGGTCCCTCTGCTATTTGATGAGGTGACATTTTGTAAAGCCAATTTCTAGATTCAAAAGAACAATTTAATGAGTCAAGGGGATGCCAACTTGGCCTCAAAACTGAGGAATGGGTTGATTTTTCTCTCATTCTCTTTAAACACTCATTCTGTCCCTGCTATTTCTCTCCCAAACACACATTTATTTCTCTCATTTCTTCTGCATGCTGTTTCATCTTTTGCATCCATCTGGAATAACCCTCCACTGTCATCACTGTATCCTGAATCACCAGCAAGTGACATTCTTGAAGTAATAATTTAAGAGTCATTTTAACAATGCAGTCCCTGCTTCTTGCTTCACACTAACTTCTATTTTTAGCTCCAAAAACAAAAGGCAATGTCATCCACAACCATATTAAGACCCTCACTGCAAAGCTGTAATTAGTATTCTTTCAGGCCTTGCCAACATTTCTTCTTAAAGTGGTAGTAAAAATGTGTACAAACAAGCACATCTCACAGTACTCTGCCTAGGAATGCTTCCAAGGCAAGACTTCACAAGCAAGGTTTGTAAACGCTGGAACAATTTTTCATAACCTTCGCAGTTCAGGTGATTTATAGCAGTTGGTTTCAGAAGTTGCCACCAGTAAGTATAAGTGGGACAAGAAGAGGTGTACTCTTTCTAAGGATAAGCGATTTCATTTTTCTTCCCACTGCTCATTTTCCTCTATCTCCTCATCATTTCCACTTGCTTTGTTATTTCCTCCTCAGTTCTCCTACTAATTCAGTCCTTAAGTCCAATTTCTACCTGCTTATAGCTGATGTTGCTAATAGATATATTTAGGATTTAAAAAAAAAAAAAAAAAAAAAAAAAACACAAAACCAAAAACCAAAAAACTGCAAGTCTTG
>VZTE01002919.1:357882-434198 GCA_013397775.1 Eulacestoma nigropectus
AAATAGAAAGAAAAAAAAAAAAAAAAAAAAAGAAAGCAAGCAGGGGGAAAAAAGTCTACCAGTAATGCTTTTGGAGTTCTCATCCAAGGGAGCAGACTCCTGACTAAATCCAGAAGAAAGTGATCTTGACTGCAGGTGATGCACTCTTCTGTCACCACCAAGTGCCACTGCAATCAATCAGAATCACTATAGGGACATGGGGCAGAGGAAAGCAGACAGTTTTAAAACCAAAACGTAAAAAGTGCATTTTTAATTTGAGCATGGGTAAGTATTTTTAATTATGCACTAGAAAGGCATATTTTAAGACAATTCCACATGGAAACAGCATGTCCTTTAGAAAATTTGTAGTTAATGCCCAGTATCTACCTGGTAGAATGAAATGTCAAAGGTGGCCCTAAATTTCAAAAACCAGCTTGAAACTTTTACATCCTCATGTGTCAGTTCAGTATTCATTAGCTTATAGACAACAAGCTTATAGATACCAAACAGCTCTTTCTAAGAGGAAAAAATAAGTAGTAAAAAATTGTCTTTAATTGTTGGGGTTTTGTACCACCCCACTATCATAAAATCAAAAGAAATACACAACAAAACAGATAATTAGAACTAGTGGCTTTTTCTGGAACAAAATTCTCTCCCATGTTTTACCAGGTTACAGATTAATTCTGTGATCCGATCTTTACATTAAGCCCAGTGCCTGATCATTACACAGGTAAGTTTTCCTTTCAGTTGCCCACCATCCATATCACTAAGTATTTGTATGTATTGATAAATGTCAAAAAATACTAAACAAGTCACCAGGCACTAAACTGCAGAAATACCTTTCTCAGAGGTGAAACAGTATTTTTTTCTTCCACTGTGAAACAACCATATGTTTCAATACAACAGGCATAAGTTATGAAAGTCTATCTTGAGAATGGAAAGCCATGGTCTTTGCCTCCAAAATGACCGTTCCATTTATACAGCAAACACTCTCAATACATATTTTGTAGGAGCTGTAAGGTAAGCTGAGTGGGCATGTGTACGCAATGGTGCATTTACAGACCCATAAATCACCAAACATGCAACTGCTTTGTCATTATTAACGCCGGGTTTTCAGCAAATTATTCAAAACGGTTGCAGAAATAAGTTTGCCAAGTTGAAGAATAGATGGTGTCATCTTTCAGTGTAATACCAATTATACATCCCTGCTGAAAGGTCTGCCAAGCCTGGGAACCATCACATTCTGAAGCACTCCATCGGCACAGGGAAGCAGACCCAAAATATGTGTAGCAGGATTCCTTCCCTCACCCAACCTGACAGCAGCAGGTACTGCAGCTCCGTGCTGAGGGCGCTTCATTAACTCCGCTCGGGTACTTGGGGCCAGTCGTGGCTGGTCAGGCACAGAGGACTGGCACCTGGGACAGGCAGGTCCTACAGATGAAATCAGAGCAACAGCTAAGCCTGCAATGAAAGTTTTGGCTGTGATTCAAGTTACACTGTTATTTACTGAGTAAAGAGACGCTGTACACAGGGTTATTTGGCCTATGCAGTGTGCACACAGTCTGGCTGAAAGGAGAAAAATCCACCGCATTTTACTTGGAAGGGCTGTGCCACTCAGTTCAGAGAGAAAAAAATGACGAAGAAAGACTAAAACTACTGCATTGTATCTGAAAAACAAAGTAGCCATGCTGTTCTTACTTACCCAACTTTTGCAAAGACTACACAAAAACAAGAGCAAAGTTTCCTTATGGTTTCACATAACACTACACAAACCTTATGCCTTCCTGTCGCTGTTCACTAAAGGCAGAATCACCACGAATTTGCTGTCTAATGCTCGAAACTGTTCTCCCCTGAACATAAGCATAAATGAAAGCCAAAACTACCTATTACCCCAACACCTTTAAAAGCCAGAATACTGAACTAATTAATAAAAAAGAGATCTGGATCAAGAAGGTGTCTTTATTGTGGTCAGAGTGCCCACACACACATGCCTGTGCCCCTGCCAGTACTGCCAAGCAGTCCAATCACGACAACTGGTGAGTCAGCATTAAGTACTCACTGTGAAAACGGGGAACTAGCAAAAGAAAGCTGCTTGAGTTGGAAACGGATTGGAGGGAGATGGGGGAAAGGAATAAAACAGCAAACCATACCACAGAAACTGAGAGACAAACTGTCTTCTGCTTACCATCACATTTATAGAAGAAATAAAAAAGAATATGTTGAACACTGAGTAGATTAAATGTCAGTTGTTATGATTACAGCCTCGTAAACAAATATATACAAATATTACGAGTAACACTTTGTGCAACTAAAATAAATTTCAGCAATTTTGAAATAACACCCAGTAGAACAGGTATTGTGTCCTCTAATTGGAAAGCTGTTCATTGCAGCACTGAACAATGAACTGTTTGAAAAAAAATAAATTGAAACTAATGCTGCTTTACTTTCTCCTACAAAAGAAACACTTTAAATATTCAACATGAAAACAGAATTTCTCTTTTTCAGAACCAGCACGTAACATAAGAAAAAAGGATGAACTCTGACATTAATGGCTAAAGAACACTAATGAAAGGGAAACATTTCCAAATACATACATTTGTCTGGTCATTACAAGGCTTAAGAACACTATGAGGTCTGGACGAGCTTTAGAAAACACAGCAAAAAGCAAATCAACATTCTGCCATTAAAGAACAACAAAGTATTTTGCTGAGATGAAGGAGGAAGCTTGCACTGACATCTGGAAGAGTGAAATTCATCCTTTACCCTTTACATAGCAGGCTACTATTAAAATCTGTTAAACAGTCACTGCACCAAGTCACATCCAGATACCATGGACAACTTGAATCCAACAGGGCAACTATGGAAACAAGTGGCAGGGGCAAAGAATCTGCCAGCTTTCCACACTGCCATCTCAGAACACCCCTTTCTCAATAAGTTCTGTCACAAGACCTTAATGCCTATTAAAGCCATCAAAAGAGAAGAATAATAATCAATGTTTTGCTTTGAAAGAAGACACTTTTGTATCAAATATGCAATATATTCAGCATCAAAAAATAAAGATATTTGAAGGTTTTTTATCCAAACATGTCAACTAAAGCAAAACAGACTTGCATTACATTCTTCATATTCCAAGGATATTAAAGTGGTCTTCTGTAAGACATGCTAACTATAAGTCATGCAGATGCATGATGTTAGCCATCTAGGAAAAAAAGTGTAAAAGCTACAGTATTTTTAATTATGCATCCTGACAGTACTTCCTTTGATACACTATTTTTTTTTTTTACAATAAAACACCCAAGCTAAAAGAGATTTAGTAGTTCTAAACCAAAATTTTTCTATAGAATAATATGTTGTGAGGCTTTTAGAGTTCTCCTTTAGATGTATCCTTCAAGATACCCATAACCACCACTTTTTAAGACCACATTTTCAATGATGTGATAGAGCTGATGGATAAACATTGCAAAGTATGAAAGTGATCAACAAGGAAGGGGACTGACAAAGTGCCATATATGTATAACGAATGACAGAAGACACAGACGGAAGTGAAAAATTGCTATATGGAAACTCCTCAAAGTTTACTACTGCTGGTGTTAAAAAAAGAGAAAGCCACATGGTTCAAAGCATAATTAAAAATTCAGGCTAATTATGCACCTATAAAACTCCCATTTCCAGTTCAAAGATGAAGAGCATTTGAAAAGCAAGCCATTAATACTCTCCAGTTATTTTTTGTGGTCTCAGAAGTAGCACAGACACACTATACTTGCTTCTGTAAGATGTTCTTTCCAAGCTCAGAAAGAGAGCATTTGAAAGAAACCTTTTATCTCTTCAGACGGCTTCCAGAACCTGGAAAAAACGTCCATGGAAAGGATGTAACTGCAAACTTGCTGCCAGGAATGAACACATGTTCATTATTTAAAAGATAACAAAAAAAATTAAACAACCTCTCATTTATCCTGGACAGTTCATCTTCTACAAGCAATCTAGGAAAATTAATCCCTTGGACAACCACACTCCCCTCCTTCCTAATAAGGTAAAAATATGATTAGAAATCTGCTTTTAAAAACAACAGGAAGCCGGTTTTTTTAGACAGCATGGCATGGGAGCAAGGGTGCAATACCTTGATACATTAGGATACGCAGGGCACACAGAACCTGCACTTGTTTTCCCAAGTGCCCAAGCAAAGCCAAGTCAATTGAAGGCAGCAGAATAGGCTTCAAAGGCAGGAAAATACAGGGAAGCATGAGAAACCAGGAAAGACCTAAGGCATTTCAGAGGGGCTGAAGCAGCTTCTCCTCATTCCAAGCCATCTTTTGCAGGAACTCCCCTCTTCCCGGAGTTGCTGAGATGTGGGGTTCTTACACAGCCTCCCCACTTCTCAGTGGTACCTGAAGAAAGGTCTCATCTCCATGTTCTCCCACAGCAACACCCACCACCAAATGGGGTGCAATGTAACACAGCTCAGCATACACCAGAAGCTCCACTTCCCCTTCTCCCCTTCCATCTTGCTGCCCAAGACAATATGCTCCAATCACCTCTGCCAAGCCAGTTTAAATATCTACACCAGCAGAAATGAAACAAAACAAAACCAGTTCTCTAGTGGTTTTAGTCTCTGAAGTAGCTCACCATGGTGTGAGACATAAAGGGCTGCAGGGGACAGAATGAGGAAACTGAAAAGTAAAAGAAAGTGGAAATCAGACCCCACAGTGTCATTAGGTCTTCTGCCATCACACGTTACATGAGGCTGATCATATTATAGACGTGCCCCCTCAAAGTGCCTCAGAGTACCAGGGCTTACTCCTAATTCTTCCCCATACCAATTAAAAAAAAAAAAAAAAAAAGCCAAATGCTTTATGGTTTTTTGGAATTTTTTTAAGCCAAAATGAAACATAAATGCATTCCCCAACAACTACAGATTTTGCAGTCAAGTTATCTGCATTCAAAGCGGGGGGAAAAAGTCACAGGGCTCACCAGTGAACCAATGCAGGGGATAAGCATCACCCTGAGAGAAAGCACCGTCCTGATTACAGGGTCTCTTAGACAGAAAATACACAGGGAGTCAAGGACCACCTTGTTATTTCATGTGTTGAGTTAGTTCAAGCTTAGCCACCAGAAACCCATTAGAGAAAGACCAACTTTCAAAAAAGAAACTCAAGACCTTAGAAAACAAAAAAGTTGTTCCTATTCCAATGCTGGAGTGAATTCTTCCTACCCAGGCAGCAATGCAAGTTCGCCTTCACATAAGGATCAGCTAGTCTTGACCAATTAGTTCAATTCACTCATGGCAAATTAGCCCCCATCCAATACAACATTCATTAACTTACTTTCTCCAATTTCTCTCTTCCTTACCTTTGCCATTCATCCACTATTACATGCTGTAGCCCATACTCACCCTGCCTTTAAAGCAGAGTAGTCAAGTAAAGATCATTTCCCATGTGCAGTTTTTCTCTGTCCCCCTTCACTGTGTGCCCTGACAGAGGAGAAGGCACTCCTTGTAAACATGACAGGGAATGTACAAAACATTATGCAAAGCAAAGACTTCGGCAGATAGCCAACTTCGTGAGAAAATTATCTGCCTCTCTCACTGGGAAAAAAAAGAAAATTCTTCAAAGATGAAAATTAAAAATTCAGTGAACATCATCTGAGGTTTGCAAGAAGTCAAAAATAAAAAACAAGAAAAAAAGATGCCTTTAAATAGCAACTTTCATATGATTCAAAACCTAATGCCAGTAAAAAACCCATGAAATTTGATGATTTCTACCTGAACACATGTACTACATTTTGACTTATCAGTCACACAGTACAGTCAGAACAAAACTTCTCTTTTCTATGATAAAGGTGTGCAACCTGTTACATGTTGCAGTTAAACAGATAGCCCACCCCCTTCTAGAGTGGGTAAGGCTTTGAAGGTAACTGCCATAGTAACCTTCAAAGTTTTTTTATGGGATAAAGGTCTAACATCACAAGCAAAGAAAAATCATAGGATCATAGAATGGTTTGGGTTGGAAGGGACCTTAAAGATCATCTAGTTCCAACCCCAAAGTCTGAACTTTATCCCCGCTGGGGCAGGCTCTTCTGTGCAATTGCAATCTCCGCTCTCTCAAGTCTCCTGTCATAGATGCCTCAAGGCTTGTCACAGCCTCATTTAGAGCAAGTCAAAGTCAGTGCCATCATTCAGGCATTCAGGTAATGAAGCATCCTGCCTCTACAAATCTGCTTAGATATGGACTATTTCCAGACTTCTTCTCCAGTTCTCTACTGCTCTATTTCAGTCAAACACAAAGCACAAGTGGAATAAGGCAGCTCGGACTTGTAACACATGCCTGGCTTATTTTACATGGCTGGTGCAACTGCTAGTACTCCTGGTAGCATTTACTGCCATTTTGCTTTCCACACATATGAGTACTGCCAAATCCAGAGGAATATAATCACAAATTCAAGATTAAAAACAAACAGTGAAACTGCAAAGTCTATAAGCAACATAAGCAAAACCTTACAGGCTGCATAATGCTGGAAAAGTATTTTAAACAAATATGTAAGCACTTACATGAGAAGGGCTGACAGTTCATCTGAACAATTAAAACTCAGTCATGTAGAAACCTTAATGAAAACTTTCACTCTAAATAGGGTACAATCAGTACTGCAAAGTTTTACAAATACTAATTTTAGATTTTCTTCTTAAACAATGTTAGTTTCAACAATTACGTCTTTTGTCTTCCACTCCCCAAAAAACAAACAAAAAGAACATATGCAGAAATAAATTCTGAAGAACAGAAGGGAGACTTTTTTGGTCTTTTGATTGTTCATGTAAATCACTAAGTAGTTGTCATCAATCCACACATACATGCCTTTTGGTTTTGATTATCTATAGATACAAAAAAGTCATAATACCTTGCAATATCCCGAGTCCCTTTCCCTTAAAGTTTCAAAAATTTCAAGCAAAATTCAAAAATAAACTCTATCAAGAGCCAGATCATAAGAAGATCCATTCTCATCATTTGACTCTAGCATACAAATATTCCTTCTTATTCTTCACCTCCTTCTTGCTATTCTCTGTATAAATCTATTTTTTTACCAGCAGTTCTCAAAATCATGCAAGATATCCATCTATTCTGCAGAACCTTATCTCCCCACACTCCCATTGCTAAAACTGATACCTGACAGTTATTATAATTTTATTACAATTAAAATGTTTAATTATAATTAAAAATGTTGGTTTTTAAAACTAATGAAAATTAATTTCTCAGTTTATAGCCAATAATCAACCTATTAAAGGGAGTTTCTACACACTCTGAACTAAAGGAGTACTGGTAGAAACTTCTACAACACCAGGTCCTAATTTAGGTCAGAGAGACTTTTGAGTCCTGGAGTACTTTACATCTCTAGCTCCAATGTACTTTCACAGGTTTAGATTTTAAGCAGTGTTGATTTCACTAGGATTTGAAATGAAATTGCTTACTGAAATTTTTACTACTGGCACTGTTATTTGCTTCATTTCCAGTCAATGGAATAATTATCAGAAACAGAGTCTCATCGATTATTTTAAAGTCTTTAAACATACCTTCAATAAATGTGCAGCCTTTTCACTTCACAAATTTCTTCAAGGTATGTCATAAAGCTAATAAATTTATTCATGATTATAGAAAGCAGCTTTAAATACAGTTTGGTATTATCAGAAGTCAATTCTTATTCGAGCAAGTCCCTACAGTATTTAAACACTGATACTTTATCAGCACCAAAAGTTTCCATAATGTGGATCCAAATAGGTTATGTGCAAAAAGTCATGAAAACGAGTAATTCACATACCTGGATGGTCTTCCCTGATTTAATAGAGCTATTTGTGCATGACACAGTTGGACTGGAATCCAAAATTTCCTTTCCTTTCCTCACATTTGATTTTTTGCATTTTTTGTCTACAGCAGTTAGAGATCCTTCCCAGATGATGGTTCATTTCATAAGAGATGGTGGCTCCTACATGACTTTAGTCAATTCTTTATCCCATCAGTCAGATGCTAAGTTCTGATAGATCTGACATAACTGCTTGGAAATGCTGTCAAGAGCAGTAAAATACCCCTTCTGCGCCACATTACGAGCAGAGCTGAGACCATGTATTATCCTCTCATTATTTCAGGTCATGGTTTGTATTCCCTATGAACAGCTTGGTACACTTCCATAATGACCTAGAATGCTGCAAAATATGAAAACATATCCTCATTTTTTATTACTGCTATGGTGAGAATTTTTTTCAATTTAACTGAAATTTCCCACATGAATCTGTCAGGCTGAAAAGCAGGCTTCTCAAAAACAAACCAACCAAATCACATCATGAACAAGAAAACCTTCTCCCCCCTCAAAAAGCTAAACAAAAACCTATAAAACACCTCAGGCTCATCCTGGTACCAGTGAATATAGAGGCAAAAATAAAAAAAAAAACCTTTTATGTCTTCTCAAACCATATGAAAATTTCAACAGAATGACTTAAACATGCACACACAAGAACGTTAGTCCAGGCTACAATTATAAGAGAAACTATCCCAAGATTCTTGATTCAGCCATATCACCAACGATTTTACACTACATATTGAAGTTTTCCAAAATAAAACAAAAGCAAACGGAAAATATATCTTCCTAGAAATAAAAGCATTATATTGAACCTGCACATTTTGATTTTTCTTAAATCAAAGCATCAATTCTCAAAGTTTTCATTCCATCTTCTTCAGTAATTAGTAGAAGATGGAGAGAGAAAGCATTACTTGGAGTTTATTCTCTTTTTTTTTTTTTTTTTTTTTTTTTTTTTTTGTGCTTTCTCAAAAATTTCTGGAGACAATGTTGCTTCTGGTTACATCTTTTCAGCACTGTATTGCGAGGCAAACGGTATAGAGAACATACATATTTAGCAGAGTTGCATCATCATTCACTGGCCACTTGACAAGTTTACAGCAGTTCATAATGTAAGGAGTGGTTTTAATAAATCTCTAAACTGCTGAAGTCACTATGACATACAACATTACTAACATCACAAACATTAAAGCATATGTCTTTATTATGCGTGTCAGTTAACAAAACAAAACAGACTAATAATAAAATATAAGGTAAAGCTCCTATATTAATGTGACTAGGCAAATGGGCCACTAAATTTAATGCAGTCCTCAAGAAAAAAGGCTGAAATGAATTATTGGTTATTTGAATTATCATCTAGTATAATAAAATCCTTTTTGGAATTAAATTACCTCCTTTGAACATAAAAAGGATAATCATAGGCTTTCTTACTAAGTCTTTTGTAAATACTGAAAATAACTTGCAAGCTATGATATTGTCATTTCAAAGAGTACT
This sequence comes from Eulacestoma nigropectus, assembly GCA_013397775.1. Classification (NCBI taxonomy): domain Eukaryota; kingdom Metazoa; phylum Chordata; class Aves; order Passeriformes; genus Eulacestoma; species Eulacestoma nigropectus. The sequence goes on from VZTE01002919.1 coordinate 367,192, forward strand.
CATAAAAATTGTTCCAAAAATCATATGCAAAACAGCATCAGTAAGTTAATCACACTTTCATTTGTCTCTCCATTAAGATACGGGTTTTTTTAAACTTCACAGCAAAATAAAAACTTTGCAAGGAAAATCACAGATAAAGCAAGGTGCTATTCTGATAAAGACAGAGAAGCATCCCAAAATCTTTTTCAATTAATTAAAAATTAAAAACAAACAAACAAACAACCCAAAACACCAAACAACAGACTGGCTAATTTTAGAACTTTAAATCTAAAAATAGACATCTGCTTGGCCACATAAAAATAACTTAACCATGAAGTCAAGCAACCCTATTCCCTTAAAAAAAAACCAAAAGAACAAAAAAAAAACCGAAACAAAACAACAACAACAACAACTCAAAAAAAGCCCCCAGAGCTTAGTACTCAGAATATACAGGCACAGCTTCTAGTCTGCTACATTTTAACACAGATCTGGGAGAGAACCTTTCACACCAGTCTGGCAGGACATCTAAAGCAGTATCCTGAGAGAACAAATGCAAGGCTCCACATCTGTCTAGGCTTCTTTCACTTTTATAAGCAGCAAGAACCCAAAAGTCCAAACATTTGTGCAGGTACCAAGTCAGTCTACTTGACTGGAGGTGGCCAGCTATGGAAAGATAAACACAAAAGATAAGAATGTGAGATTTATCCACCCCACTGAAAAAAGACTTGGTAGGAAGTTCCTTCTCAGTTAGAAACCCAGCCTCAGTTCTAGCAAAATCACAAGGAAAAGCCATATTTGACTGTTCTCTGAAGAGCTTGCAGAGTTATGGGGTTTTTTTGTTGTCATTGTTTTAAAGCCAATTCCAAGGGCCTGGGTAGCAAGGATATGGCTATTCACATCCCATTTAAATGGAGTAAATTTAAATTCAAGGATGATGGATAGCAATGCTAAACTTCAGCAGAAAAGTAAAGATCTAGGTAAGACAAATTTACCTACCCCATAAGAGAAATTAGCATCAGTGTTAAGGGCAGGTCCAAATATTCCTGGTATCCTCCTGTTTGTTGCATAGGGTTAACACTCCATTAATTATACTTTTAACAGCCACAGTGAGGTCTACAGATGTCTACTTTCTCACCCCATACTGAAGGCCTATGTCTTGGAGACTTCCTTTCTGGTGACAAATTACTCCATGAGCTCAGAACTTCTCCCACAAGTGTAATTGTGTGACAGATGCCCACCCTACCCTCAGCAGTATTGCCACTGCTTAGAACCTGACAGCCACTCACACAGACAGTCATGCCATTTTCTCCCTAATGCTATCCGGCAAAGCTACAAACAGGGGCACAGGAGCTTTGTATCTCAGTTCTGGAGGGTCACTACCCCACTCAGTCACATTCAGGTGATATCCAGACAAGTATCTTTTCATATCAAAGCTTTACTTCCTGCTATGAAAGCTCTGAAATAGAACTGACCTCAACAGACACCAAAAAACAGTCTTTCCCAAAAAAGAAACAAATTCCAACTAAAACGATATTCTGTGAATACAGCCTTAAATTCTTGGTAACTTCCATTCACTGTTCTGACCTATTGTTTCACAGCTCATCTGTCCAGTACTGACTAGAAACTTGACGCTGTGCCCTTTACTCAGATTTACCTTGATCTGAAAACAGTTTCATGTTCAGCACAGCAGCACCATCCTTCCTCCGCTGCCTACACCTATGCTCAAGAATCACCACTTCTCATGTGTCCTCATTCTACTCTTTCCCCAAGCAGCTGCTAAAAGCAACTGAGAGGATACCAGGCAAGACAGACTTCTGATCCAACCTCAACTCCCAGCTATGCACCTTACCTATACGGCACTAATCCTCCCTCCTAAACCACAGATGCTACCATACCATACATGCTTACGCAGCCCACACTACAGAAATATTCATTTGCCTTGTACAGCTCCACATCAGAGCATTGATCCATTAAACAAGGCTTGTCAATCATTCTCTACACTTGGAAATTCATTACAATAAGAGGTGGTTGGTTATTTGGGTTTTTTTCCTCCAGAGAATGACACCACAAGATTTCTAGCAAAACATTTATTCCAGACCACTACTAGACTGGTGAATTTCCAAAACAGGATGGGGGAGAGGCTATGTCTGGGAAAGTGTGATGACTATTTCTACACAGTATTTTTGTTCTCAATGTCCGATCGGTATCTCCAATCTTTCAAAATCAACAGAAACTTTATCATGAAGCATCTGTATTTTTATGCATAGTACACAATGTGACAGACCTACAAAGTCAAGGAAAGGACAAGATTACCACAGACCACATTTGCCATAAAACCAATTTGGCATTCTCTCCCACTTCTGCACATAATCCTTTCCCAGATTATGCCCATATTTTCCACTTACCCAGCAAGTATGGACAACTGGTGAAGCAGTTGTAAAAGCAGAGTCTCTAAAAGACCCTATGCACAAAGGTATCACATAAAAAACCCACATAGATAATTAAAACATAAAAAATTATGCTATGTAAAATTTTATATCCCGTAGCCACCTTCTATGACTTTAAACTTCATCTTAAGCTCATTTAGATAAAAAAATTTATATGTCAATTGATCGAGACAAAATTTAAATTCTTACCAGACCTATTAAAATCATATCATGACTTGAGGAAGCATCCCTTCCAGTACTCATGTATAACAGAGCTTAGCTGTGCCACTGCCTGCAGAATCAAGGCTGCAGGATAAAACTGTAATAAAAGACTTGCAACTTAAAATGAGGAGATCTGAATGCCCAACAAAATAGAATTTAGAAGTTCAGCACCAGCCATGTTCAAAACAACTTTCTGTAGGTAATCTGCCTGTAAATCACACTCTCAGTTAAATATTTTCTTCAGAAAGGCCTTCCTTTTAACACCAAACAACTGGTGTTTTTCAGCAAACTGGTTTTCCAACCCAAATGCACAAAGGGACTAAAAATGGGGTTTACACTGGAACCTGTCTTCTTCATGAAGCTCTCATAAAATTGGAATAGATACCTGGCTGTAACCTAGGAAACAGCAAGTAAAGTCAAGTCCTGTGTAAACTATTATGTCTTTTTAACAACTGGAAAATTAGAAATAAGAAGTATAGCTCAGTACAGAAATCATTTACTGCAATCTACAAGGTAAACACAGTCTGTAAGTATTTCACAGCCTTAAATGAAGCAGAGGCAGATTCAAGCTTTGAAACTTGCAATTTCATTTCAGAAGGAACTTTCAGGTTCTTCTGGAGAATTTCTATGATCTATCTTTACTTAAATACAAATCCTAGCTGTGTCTTCAAGTATGCACAAAGCTACAGATTTCGTACACAACAAGGAAGATCCCAGATTACAACATATATCTCTAAAAACTGCCATGCACCTGACATAACATTTTTGAATGGCACATCCCTTTCTCTGCCTTTGATTCTAGATGAAGTGTGACACGAAGACCTGGGAGCTTTTCTAAAACACGGTTTCCAAAAAAAATGGAGAAGGTCATGCAAATCAGTTACCTGGAAATAAATATCATATTACATGACCTATGCCTTATCTATGTGAGCATATTTTCCCTCTCCTCAAAGTTTCTGCTGTAGTTCCTGCTGCTGCAGCTCTAGCGGTACCAGCCAGTAACACCACCCAAGGCAAGCCGAGGGGGCTGCTTGTATTGTCACTGTCACATGGTGTAAAATTGCTGTGAGCAGGATGAGACAATGATGTGCTTGAATGACAGCAGCTGTTCTGTGCTGGCATGCCACAAGCAGAGCTGTAAGCACAGCCAGGTGCAATGGTGGGAATTTTGGGGGATAAAGGCAATGCCTACACCTGTGGCACTCTGTAACTTTCAGCCATTCAGTATTTGTTCTTTACTGACCATCTGTCATTCTGACAAGCTCCCTACGTGACTGTCAGTGGAGCAGGCCACCTTCTGTATTTCCTTAACAAGGCCTTTCTCCCTTTTGTACAACATCCAATTTCTGCCTCATATGTGCCTCATAAACAGAAAAGGATATGGTAACTATGGTGTAGGAACCAGTGAATCATAAGAATTTGAAACACTCCTAGTTACAGTGATCAAAGCTAAATCCTTTAGGAAGATTATCCACATCAGAACCCTGAAAAAAAAATGTGACTCGAGTACTTTCATACTGCATCTTTGAGATAAAGCACAATCCGCTGTGTAACTGCAAAGGGCTACCTCCAGTTACTGAACTACGGTGGGAACATTGTAACAGGGGCTGTTGTGCCTCTTGATCTATCTATGCAGTTCCAGGCCTGGCAACCAGCTGCGAACGCAACAGTCCACAGGCTGAGACCACAACTCTGAGGCCATTTAAGAGAAGGTTTATTCGGAAAACAAAGAAATAGAGAAAAATAATACAAATCAACCACCCATTTAAACAACGAGAAGTACGAGCCTTACAAGCAAGGGATAAGAGACGCCAAATCCACTCGCGCCCCTGCACCCATCGCAGTGTGAAAGGACGGAGGGGCAGCGCTCACAAACGATGCGAGTGGCGACGATTTCCCACTTCTCCAAAAATACGGCTGCTGGGGGAGCCGGCGTGCCCGAGGCGGCGCGTACCGCGGGAGCGGAGCGGAGGGACCGGGCGAGACCCTCCCCGGCGGCGCGGCCCGGCCAGGCGCTGCTCGCTCCTTGGAACTTCGCCCCCCGCTCCGGCAGATGACCGATGCCAGCACCGCGGCCACCACCCCCCGAACACCAACACACCCCTCAAACACCGCCACCGCGCCCCGGTTCCGGCTCCTGTCGCCGCTTTCGCATTTTCAGAAGCACTCCGGCCGCCCATTCTGGCCGGCGTCTCAAGGAGGGCACCGCTCTCGCCCAACTGCGGCCGCAGTTCATTGTCCCTTCGCAAGGGAGAGGGCGACGACGCATCCCGCGACGACCCGGCCCGGGCAGGTGCCAGGGGCAGCGAGCGCCCAGCGCCCCACCCTGACCCCGAGACCCTCGCCCCGCTGCCGGAGAAGTTGGGAGCGGCGCGGGCGCTCCCCACGCCGGGCATCCCCCGTCCCTCCCTGCCCCCGCAGGACACGGGCAGCGCCCGCAGCCGCGGGACGCCCGCGGCTCGCGGAGCAGCAGCGGCGACGGCGGCGGCAAACACCTACCCGGAGAGCTTCCCAATCTTCACAAAGCTAAACACATCCATCCATGCGGCCGGCTAGCTCTGCCCGTCACACTCACTCACTCCAGCAGCGGCGGCGGCGGCAGCAGCAGCTCCATGTCGGGAGAAGGTTGCGTCCAGCGGTAGCAACAGCCCTTGCAAAAAAGCAGGAGCCGGCGGAGACAGCGGCTGCTACCCCCCTCCGGCGGGGAGCTGGGCGTGCAGCATCTCGCAGGACCAGCGCTCATCTGCGCGCAGCCCTCCCCCTCCGCTCCCCCCCGCCCCGCTGCCCGCCTGCCGTGCGCTCTCCCGGGGTGAGTCCGGGAACGGAGCGGCGCCGGGGCTGCCCGGCAGGAGCGCTGCCCGCAGCCCGCGCCCCGGCAGCCGGAGGGGGAGGCGGCAGCGCTCCGCCGCCCCTCTGCAGCACCCCGGAGGAGGGAGGCGGCGGGGGTGCTGAGGAGAGTGCAGGGTGTATCGAGGGGAGTTTCTCCTCTCGCCGGCGGTGTGTCCGCTCCGGTGCGGGAGCGGAGGGTGCGGGCGGCGGCCCGGGCCAGCGCCGATCGCCGGCTCCAGCCCGAGGGGGCGCTGCGGCCGCCGGGCCGAGCCCAGGGCTCCCCCCAGGGCCTCCCGGAGCCGCGGTGCTGGGGAAGGAGGGCAAGGGATGTGAGGGGCACGGCTGCGGTTCCCGGGGCAGAGGCCGGCACGCTGAGCGAGAGGGGAAGGGGAGCCCTGGTGAGCAGGAGGCGACTCCTCCCCAGTCCGGGAGCAGCATCCTGGGCCTTTCAAGCAAAAACTTGGGAAAGAAGTTCTTTAGACGATCACGCTGTTCCATGCAGCCCCCCTGGATGAGGAAGGGCCTTTTGGCTTTCAGCCCTCGCACTGAGTGCTCCTCAGTGGTGGACCGAGGACAGGCACCGGGCTGAAATCCACCGCCTGGCTTCTGGCATCATCCTGTGACCTCTCTACCCATACAAGGAAAGAGACTTGAACGAACGGAGTCCTCGTTGTGACAGGAACACGACAAGGCCGGCTCGTGGCAACATAATTAGTCCAAGCATTCTTCATACCACATCTTGTGGAGAAATGATAAATCCAGGGGTCTTGACACAAGAAAAATACAGATGCACTGCCTTACACTTATGTCCTGCATCAGACTTTAAATGAGGCACTGGAGTTTAGGTCTCCAAAGATTTCCTCTGAGTGAGCAGAACAGGAAGGCAGGTGAAATTCAAATTCGTCTCCACACAAACTCTACACTGTAATACAATAGTTCTCAGTATGGGAATGGATTTTCTCCACTTCAGTGTTTTCATTCGTGTGTTTGTTCTCTGAATAGATTGACATGTGCTTTACTTCATGTCTTCACAGAGTTTCAGTCTCTTCTGCAGGCTTGCACCTGCACTCTCCCACCAACCAAGAACTTATAAAATTATAGTAAAACCCAACACATGTACTCCTATAGCCAGATGAAAACAATGCACTTTTTTAATGTTAAAAGTTGTATTGATAAGAGAACAAAAAGAACAGGCCTTACTAACACTCACTGTGAATTGGGTTTCAAACTATTATTTGAAACAATAGCAACAATGAATGATTGATCATCTATTTATATTGGGAAAACATTGAACTGCCAGCTAAAAAGCACTTGTTGGCCTAGCATAAATGTAAATGGCTTGGGCATATTCTGAAACACCATATGAAATATTTTGTGCTAGTGCATCAAAATATTTATGTGGTATTTACATGTACTATATTTATTTATTGTTATACCAGACTTTTTTGAAACTGCAGAACCTGTGCCTGTCGTTCACACTGCTCTATTGATTGGTAAAAGCTACAAAGATAACACAGTTTCAGCTGGTTAGAAACTGATTTATTTATAAATCTGTCATTATTTATTTATAGACTGAGGAGATAGGCCAAGATCCTACAAAACTAACTGAAGCTGATGAAATGATACACCACATATAAAATTAAGCACATATGTTCTGTATCAAACAAGGTTCCTGTCTTGAGCACTTCATGCTCCAAGGCTTCTCCCATAAAGGTGACTTAAAGCATAGTGGTGAGTGCCAGAGAAACGAAGAAATTCTAAGGGGTCACTGAAATTTCTGTGGTTTCAGGGTCTTTCAATGGAAAGACAAATGTGATCCTAGGATATACTGCTTATTTCCAGGATATTTCCAGGGGAGATACATAGAAAAGCAGAAAGCATAAGATTTGATCAGAAATGCCATACTCAGCTTATGGAAAAAGTACATTTAAGAAAAATGAAACAGGGTCCAGGAGTGTTAAAGGTAATGAAGAGTCAGTCTTATGAAACGAAAGAGTTTTGCGTAGCAAAACAAAGATTAAGAGGTAAAAAAGATTGTTGTTTATAAGTATCAGCATGGTAAACACAGGGTGTGTACCCAAAATGATAGACCTTTACGAAAGTCATTAAAATTTGAAATGAAGCTGACATTATCTCCTCTTTCTTTGGCTTCCAAATAGATACATGTAGTATTGCTGTGTTTATAGTTACTTTTATATTTTTGTTTTCCTAGGCAGAAGCTATTGCAACATTGCAAATTTTCCAGAATGCCTGTGGAGATACTCTTGGGCTAGCCAGCACCCTGGAAGTCCATTAATAGCAGTATCACAGGAGTCTTACTCCCGATGTGAGACATGAAAAGAGAACCTGGACAAGTGTCTTTCCTACTGTGCTAAATACTGGTAACCTTTTGGAGCTGTGCAATGTGAGAATCACACACGAGGAAAGAGAGTGGGGTGTGAGAGTGAACTTTGGTTCATGGTTCTTTGGCTTCTGCTGTCATAGCAACTGGATACAAAACTGTCAGTCTCATAGTAAAGATTAAAAATTTGCCTACCCAAAGAAGCAAAGTGGTGGGCGTTGTTCTGTTTCAAGAGTGAGTGTTGATATATGTAGTTTGGACTGGCTTTGAAGCCATCAACTGTACATTGAAATAATGTTTTGGTATTTTATCTTCATTTGCAGGAACATCAATTAGACTGTGTCATGACTGAGCTCTTGCACATACTACAGTGGGATTCTTCTCAATAACTACCAAAAGTTCAAGATCCAGCCTTAGCTAGTCGTAACCTACCTCTGTGGTGCACAGGTACCTATCACTCCAAACCACGTCTTTCTAGGAAAAGTGATGTAACTTGCCTTTTGCAGGTGCTTTATTTTCTTTGTTAACTCCAGTGAGAGGAAGCATAGATGCCTACCTTTGACTAGAGGACTGTCTTCCAGATTACTAAAGTCAGGTGAAGTGAAACCCATTTGAAGGTGACAAAGGTACTTGTAAACACTGAATGAGAACAGACAGCCAGAGACAGCAAACCAACATGTACTCAGTATCTCAGTAACAAATAGTAATTGAACATGAACATTCCTAATCTTAAAGTAGGAATCTGACATCAATTCCTAGCTGAATTCTTACCTGGCTTTTTACATTTTTTTTTAGAATAGCATAGTAAATATAGCTTTTTGGGGATGCTTTGTTACCACGTACATTACCTTTTTATTATTCCTGGCCAAAATAATTAAATTAGGACACTGAATACTAATGCTTCGTGTGATTCAAGACTTCCTTGTGTACACTGTGGGCCAGTAAAAGCCTTAACTTCATGTAGTATGGCAGTTTTTAGAAAGGGAATAGGCATTTTTAGAGAAGGGAATCTGTGTCATTTTATAATGCTCCCTGTTCTGAAGGAAATGGCAGACATATGTAATGCAGACAGGAATGTTATACTATCTAAACTTTAAAACCAAGTAATCTGTAAAACCAATCACTGTAAAGACTTAATTTTTTTAAGACTGTTGTTTTGGTCCTAGAGAATCTGCTGTGAAGATGGATTGTGTATATCTTTACAACTGACATGAAGAAACATGTTTTTTTTTTGTTCCTGAGTTTTAGGGTTTTTAATTTTTCCTTCTGAGGCACTAAATAATCCCCAGAAGAAGATGCTTTGGGCTTTCCTGGATACCACACAGCACAAACTTTTAGCCCTGCAGCTGGACCAATAGTATCTCTTGTCATTTACAAGATGCATCAAGTTTGATCCCGCATAATTTAATTGAAGACACGTAGAATCCTAAACCAAAGACATAATATTTTAATACTTCTGTAGGTGTCACAAGTTTTTCTCTCAGTGAATTAAAAACTCATTACTATAATTTTTTTAAGACTAGTCAAGTACAGATTTAACTATTTGGAATCTTTTAAAAGGTTCTTTAAAGTGCTGTGTCTCATCTTCAAAATGGTTTAAAATTCATGAAGTTGGAATGGGTTTTTTGATAAGAGCTGAAGGTTCTATGATTTTTCTGCAGTGCTTGATATTACTCATATCCAAATGGCAACAATGTGTAGAGAAATGAGATAATAAAATCCATTGAGTAAGGACGTGTTAATACATAGCTGGTGATGCAAAGATTCAAAGGAAGATATTTTGTCATTGTGATTGCTACTTACTGAATGTTGTTTCTAAAGACAGTTGGTTATGACTCTTTCATGTAGTAAGTCCCGTAGTACTCTGGGTACTTGTATTTTAAACTGTTACATTCTTTTTCTCACCCTTGAGCCTTTGAAATACGTGTTTTTTAGAATCCATTTCTGTATCCTGGTGCTTACCCACACTATACAATTCTGTATAAAAACACTGTAATCGTTCCAGATTTTCTCCATGTCTACATTTACAGCATTATCAAGAAGTCCCTCTGCTTACCTTGAATCTGTGCACCAGCTTCTTCATGTCATTTTTGGCACCTGTGTCAAATAGAGGTTTTTTCAGGCCTATTTTTTTATTGACCCATACAGACTGTTAAGCCCTCCTGCATGTTTTCAATTTTGCTGAATAATTTAGTGTGGTGGACATGCTGTGTCACATACAAGTGCAAAATTAGATCATAGATAGTTGAAAATTTAAATAGCAGATAAGATTTCCTTTCTTGCCAGTTAAGAAACAAATCTAGAAGCCTAAAGGATGCTGAATTGCATAGAACAATATAAGCAAGATTATTTCAACTGATGCAACAATTCTGCTGAAGCCAGACATACGCAGTCTAACCTATGCAAGCAGATCTGTTATAAAGACAGTTAACAAAAACTACTGGTTGCTATTATGAACTGAAAAGTTTTGCAGTATATTGAACCTGTAGCATTAAAAAAACCACCATTAAATAGAATATTTCCCTGTGCTGCAATAGACAGATGAGATCAAGGTAAGGAACAGGACCTTAGACTACAGGAAGATAGTAACATTTTCTGCTTCAGTGAATAATACCAATTATTCAATACTAATGCATTAGTTACATTAAAATAAAATTATCTTTATAAAAAAGGATTCACTTTTCTGGAATGGATATGTATGAAATATTCAAATCAGCATATGGAAAGAACTGTTATCTACAGTTGATCTTTTACTGACAAATGGACCCAATTCAAGAAAATCTTAGACATGCTTATAATCAGGCCTATATATGGCATCACTTAGTCTAAAATATAACTTGAAACAATCCCAAAATTAAGCACGCATTTAAGTGTTGTTTGAACAAATATTATTTCACAAATCATAAGAAAATATATAAAGATGAATCAGAGAAAAAGAAACTTGAAATGCTAATGTGCAAGTAAATGTGCTTAAAATTTATTTACAATAAAAGGAAAACTGAGGAAGAGTAAAACCTCATCCGCCCTCTTTCTCAAAGGCAAATCTGAATTCTGCCACCAGAGCTTTTTTCCATACTTTAACCAAAACTGACTGCAGAATGAAAATTTTGTGGCAGCTTCAGAGAAAGAGATCAAAGTATGCATTTTTAAATTAATAAAATTTAAAAAAACCGGACTACCACTGAAGACTTTCTAATACTATGATTAATGTGATCAAATATGTGTTGAATTTCAAAAATTAGAGGCATATTCAAGTATTTATTATGACATCATCAAAAAACAATGACAAGATTGTTATAGTAGAATCATATTGGGGTAGGAAGACTTTGTTTTTGTTTGTAGTCTGACATTTAAAATATCATCATCATCATTATTATTATTTTTATTATTACCCAGTAGCAGATTCATATATTAGTTATGGATTAAAAATTTGCCAGTTTATCTGTCTGTGAACACAAAGTATTTGTTTTGTTTTCCTTGTTAGAATGGGACATTGTGGTGAAAACCAAGAAATACTCTAAACTTCTGTTCTTTGTGGATTTTTCTGGGAAGTATGTACAACCATCAGAGCAAAGAGGGGAAAAAGCAATTTCAGAAGTGCAAAATATCTTACAGTCAGAGGAGAGAGAAAAAAAAGAAAAAAAAAAAAAAAGGCAGATTTTCACAATGAACAGAAACTTCGCAGAGGCAGCATTTGTATCTGGGTGCCAAAACCTAGTTTTCTCAGTCCATATTTAGGCACTTGCACATAGATGGCCTACTTGTCAGTAATACTAAACATTCACAAATGAAAAAGAGATTGTTAGTTACTTCTAAAACCCAAGCAGCTTATACAAAGTTGCCTGAGTATCTGACGAACCAAACTTCAGCACAGTCTTAACATTTCCAGCCTGTACTTTGAAAGATCACACACCCCATATTTTATCCACTACAATGTGTTCTTTTGATCTTAATTGCAGGTTTAATACATGGAGGCCTGTGAATTACATGTGAGGTCTCAGGCAGCAAGGAATTACTCTTAGCTAAGGTAAGTTACAGCACACTGCAGCTGCTTTTCCTGACCGTAGCACCAACAGAACAGCCAGTCTGTGCATCAGGGATTGTTCTCAGTGTAAATCTGTGTTTGCAAGGTGTGTACAGGCAACTATTTCATGTGGCTTGCATTAAGAATGCTGTTTTTTCCAGGCAGAAGACTACAAATCTGTCTGTAGTCTAAAGTACAGTAAGAGCTTGCTCAGCATACCGACTACTGTGACAGGGAGTCTTGTATGCTTAAGACACTTCTGTTTATTCAAGTGATGACTGGTGAGTATCACTAAAGATTTTGATTTTTATTCAGGCTCTGTAGTGCTCCTAGGACAGAAACTGAGTCCCTAATATGTCTTAACGATAAATACTGGAGAATAACTATCTTGGGAATATGGTATATGGAAAGACCAGTGGGGACTGCAAAGCTGAAAGGGACGATAACATGCCATAAAGTTCACAGAATTTTCTTAGGAAAGTGTGTGCAATTTTTAGAAATGTACTGCAGTTGATGAAGGTATTCTGTAAATACAGCACATTTAGAAAACTATTTACTTCCTACAATGTGCAAGCCTAATGCTTTCAGTTAGGAGGAAATAGAAAACTGGCCTTCCAATACCCATCAGCAAGTGGCCTTTCACATGCCTGAGTAACCTGCATGCAAAGGCACTCATGCCATGTGTTCTGCTAGCAGAACTCTGTTTGCCCAGATCATTAAGAAACACTGGCAAGAGAGCTTCACGCTTGTACTCATTTCTTTGGCTACCAGTTCTAGTCTGGGTGAAATTTATAACCTGTTTTGTCTCCATGCTCATTATCCCAGACCTGTTTTACCCTTCCCCCTTTGCAGCATGCTACACCCTGAAGTTGAAAGCAAGGAGATGGGCTGCAGAGCATTCCCCAGGGCAGGCTGTTTCAGCCTAGATCATGCACCTTGATCACACAAATGGACATGCACAGCTTCTGGAGCCAAATGGGAGTCAAAGAGCCAATGCACAGCCTAAGAACCATCAGTCTGTGCAGATCAGCTTACAGGGTAGAGACATTTTAGAGCACAATGCAAGATCACTTTCTTTGTGCTCCCTAGTAGAAACAGCCTTTAGAATTCACTGACATTTAATCATGTGCCTCATATCACTCCTTTTCAGAGTAGCTATTTTGGTGCTATGTGGGGGTTGTCACAGAAGTGGTTGCCTAATTCTGATCTAAATTTTGTAATGTGCACCCAGATCTTCCACAGATAAGCATTTTACATCCAAATGCAATAATAAAGGAATTAAAAGTGGTTCTGTTTCATGAAAGAGCAGTAACATACTTAACAGATATTCCTAGCTCTTGAAAAAAGAAACGTAGCACAATTTCCACAAAGCCAGTGGAAAAATGGTCATACATCAATACATAAGTTCCCACTGCCCAACCTATGGCTTTAGTTTCTGTAGCTACAGGTGAATGGAATTTTAGTTAAATTCAAGAAACCAGGACTTGTTCCGTGTAAACGTCAGGAATTGGTATTTTCAAAGCAGTGCTGGCCTCATAAAATGGCTGAGGTTCAGAACTACGTTGAAGCTTAGCAGCCAGAATAATATCAGTGAAACTGTCAAGAAGCTTGCTGGCTTCATGCAGCAAGGAACACAGAGCTAAATGAGATTTTTCCTTTTACTTGCAGTGGAGCAGTAAGGAAGGGGTGAGAAAGGGGCTGCTCACTTTATGTTCCATGAAATACTTTTGTGACTGTAGATTTAAATCAGTCCAGTGAATACCTTATGAGTGGTTTTAAGATGATATAAATGTCCTATTAAAGGCTTCTTGTATTTCTCTGCTGAGATTAGTACAACTATTTGTTTACATTATGCCAAAGCACTTTTTTCCCCTGGATGATTCTTTCAAAGTTAGGTTATTGCATGTCTGCATTATGCTCAGAAATAAAAATTTTGTCTGAATTAAAGCTAAAACCTAAAATCTTAGCTTTTTAAAGGGGAGACAAAAGAAGACATAAAGAGAAATTGAATTTGCTACAGAGTTCTTACAAGTTCAGTGTGTTTTGAAGGGTAGTCCATGATTGCAGCTAGCTTTACAGATCTCTAGATTGCCTGCGAATTCTGCTTTTTCTGCTTTAGTCCTCTAGAAATTCCTCCCTTCACCTCCAAAGCTTGCTGGCCTGCTCTGTCATCTTTGTTGTCATCTTCCAAACCAAACCATGCATGATGTCCAGACCCCCTTCTATAACTTACCTTCTCTGTCCATCCTACAGTCTCCTGAGCCTTCTCTTTTTGAGGACACTCAGTGCCCCTAAGGGAAGGAACAACAGTCCCCTTCCTCCAAGAGGTCCCTCTTAAAAAGAGCACAACATACACTTAGGGGAAATAAATAATGCCCATGAAATTCCAAGCCAAGTCTGCCCCAGTCATTGAGAACCCAGTGTTCTCAGACTGCCTCAAGAAATGCATCTGAGAGAGAGGTGCATGACGTCTGGTTTAACAATTCCTCAAGACTCATTTGGCTTAGCACTGTTTGAAAACATGTCAGAAGACTGGAGGTTTTGAAACATATAAAATTAAAAATACATATTTAGTTGTATCAGACCATCCACTTGAATAATTATTCTGGTTATCCATCAGGCCAACTCCATAATGCTGGCTGTCCTCCAGGGCCTAGTTCTTATATGTCTCTGCCAGATGAATGGCCAAATTGTCAAAAAGCCACTGAAGTAGGAAGATGAATTAGAATCACACTGTAGGGGTCATGACTACACCCATCAACTTCCTGCTTAAGACGTTTGCATTTGAGAGGAACAAACTCTACTTACCTGAAAGTCACCTTACAACTACAGTTCTCTCAGGTCCCTATGAAGTCAGTGGAGACTGATTGCAAGCATTTTCTGAGGGCAATTCTGTCCATCTAGGTCTGACTGTTTGCTTATTTGGGTTGTGTTTTGGTTTTTTTAGCGGGAGGAGCGGGAGAATATAAGGATGAGTCTTCATCTCTGCAACACTGCTTGTGTTCCTGAATTGGATGTCTCAGGTAGTGTCTGTGTTAAGGTAAGCTTGCACCATTCACCAGAGTAAACAGAAAGGAACAGAGATCTGTGGTCTTGTCAGCTGTGTTAAAAGAAGTAGTTATACTGTATCACAAAATATGCTGGGTTAGAAGGGACCCACAAGGATCATCAAGTCCAGCTCCTGGCCCTGCACAGGACCATCTCAAAGAGTCACAACGTGTCCAACAGTATTTTCCAAATGCTTCTTGAACTCTGTCAGGCTTGGTGCTGTGACCACTTCTCTGGGGAGCCTGTTCCAGTGCCCAACTACCCTTTGGGTGAAGAACCTTTTTCTGATATCCAACCTAAATCTCCCCTGACACAACTTCAGGCCATTCCCTTGGGTCCTGTCACTGGTCACCAGAGAGAAGACATCAGTGTCTGCCCCTCCTCTTCCCCTCACATGGAAGTTGTAACTGCAATGGGGTCTCCCCTCAGTCTTCTCTTCTCCGGGCTGAGCAGACCAAGTGACCTCAGCTGCTTCTCATATGGCTTCCCCTCAAGGCCCCTCACCATCTTTGTTGCCCTCCTTTGGGCACTCTCTAACAGCTTTATATCTTTCTTATGTTTCAGAGCCCAAAAACTGCCCCCAGCACCCGATGTGAGGCCACCCCAGTGCAGAGCAGAGCGGGACAACCCTCTCCCTTGCCTGGCTGGCGATGCTGTTCCTGATGCCCCCCAGGACACGCCTGGCCTTTCTGGCTGCCAGGGCACTGCTGACTCATATTCAAGTTGCCATCGACCAAGAACCCCAGGCCCTTTTCTATGGCACTGCCTTCCAGCCTCTTATTCCCCAGTCTGTCTGTATATCCAGGGCTTCCCCATCACAGGTGCAGAATCCAGCACTTACATTTATTTGTTAAACTTCAAACAGCTGGGGATTGCCCAGCCCTCTTATTTGTTGAGATTTCTCTTCAGGGCTTCTCTGCCTTTGAGAGGAGTCAACAGCTCCTCCCAGTTTTGTATCATTGGCAAACTTGCTTAGCATCTCTCCAAGTCCTGCATCCAAGTTGTTTACAAAGATGCTGAAGAGCGCAGGGCCAAGGATGGATCCCCGTGGAACCCCACTGGTGACAGGCCACCAGTCTGGTGTCACTCCATTCACTATAACCCTCTGGGTTTGACCCATGGGCCAGCTGCTCATGATGTTTTTATCCTTGAACTGTTGAATCCCCACTCTGCCATTGGTGCACACCATCATATGCAATTTCATCCTCATTGCTCACCATGGTTTGAGACAGTTTATCCTGCCAAAAGAGATTCCCAATCTCTTGGCAGTTGCTCAGGCTTGCACTCTTATCTGGCTCCCAGCTTGTTGTTACTCCTTTATAAGCATCGGGTCAAGTCCTCTACGGATTTGTAGATTTTTCTTCACCTTTTGGTTCTTTCATTTGAACACATTTGCAACCTTGCTTGCAAAGGAGATAGAGTGTACAGTAGTAATAAGACTGCAGACATTTGAAGTCTAGACATATCTGGACAAACTGGAATGATTTGTCACTGAATTCAAATCAAAGTGTCTTGCTTTATTTAAATGGAGATACAGTTTTACATGGAAAGATGAAAGAGCTCCTAGGAAGCTCTGTGAAGTTTACTAAGGCTATTACTTACATTGTAAAAATGACTTTTGGACCAGTGAAAGTGTATGTGGTCAAAAGACCACAGAGATTGCTAAAATATCTGACCCGGAGAATTTAAGATCCCATGGTCTGATTCAGACAAAATGTGTAGCAAAATCCAAAAAAAACCTGTATGTGAATGAAGACTTACAGTAAAGGAAACCTAGACACAGACCATTAACTCAGATTCTCTGTGTCTATGCTCTGCAGCATTCACCTCTTATCAGCTCAAAAATTCGGAAATGATGGGTCAGAGCCCAAAACATCGTGAGACTGACTTTAAAACAAGATTCTAAAAAGTTGTACATTATAATTTGTTTCCTTGTTGGTCTCTAAACTTTTAAAGAACTCTCAGTTAATGCTTTCAAGGTTTCATCTCCAAGCCTGAGGGCTGGAAACTTTCATTTAGTGATATCACAGCTTTTAGGCAATCCCATTTATCAAGAAATAATGGTTACAAGGAAAAAAAAATCATAAAATAGCATAAGATTAAAACTAAGCAAGTGAGTTGGCAACCTTGGATACAGTAATAGGTAAAAATGTATACTTTAACCAATTTTACAAATATAAGATAATTCTCAGAAAGCCTTCATGGTAAAGAATACCTGCTCTTATTCCTTTGCAGTACTCAGGAAATAGTGTATTCGTTTTCTAATATCTACCAACCAGTCTTCTGAATGCATGCATGCAAATTGCCAAGAAGTAAATAACATATTACCTAAATTTCCATTATAAACTCAACTAAATCCACTTCATGCATCTAGTACAAATTTCTGTGCACTTATCTATGTCTCCTTAGTACAACAAATTGGCTTCTTGGACAGCTGTCTTTTCATTGTTTCATAATGTTATTACTGTATATTGGTTAAAGCACTGTCTATTCAATACTTTCATGCAAACTAATATTTTGCTGGTGCTAAAAATTAGAAGGTTCCTCCATAGAAACAGTGGGAGAAGCTTATCAGGGACTAATCTCAAGCAGCTGCTATAAATCTCATCACCACATTACACTGATTTTGTTGGAGCAGGGTGAGGCAGGGGGAGGGGAAGGTGGTGTGTGTGCATGTGAAGACTCACAGCACAGCACTGCTGATACCTCTGCTTTGCAAGCAGAGGAGTTAGGGGAGTGGGAAATCAGCAATTGGTGTGCTGGGTTAGACTCCAGATCTAGTATCCTGTCTCTATCAGTTCCAATGCCACATTTCAAAAGAACCCCATGATAATAAAGGGGGGATAGTCTGCACACACAAAAACACACACACAGTCCCATCCCTGTGCCCGAACAAAAGGTGTGTATAAACCTTGAAGCACAAGGCTGAATGTCCATCACAAATTGTGTATTGCATTTCAGTGTAATTCGGTATAATCTTGATTCTCATGTAATTAAGAGTCATGTCACCAGGGTTTGTCCATTAAATGATTTTTTAGTATCAGAAATAACACTTTGAATTTCATCTAGAGACAGGCTTCTTGCATAAGGGTGCACACTGCTAAATAAATCACACTCATCCCAAGCCCATCTACCAAAATAAGTGGGCAGCCATACTTCCCAGTATGGCTTCTGGGTATTAGCTTTGAGGGATTCCTATTGGTCCAAGACAAGGAAGAGACAGCAATGCCAGAGGTAACTTAATATTACGTTCATATCATTCCATACATCCAAGTTCATCCCACTCTGCCCTTCCCGCTAGGGACATTATCTGCAAAACCCTACTGTCCTCTGCTATTCATTAATCCTCTGCAATTTTTAGTTGACTGCTTGATAAAGAAATTTGTAAGGTAGAGGAACAGACACAAATTCTATTCTTAGAAGCCTGACAGTATCTTTATCTTTTGCAATAAATATGGTACAGATATTCTCACTTAAATCTCAATTTTGTCCCACTCAGTGGGAAAACTCAAAGCCCTTAGTACTGTTTAGATGAGAAGTCACCAAGTTAAGAGTTGTGGTGCCACTGGTGCCAAGACGGCTTAAAACAGTCATGACCTCATAGATGAAAAGGAGTAACGACTAAACTGAGCTCCACAGTGTCCTGCACAAAAGAATTATTGGGACAGAGGAATACTTGATCATATTTTTGGTTTGGATCCATTCCCACAAAGTGGAAAAAGGAATGAGTGGTAATTGCTAACAAGGAATGAAGGCAGAAATAAGCTCTGAAGATTACCCACAATATAGGTAAATGTAATCAGTAAAGGCAATATAGTACAAAGGCACAAACCCATGATTTGTGTGTTTATGCAGCACTATAGAAAAATTTAGAGAGCAATGTGGACAAATAACTATATCACTTTTAGAGAATTAAAATAATTATACTGTAATGCTGCTCTCTATAGCATAGTTGCCTAGTTACAAAGCAGAGTCCTTGGAATGACAAGGAAAATAATATTCATACAAGTTTAAGGCTGTCCAAAATACAAAAAATATTTTGTCTCTCCATCAGAGCTATGCAGGCATATAGCCTTGTATCTTACAATTTGTCAGAACTAGACACAAACATTTTACACAATTTTACACCCTATTTGAGGTACAGTATCTCTTTCTAGTTCTCAGTTATTCATATGAAATCGTAAGTAATCACTATGCAGGGTTTGTAATTTATCAGTCAGAAATTTTAGGTCACTGAGGGGGACAGAAACTCAGCAGTTTGAGGAAGCAATATGAAACAGATTTTTCAAATTTGTTGTATTAATTATGATAGCTTTGAGGTGTTAAGAATGTTGGTATAAGACTTACCTGAAAGCAATGGAAAGAGTGAAAGTGGGCCATAAGTTTTTTAAAAAGGAAAAAAAAATTCTATTATTCTATAATTGATTTTGGGACTTCATTAATTTAATCTGCAGCTTTTATAAGTTTGTATGCATTAATTGCATGTCTGGTGTTTACAAGGGTCACCAAAAAGAGGGTATCCTACTATGGCCCTGTGCAGACATTCTTAGCATCTACCTGAAAACCTTCCAATTTACAATATAACTTCAAAACACACTGGACTAAGAACACTACTGCAATAAGAACAGTAAAAGCTTTCAGGAAAATGAGATTTCACTGCTTTTATCACCCTGATTACTTTGAATTGTTCTGCAACTTGCAAGAATAAATATAAGACTTTTGAGGTGAAGGATCCAAGTCAGTTTGCCTCCTGAAATACCCAAACTGAATTTCAAGCATCGGGGGTAATCTTCTGGAGCTTAGTTGCTCCAGAAGTAGTGGACTGGTAACTGCATGCCAATTTAAAGCTAAAAATAGCCGTTATTAAAAGCTAAAAATAGCCGTTATTAAAGTTATATGCTGATAGAACAGAAACAAAGAAATCTATATTCAATATTAATTGATTAAGAATTTCTCCATTCACTTCTGTGGTCATAATTTATATTTTGTTGCTAGCATAATTTACATGAAAGATGTTTTGTTTTGACATATTAATAAGATCTCTGTAGACTCTGACTGTTATTTTCCACGGCTGATATTTTTCACACCATCCTACTGTGAATAAAATACACATTTACTGAACAATGCACATTTTCAGGATTTGACTTTGATAGTCAGTTGCCTCAGTAAGAACACAAACTTTTCCAAAATCACATTAAAACTAGCTTTATGTATAGTTTCAATATTTTTCTTCAAATTATAGGATAGTTTGTAAGAAAAGCAGTTGGAGTCATGAGGATTATTTTTTTTTTTTATCGGTAACTATAAGAACATGATTAGACAGATGTGTCATTGCATATTTGTTTTAGACCAATGTGATTTAAAAACACTAAAAGTATAATACCCTTTAAAATTAGGTTTAGTATTGTAACATTGTGAGAATTTTTGTTATATTGTAGTGTATCAAAAGGCTTTCTATAAATTAATTAAAATAATTTTAAAATTGAAATTTTAAATTCACCAGATAAAGACAGACACCAGAGGAGAGTAATATTGCAAGTAATATTGCAAGAAAATGCTTTATGAATACTTTCAGCCCCTTATCCCTCTTCATATTTACTGTCAAATAATTCAAACAAATGCCACCTAAAGGAGGACTGTAATAGAACTGCTGTAACAGGATAAGATCATACTCACTACACATTAGTTTTATATTATTCTAAGATTGTGCTGTTGAGCTAAGGTTTGGATTATTTTTAGTGTAAAGACAGCATAGCAACTACTCCAGCAATTCCAATTAGTTCCTTTGTTGTTTTATAGTTTGGTACCTTCTGGCATTTGTCTGTATCACATGTTAATCTCTATAGATTTCATAATTTAATGGCAGTGTCTGATAAATCAGAGTGGTTTAAAGGTGTGAGGCTTTATGTGAATTTGCTGCTGAAAAAAATCATAAAAGCATTGAGCACATTAGAGGTATACTGCAGACCTCAATGTATTAATTTTGGGAAGTCTAAATATTTATGGCTATGAGAGGAATTTATCTTCTAGTTCTGGACACCCTAAGTCCAAAAGTAAGGAATACAGTGGATGGAATTGTGATTTGCAGCGTGGTGAATGTTACTGCTAGTAACAATTTTGAAGTCGGGAAGCTCTGAAGTCTGTTTTGGAGGATATGTTTCTGTGGTCCCCTAACATTTTCTGTTTATACTTGACCTTAAAAAATGTACTGTGAATGTGGTCAGCAAAGCTATTTTACTCATTTCACATACTAAAGAATGGGTAAGACTGATCCTTCTTGATAATCCTCAAGAGTCAGCTGGTGCCTTGAGAGTCCCAGAACTTTTTCCAAGACCTTTTTAATGTTCCTTTTGCTAAGTTTTGACCTTTCATTAGTGTTATTTTTACTACGTTTTGAATCATCTGGCTGATATTATCACTCCTGGGTTTTTTTCCAGGAACATCAAAAACCCATTAGCACATAACTTTGTCTTTGTGATGCATTGGTCACTGCTCCTAACTGTAATACTACCTAACTATATCACCTTCATACATCATTGTGTGTGTGTATATATAGGTATATATATTTATATGAAACAGAAGTGGTTATCTCTTTACCAAACATATAAAAATCCTCTTTTTAAAGTTTTATAGTCCAAGAAAGTCTTCTACACCATCTTTTAAACTGAAGCCCATAAATTTTCCTTGCAGATCAGGGAAGTGCTAAAGTATATGTATTTTTTATTGAATATATTTGCTGTTTTTCCCTGTGTCTGGTCAGAAACTTTGCAAAATGAAGATATGTTTTTATATTTTGAGTACCAGATTCTCTCCATAGATTTCTGGCCCGAGGCATCAGTAAAGTAGTAGACATTAAGTTCTATATTTAAAAAAAAAAGTGGGGAAAAAAAGAGCACTTTGAGAATGCAGACTTAGTAATGCAAATTTTTAAAACTTTTTTAGATGCTATTTACCATTATTCCATCACCTCTGCCCTCACACGACTTTTGATTTGTGTTTGTGCGCAGCCAACTTATTTACCACCAGGCTTATGGACTCCTTCCAGTTGAATTTCAGGCAGCCAGAATTGGGAATAGACACACCATTGGCTGGAGTGATGGATGACCCACTCTTGCCCATTTAAAGGTTCCTGTGTCTTTCTACAATGTTCAATATATTCACTGCGCTGAGTAGTCATTTTGCCTTGAGAAGTTAATGGTTAAGCACTGAGCTGGAAAATATCCACTGTACAAAATGCAATCAGAGGACTGACGGCCTGTTTTGTCTTATTTGCCAAAGATATGAAGACCCTCCAGTTCTACATCAATCAGTCTTTCCTTTCAATATCCATTTAAATGCACTGGGAAAAATTATGAGACATCATCTAAAATACCAACAACACAGATAATTTTTTTGTCCCAATGGATGATAAGTCTCTTATTCTGTAAAAGTTGCCCTCTGTCAGACAGGTCCCAAGTTAGAATTAAACCTGCTCAGATCCGTAGGTAATGCCACATGAAATGCATAGACTGCATTGTTTTTTCTGCTCTCTTTAACTAAAATTCCTTGTCCTGTCCCCTACCCGATTTTCTTTAGGAAACTGAGACTGTTGATGTTTGACGATTTTTCTCATAAATATCATTGAAATCTCTTCTTCTTCCTCCTGTATGTTTCCTTTTAATGTCTGAGTTGAGTCAGGAGCTCCTTGTTTATCCATGCAAGCCTCCTACTGCTTCTGCTTGATTT
The DNA here is from genome assembly GCA_013397775.1 of Eulacestoma nigropectus. Taxonomy (NCBI): domain Eukaryota; kingdom Metazoa; phylum Chordata; class Aves; order Passeriformes; genus Eulacestoma; species Eulacestoma nigropectus. Next base: position 389,786 of record VZTE01002919.1, read on the forward strand.
CCTGCTCATTAGTATGGACCACCCTTGAGGATGGAGAAAGTGATCCTTGATAATGAATCAGCTCTCCCTGACCCCTCTTTTCTCCAGGGACATATTGTACAGCATTCTTCCAAGCAGATCTCTGAAAAAGTCCAAAGCCTGCTCTGCTGTAGTCCAGGTTTATAATCCTGTTTTTGCCTTGTACCCTCCTCTCCAGCTTCTGAACTCTGGTCATCATAATCACTGCAGCCAAGGTTGCTCCCAGCCTCAGATCCCCAGATGGCCCTTCCTTGTTTGTAGGTATGACATGAGCAAAGCAGCTCCCACCATCATCTGTTCAGTCAACGCACACCAGAAGATATCACCATGATTCTAATTCCCCATGAGGACCGGGGCCAGTGAACATGAGGGTTTTTCAGGTTGTCTGAAGAAGACCTTATGCACTTCTTTCTGACCAGGCGGTTTGTAGCAGACACCCACAACATCACCTGTGTTGGTTTGTCCAGACCCACAGGCTCTCAGCCCTTTCATCACCTATCCCACAGCAGAGCTCTATCCATCTCTGCTGCTCCCTCACATACAGCATAATTCACCCTTCTTGCCACCCTTTCCAAAAAGTCTGTCTCCATCCATCATAATTCTTCAGTTATGTGAACAATCCCACCACATCTGTGATTCCAATGAGATCATAGCCCTAATTCCTCCTATTTGTTCCCCATGCTGTGGGCATTAATGTGCAGGCACTCTAGGGAGGCACCCAGATGTGCTTATTTCCCAGAATGAGTGAGAGCTTCTCCCATAGTATTGCAGGGGACATATCAAGGATGGGAAGAGAGGAATATTAAGAACATGTCATATCATGGCTCTTCTTTGCTGCCAGGGAACTCCCCTTGCAGCACTAAGTAAATAATGTTGTGACCTGGGACTTTTCATCTATGCTTCATGAATTCTGCACACAAGCAGATAAAAATGCTCATTTATTTCTGAATAGCAGAAAGCCTGAATTGCTACTTAGGGATAACAAACATGGTTCCAGTGGGCTGAGACTACATGATCTTTAGATTGGCTCATCATAAATTCAGGTTTCCTAGCAATTTGGTTTTCCTGGGGATAAAGTACTAGCTTAAAAAAGAGCTCACCACAAGTTAAAAATGCAGAAGCCATTTTGGAGAGACAACTGGAGGCATCTCTTGTCCTGTTGAGTCCCATCTGATTCCCCTCATAGTAGCAGATTAATTCCAAATCGTTTTTCTTGTGCCCTCATCTATATACAGATCAGTGTTAACGAGCCACAGCTTATTTCAATAAAAGACCAAGTGTTCCCTCAGTATTTCCATACTGTGGTACAGCAATTCAATTTTCAAAAGCAAGTTAAAGTTTTGAAAATTCTACATCCTAAAACTACTAAATTCCTTGCTTCCTGGCCTAAAAGTAAAGAGTTTCCTTTAGTCAAACGGTGCAAAAGTTCCACGCACTAATATTACCTAGAAGATATTTTCCTTCTCTTAGCTCTAATCTTGCATACACCTGTCAAAAGGCAACAGGGATGGAGATTAGGAAATGCTTTGACAACATCATAGGCAGGCATGGGATAAGTGGGATCCTGCTGTTTTGGGATGCTTTTAGGTTTGCAACACCTGCTTTAGTGAGGGGCAGAAGAAAGACGCCGTCAAGAAAACCCAATGCAGAAAATGCATATGGCAAATAAAAATCACTCAACCTACCTCACATACTTCTCATCTGTGCAAGTTTATATTATTCTGCAAAAGTAGAAATAAACTTATGCTTAGAATAAGCTTACCAGATTCATTAGGAGTTTAATTCCCAGATCTTCTGATACTTTCTTGTTCAACATAGCTATATAGCTTCAGCAGGATGCTATTTGTAGGTGAGCTGATATTCATCACTAGTTTGATATATCTACATGTATCATTGCTTTAGAATGCTTGCAGTTTCAAACTTTAGGGAAGTTGACATTTTAAAATTTATTTAAGAAAGGATAAAATTTGTATCTTGAAGTAGATTTAGAAGAGTTAAAATAACTCTTCTTTTCTCCATCCTCAGCAAGACATGGATCTTGAGCAGTACTTAGCAACATCATATCACCATAATAAATACATCTTTCTTCAGTATATAGGCAGGGTATCATCGACTGATGCACAAACAAAGCTACTACTAACTCACTGTTCTGAGTAACTATCTTTCCAAAAGGACACAGAAATGGAGAAGGGGAAAAAGTCTGTAATCGCTCGAAACTCATTCCTCTGTGATTGCTTTAATTTTCATGTTAAACTGTGATGAATGATCCAGCACCATTCATTTCACTTGAAGGTTATTTCAGATTATATGAAAACAGCTGGTTTGGGGTTTTTTAAGACTAGATGTTCCTAGAGGTATTCAGACACACTGGACAAATCTCGTCTCCTGCACTTTGACCCTGCCAAACCATATGTGTCTTGTTTTTGCCAGATCATCAAGGTTCTGTGTTTATTTAATGGATGAGATAGGAACCAGTATCTTCTGCAGATGCCTGCCTTGAGCACCTGTCTTAGCAGGGGATAAATTACCATCTGGAAGTTTCTATCCAATTTGACTGTACAGAATGTAGATGGTTAGTTCACAAAGACTTAAATTACTAGAAACTTAGTTTATAGAGGCATAAAGTTAAGAGAGGTGGATTTTATTTGCAAATACCGTACATGTTAAAATCTTATTCTTTTTCAAGGAGAGAATACTGCAGCATTTGTCCTGTTTTATTATAATGTAGCTTGAAGGGAAGAAGTCAGAACTGCCTGGGATAGTGACACGAGAAAATCAATGCCTTGTGCAGAGAATAAACATGCAAGGGAGAAACATGAAAAAAAAGCCTCCTCATAAAAGGCGACAATTAGCTGGTTAATCAGAAAAGAGAGAAGATATAGGCTTTCATGGAAAAATGTAGTAATAACTGTTCCTTGAAAGAATATGAACATATCTTTGAGTAATGGTTGGCTGGAAAAACAGCAGACAAAGAGAAAACTCTAAATATGTTTTTTTTACGGAGACTAGCAAATGGTCACGCAGTCTTCTGATTTTGATTTTTTTTTTTTCTGAATGTGTTTTTTTAAACTGGGGTGAAAAAACTCAACCCCCCAATAAACCCAGCTGAGGATTATTCCTTAAACAAGAATAACATACACACAAATGTCTAGCTATTTTAGCGTCCTCAGAAATGGTTAAACACACGGCAAAAAAAAAAGAATTATTATCCTGGCTCTGCAGTAGGTTTAGGATTAAAGTAATCTGTTTTATTTCTGGAAACAATGTGGCCCCTCTTCTTATTGTGGTCACGTTAGAAAGAGGAGTGAGCTGTTATGCAAACAGGCTACAGGGAGATGCAGCCATTCCCGGGGGGGCTTGGTGCATCCTGATGTCCAGCTCAGCTGGATGGAGATAAAGCGAAGGCAGCCTTGCAAGGGGAGCATTATGCAGTTAATCTCATGCTGGCTTTAAAACTAACATCTCTGACAGAAAGGGTCACAAGAAAGGAATGATACAGAGAAAAGGGTGAGGAGCATGAAATGAGTGAGGTGTCATCGTTCAATGAGCAATTTGAATTGACACATGCAATTGTTTGGGGTGGACAGTATATGACTCTGTGCAAACTGTATAGGAGGGGTAATGTTCTCAGCAAGGAGCAGGGTATAGCTCTGGATATGAATAATGGAAAATGTCTCTCACGTTCCTTGTTCATCTTCCTGGTAGCTCATAGGTTTGCAACATTGTAAATTCATTAAGTGCCATTTTTACTGCTGTTATTCTCAGTATTTCATCGTTAGTGGGTTAATTGGGTATTTTTCATGGCAACGTTATCTTCAATGACAGGTGAATCTCAAGCATCTGGAATTTCATTTTAGTTTGGACAGGCATCCTAATATTTAGATGATCCTTTGAATCATATATGAACGGGAAATCTGTGAACCTGAGCTGAAAATGTGACAAGTACAATGTTTTTCATGAGTTTTCAGACACTTTTGATTTGAGTTACACCTAGAAATACAGAGAAAGCAATGTCCCTCTAGTATGCTGGGATTTCAGGTGGGGGGAAAAGGAAAGGCTTGAAAGTTTGTCTGGGGTGCGGAAGAAAAAAAAACCATCTTACTATATGCAGGACTTTAAAATTAGCAAGGGTGTAGTGTATTTTTCTAGTTTAAAAAGTTGAGATTTTATATCTTAAGTGGAAAAAATGTTGTCTGAAAGTAGCTTGATGAGTGAAAATCATCTTGTCTAATTACAGACTTCTAAAAGTTGGGTATCTGAGTCTACTCTCCCTTTATAGTTAATAGAATCATCTTCAGAAGACCATTTGCTGACCTGTCTTAGATGTTTGTCTTAGGATGAGATGAATGGCTCTCTGGAGACCTCTGTTTCTGTCTATTGAAAAGAACTGAGGGTAACAACATTTTCAAAACACTAAAGCTGTGAAATAGAATTTCAAAAAACTTTTAATCAGACCATGTGGAAGACAAGTAGAGTGATTCCTGGTATTTGCAGGGATCAGGGGCAGGAGCTGTGGAAAGCAGTGCTCTATTTCACTTATGTTTTGTATTTATTTATGGGTTTGTTATCGGTATGACTGAAAAGAATGTGGGTAGCAATTTGTTCCACATCAGTTTCAAAATAATATATAAAAAAATTTGTATTACAATCCAAACCTTTATTCCCTTTTTTATTTTATCACATTATTCCTGGACTTCTAACTGTCTCAATCTGGGAATTCAGTGGTAATATCCAGATGATGAAGTGCAAATAGATCATGGTGATAATTTTTTTTTTTTTTTTTTTACCCTTGACCATTTCAGAATTGCTTTGCTGACTACTTGACCTCAATCATATATTTTGTAGCTTCTAAAATCATAGAATCTTAGAATACCATGAGTTGGAAGTGACCCACAAGGATCATTGAATTCTAACTCCTGACCCTGCACAGAACAACCCCAAGAATCACACCATGTGCCTAAAATAGTTCTATAACTTCGAAGAGCTGCTCTTTTAAATGTTTTTCTCCAACAATGCAGCCAGTCCATAAAGGTCTCCTCTTTTCTCTCTAACATATGCTGACCTTGAGCTCTGAATGGGCACTATATATATGTTTGGAAACCAGTGACAGCTTTATTGTATTATGCAAAATCCAGGAGTAGCACAAAATTTGGGCTCTGTTGCACTGGGAAATGCCAAACCCCAGTTTTTCAAATGGATCCTGTTGTAATGCAGTTGGTGAGACCGTAACCAACTTACAGTTACTGAAAGAATGCTTTAGGTAACTTAGAGACCTCAGGGCATTTACCATTCACACCTTTCACTTTCCATACTGTAGCTACAGAGCTACACTCTTCAGTTATTTAGTTTGGCAGTCAGGAGATTAAAAAATACTTCATTTCTATGACTGTGGATACTGAGTAGTTATTTATGTCAATGCAAATTGTGTGTGCTCTTCTGCCATCCTGGCTTGTGTCAGGAATAGTGTGGCCAGCAGGACTAGGACAGTGATCATCCCCCTGTGCTCAGCACTAGTGAGGTAACACCTTGGAGCCAGTATTCAAATTTGGGCCCCTCACTACAAGAGAGATGCTGATGTGCTGGAACATGTCCAGAGGAGGGCAACAGAGCTGGTGACAAGTCTGGAGAACAAGTCCTATAAGGAGTGGCTGAGGAAGCTTAGCCTGGAGAAAAGGAGCCTCGGGGGGGACCTTATCACTCTCCACAACTACCTGAAAGGAGGTTGTAGTGAGGCAGGGGTCAGTCTCTTCTCCCAGATAACAAGTGACAGGATGAGAGGAAATGGCTTCAAGTTGCAGCAGGGGACATTCAGGTTGGGTATTAGGAAAATTTTCTTCACAGAAATGGTAGTCAGGCATTGGAACAGGCTGCCCAGGGAAGTGATTGAGTCACCACTCCTGGAGGTATTTCAAAGATGTGTAGATGTGACACTTAGGGACATGATTTAATGGTGGACATGGCAGGGCTGGGTTAAGGGTTGGACTTGATGATTGTATAGGTCTTTTCCACCTTAGATATTTCTATGATTCTGTTTGACTTTCAGTCCAGTCTGCAGGGGGCAGGAACTTTAGCATGCTCAAAGCATGGTTAACTTCAAATATTCTAAAAGATCTCTTGAACAAACTAAGGATCTTAAGTGTAAGAGGTAGTCAGTCCTCAAGTGGTTGAGTGGAATGGTAAACAGGTTTTACTCATAAATGTTTAGAATATTCCCCAAAACTCCTGTGTGGCAATGTTTCTCAAGTAATGAGGTTACCCATTTTCCTCATGTTAACTCTAAGCACATGCTCTCATTGACGGAATTCTCAGGCGAGCTGAAAGCTGAAGAGCACACTATCACAGTGGGCATGCAGAGAGTGAAAGCCACGCATGAAGCAGAGCTCCCATCCACCAGCCCTGTTGATAAAGCCAGACCACCGCTCCCACAGGAGGCCACAGAGGGAACATCAGCTGCTAGATGAGGGAGTAAACCTGAGTGGCAGCTGTCCAGGACAAAGGAGTTATTGCACTATATTTTCCAACTGCTTGAAGGGATTTTTAATGACCACATGTAGCCAGAACTTCAGTTTTACATTTTGTCCAAAAGCTGACAGGATATTCCTAGCTTTGTTCTGGGTCTTTATAAGCTATCATGGTCTTGGCTCAGAGGCAAAGAGTGGCACATCTTTAATTGCTGCTGAGCTCTGCAGCACCTGGGAGCTGCTGGAAGTTTGCCATCTCCCTGCCAATAAGACCTGGCTCAGCTACTTTTGTAAGCTCTGACGAGATCTCAAGCTGGTGCGATGTTGCTGCAAATGTTGATAATGTAGATAATGTAGCACCTTTATCAAAAGCACAAGGAAAATTTATGTTTTGAAATTTTTTTTTTTTGGTCTTTATTGAGCAAGCTGCTCAGCAGATGAGACTGACAAAAATGTGCAAAGAACACATACCACAGAGTGCACGGATGTCTGATCGTGTGCATGGATGTCTGATCATATGAATTTCATTTTGAAGAGCTGACAGAATGCTTGGACAAGTCATTCTTTGTTGCTTTAAGTATGTGAAAGTGTCCCTGTGCTGTCTTTCTGTATTTTTTCGAAAGCCAGTTGCTCTTCAGTTGCAATTCATGTTACATATATATTTTTTTTCTTATAAAGAAAACTATTTACATCAGTCTGTAAACATATCAAACAAATAGAAAAGCTTACTGTTTGAAGAGAGAAGTTCCTCCATTGCATGTTCTGCTAGCATAAGATGTATTAATGGTGAGAAGTTAAAATCACTTCACCTGTAAATGGCTGTTCTGATCTTTATTTGAATTAACTGCAGTCATTGACTTATGGTCCGAAACCTAAGCCTTAAGTGATACTTTGAGAAAATAAGCTGAACACTCCCTCCAGCATTTTTGTGCAGGTTAGTAGGAACTGAAGTTCTGAATGGCATTCTTCTGGTTTTACATAACATTCACCTGCTTCTCTAAATAATATTTTTATTTCAGTTATGTCTGAATCAATTGGGCTAGAACAGTAAAAGTGCATTAAATGAGCCCCCAATAGACGTAACAGAGCAAGAGTAATACATTTTTATACTTTCAAATCAAATATTGTGAGTGTCTGGGGGAAGAGGTTTTATTGCATGTTAAATGCAGGACTTGGAACAGGCAAGTCTTCTTCCATCTTGGTCACTGACTTACCTAAGAAATCTGGTGTTTGTTGTGTATGTGGTTACAGTGGCAATCTACATTTATAAAACTTGAAAAGTCATAACCCTTCATAAGTCAAGCTACTAGCAGCCCCGATCAGCTGGGGAAGCTGTGCGAACAGTAAGTACTGCCTGCAGCTGGTGGCTGCAGCTGGGCTCAGAAAGGCCTTGGTGAAAGACATCTCTCAGCCAGGTTCCAATTGACCAGAAGAAAATCTTCACAGCTTTCACTGAATGGCTATCTGAGTGACTCTATCTGTCCTCTTCTCCCTGTGGAAACTGGTGCTAGACTTTGAAAGTCTTAAGATTTTTCAATTAAGTCTGTGTGCTTCTTGAGCAAGCAGTGGTTTACTTTTCTTCCTAAGAGAATAAATTCAAATCCATCTAAAGTGCAAGGATGTGGAGAGAGAGAAAAAAAGGAAGGAAAATCCTTCCTTAGCTATGAGGGATGACTTATTTCACTTTACAGGCAAGAGATCCAATAGAATCACTCGCCTGAGGATCAACAGTGACTTTGTGGCAATTCCCTATCTCCTGAATGCCCAAGTTGCAAAATTATCTTTCACTGAGGCCAGCTGTCATTTAACATAGAGAGCTATTCTTATTTTTAAAGATACATAAGTAATTCATGCTAATACAAAAAGGGATTCACTTCAACAGAGAGAAATACTTCTTTCCAAATGGTTGAAAGCATGTTTGCAATATGCAAAACTATCTTTGAGTCTGGAAAGACTGTTTTCCTGTCATGAACTTCTATGTATAAATTAAAATCATCCTGTACTGTGACAATGCTTTCTGTATCTTATCTCTATTATAACAAGTCAATAAAAAATACATTCTAGCAATTGTTTCCAATTACAAACTAAAATTCTGTTGAGACTTATTCAATACAGTAGGGGTCAAATCTTTGGAGAGAGTGAGCAGCTGGGACTCCTATGGCTCGACTGATTAGCACCATCTTACTTTGGAGGTCTGAATTTTACACAGTAAATGATCTAATCACCTACCAGGGTTTAGAACTATCACAAGTTAATAACAGCACTGCATCCATAGCTGCAAAATATTACACAATAAAACAAAATAAATGGAAATAATCTCTCCTGAGTGCCAATAATTTAGATTTACAGGGTAATCCATATGTATTCCAGCTCCTAACAGATTGCTAAAATACTGTTTGGAGACTTCTATTTCAAATCTAGTACATTTTATTATCATTTCAGAGGTTAGAAAATTGATGAATAAATTAAAAAGCTAAAATGGGGAAAACAAACATTTACAGATTGGGTTTAGGCGTTCAGAAGTGTGAAGCAAAGCTCCCTCTTTTGAAAGGACTTCATTAATGTTTAATTAGCTGAGTTGCAAACCAGAGCTCGCTCCCCAGCGTCCCCTTACCCAGGCACAGCACGAATTGCTCTCCCTCACGAGGGGGGAGGCTGGCTTTGGTGGGGTTATCTAGCAGCATCTCAGGGATGGCATTTTTCAGCAGCTGGTCTCAGGGCACTTCACAATGTCATCATGCTTGTCACTGCTGAAGTCAGGGGATATGTAGGCTTACCAAGAAAAACAAGGCAGGGATCTGTGTGGTGACAAGATACAGGTCTTTTTTTGTGAATTTCTAGAGGTGAGGCCTGGCATTTTGAACATCAGTTCATTTTGCTCATTGGCTGCTTGGTGCCAGAAATGAGAGCCTACTGTCATGGACACAATGCTCATAGAGTGCTAAACCAGTAATATATTTTTCTAGATATAGAAAATTACTGTAGTATCTCAGGTGTTCAGGGATAGGTAATTTTTCACCAATTCACTGAAGCATAGAAATTTCAATAAACGCTTCACAAACAATAATACAAAAAACATCAAGAAGTAATTTCCATATCATTTTAGAAATATTGTCCAAACTTACCCAGATGCTGTAATACAGAAAATCTATTGCTTAAAGGTACAGTTTATAATTAACTGTAACATTTTCCATGAGACTTGAGTCAAATACAGAGATTTCACACTGGGCAGGACAGTGTCTCTGAGCTTCATCGAAAGAAGACCAGAATACATTAACAATGATTAACCTTCTTGCATCTTTCCAGCTAGAGGCACTATGTTAATGAGAATGCCCACCGAAATCATTGGAGTTGTGCTGCTTTCCTTTTGCAAAGTGTCTGGTTCAGTGCCCTTGGACTGGTCCCTTTTTCTTGTGTCTTACAGTGTCTGTTATGCTACACATGAAATAGGCTTAATCAGAGGACAAAACAAAATATGACCATGGAAATAAATTTGGCCACTGAGATGAATGTGCCCCATGTCTGCTGTACTTGGCTGCACAGCCAACGTGTTTCCAAGCCTCAGTCATGGGGAGCAAAGCCATTGCTTCAAGGCTCCAGCAGGGCAGAGCAGCAGCACCCATGCTTGATTCAAGCTCTCTGCTCACTGAGGGCCACTAAGTCAAACATGGCCTTCAGAGCTTTACTGACTAGCCATGATTTTAAAGAAAATTATTAGATGATAACACACTTTGCAAATCTGAGGTTCTGCTTCGTATTCATATGTACCTAAATAAATCAGAATGTTTCTCCCTGGCCAGAAGTATATACGTATTTACTGTAGTAAATGCAACTACTCACAAGATGGCTTTGAAAGCAAAGTTCTTTTAAGAACTTTGTGAATATGATGCATTCTAGTAAATTGATTTCTGTTCATGCCAACATTTGAACTCACAATGACTTACCAAATAAACCCCAAGTAATCTGAAAGCTAAGATTTTGTTAATAACCTTTTCCCAAAGAAAGGCTACAGTCTTCATCAAACAGTGTATTTTTCTCAGAGAAAGTCAATTTTGGAAACCTTTAAATCCTGGAGGTTAAAATACTGATATTGTAGCAGACCTTAAGCTATTTGCAGTCATTGACAAATTCAGGGCTTTTTCTGAAATGAATTCTGAAGATAATATGCAGTGGACAGTACAAAGTGATAGCAGCTCCAGCAAAGGTAAGGGAGGTAAAGGAAAGCATTAGAAGACAATGTAAATATGATGGAGCTTTCAGAATCAAATCTTGCTTTCCCTTTGGTTACAATAACTGCCAAGAATAGTCTGAGAAAGAAAAATTTCTTTGTTCTATGATGGCATGTTGCATCAGTATCAAAGCACACAGTTTCAGATTCAAGAGGAAAGGTTAAAAAAATATGTGATTAAAGAGACTCATCAAATGAAGGAAGCCATAAAGGTCAGATATTTCCAGTTACTGACTGATTGGCTTCATCAATGACAGTGATCATTAAGTGCCAAGAAGTGCCCTTCCTGTCAGCCTCTCTTACATAAACTATGATACACAAAATACACGACAACGTGGACCAGAAGCTATTAGATGATCACATGTGGAAGCTGGTGTCTCCGAAATGCCATGGCATTTACCATGCTAAATGTGATACTGGTGTTCTTGCTCTTTCTTCCTCTCTAGTTCACCCTCTTTTTTCCCCCATGCAGTCACACACATACATTGGCTGCACAAAAACCCTAAGAACATGCCACCAAATGGCTGGTGGCTGTCACTGTGCCAGATGAGAAAAAACCCTGAGACTAAGCAAGTGATTAATCTTGTGTTAATATATAACTGAGGAGACATGAAGATTTTGTAAGCAAGGACAAAAAGGTATAATTGGATGTGGTAACTTTTGTGCTCAACAGAAGAGGAAAAACAAGTAATTATAAAAACAAAAAAGGATTAAGGAGATTTTTTTTTTCCTGCTGGGTACAAGCACCTGGATGGCAGAGAGCCTAGAATTGGATTACCTTTGAATTTTCTAAATTGTTTTCATGAGGGGAACTTTTTTGACCCATATGAATCAGAGAGAAAGCTTCTTAGAGTTGAGGAATACTAATTTATAAGAAACCTTTCCTCCTATAGAGATGCTCAGGAATACACTGACTGCTCAATACTGCTTAATTTTTTTTAAATTCTCTTCCTGACTAGGTCAATGTGTTGCACAGAAAAAAATTCATAAGCTTCAGCAAGGAATAAAATAGCAAATCCTGAAAAAAGTGCATTCCTTCCTTATGTGTTAAGGTATCCTTTCAAAGCAACCTTAACTATTTAGAAACAAGTAAATAGCAACTTTCAAAATTAGAAAAAGCATGAGTTTTTCTCCCTGCTTTTGCTTATGATTTTACAGAAAAGGATATAGTTTTCCTAGCGCCACGTGTATGTTTTCAATTTGTTGTTATATTTGACTGTTGAAATTTATTTTCTATGTGGGTAAAATATTTGGTTATAAAAACCAGTTAAACTGATATGTAGTCACAACAAACCACAGCAATTTTTTCCTCTTGTAGGAGGCTGAAGGATTGACAGCTGGAGAGATATTTTCCTGTGTCAGTTTATGCAGGGATGTTGAGCAATTTCTCTGGAGAGGACTGGTGCTACTTATTTGTATCCCACAAGCAACCTCCCCTGCTACCTGGTGCAGCTGGCCAAGGCTGGAACTAGGCAAGCACTCATATGTCTTTTCCATTTGTTTAAAGCTCATTAGCATCCATTGAGCTGTGCTGTTCCAGCTTCAATATATCAGCGTTAACAAAACATTACTGCTGTACTGTTGAAGTAAAAGAAAACTAAGTCTCATTTGAAATACAAACATGTAATGAAATGCAGCCCATTGCCCCCACTTCAGATCCCAGGGGCTGATGGCAGGATCTTAGAAAAACCCCAAGCAAGATGTGAAACTCTGACGTCTTTGCTAACGTGTATCTGTGGAACCACAGGTATTTAGAAGCAGCTGTAAAAGGCTCTTGCTGTAGCACCGTAAAAGAACTGTTGAAGCTTTTAATCTGGAAGCTCCTAGCCTGGGAAGCTGAGTTTGTGAGGCACAGCTGTTGTACAGCCCCCTCCAGCAGGGCTGAAAGATGTGGCTGATAGTGGGGTAAGAACAGACAAACCCACACAGGCTGGGAGCCTTTGCTCGGGCAGCCCCAGACCAGGAGCTCAGAGCCCCTGTAACCCCGTCCTCCCCAGGCTGAGCGTGGTGCTCCTTCAGCAGGTGCCGCTCCACCAGGGGTTTGCAGCAGGAAGGCTCCGGGGCACCAGCAGGACCTTTGGCCTCCCCTCAGAAGGGAGGACTGGCTGGAAAGGCCTTAGGTTCATACCTGATTCTGCTGTGGGCTGTCACTCACAGAGCAGAGAATTTGTCAGTAAAGCCACAGTGGGACCAAGCAGAAGTATTTGGAAGAAAAAGGTTCCTGAATAGCCTGGATTGCAATTGAAGCCTGAAACCATGCAGGGATAACTTGCCTTCACATTACACAGCTCTAACCCTGAAGCCCTGAGATAAAAAAGATGTTATTTAAATGAAGGAGCAGTATATAACATGCATTGATTTTGGAGGGAAGTTATTTATTCAGCATTTCAGCATGCTGGGAATGTTGGTTCAGCAGGGAGAGGCTTGTGCTGTGCTTCTGAAATGCTCCCCAGACTTTATGTGAAGGATCATCTCAAGAATAATTAGCTCCTGTGCCTGTTCATCTGGAAAGGCAAGGAGTCCATACGGACGCTGCAGGTGTAGGTAGAGGGCAACTGCTGTGTTAGAGAAAGCATAAGCACACTGACTGATGAGAAAGACATGACTTGCCTTTGTGTTGATAAATGCAAAATGCTTCCTATCGTAAGAGTTTTGTGTGTTTGGTCTAGGCTTGTTCTGTTTGGATTTTTTTTTCACAGATAAATCATATAAAGGAAATGTTTAAATGTTTAAATGTTTAAATATTTAAATGAAATTTTTTCTCCATACTTACTCTCTGTGAACAGCAATTAAATTTCCTGGCAGGAATACAAGTGATAAATATGAATTGCATTTTGCATGGTATTTATAGAAAAATAATTTTAAAGTTTGTATTCACAGAATTAAAGGTTCTTTTAATAGTCAATCATGTCCTCTCAGAAAGAAGAAACTACAGCTCGTGACTCTTGTCATTTGATTTTTGGAAAGTGTTTGCAAAGCATAGGCAGCAAGTGAACAGCAGATAAAAAATTAGTGCTGAGATTCTACTAATGACTATATTAAATATTAAGATTTTTCTTCATAAACCGAAGGGAAAAATAATCAATAACCTTTGTTATTAGATGTTTAATAGCAATTTTTCCTGTGATGAAAAGCTCATTCAAAGATGCTTGCACTGTATGCGTTAGTTAAAACGTACCCCAATGGGGCAACTCATAGGATACAACCTGAATGTTTGTCATGCAAATAATTAACAATTTCAGTGTGACATGAGGGGAGAATATGTGACATGCAGCATACCAATAGCAAAAAATACTGCAGATGATTTATTGCAAGGGGAAAAAAGGGCTGTAACATGAACCAATAATTTCTTCACTTAATCCAGGAATAAAGATAAAAAGGGAAGAGAAAAATACAGTTAACTCTTCCCTAGGGTGTTTGAATGAGGAAAGTGCTGAACTGTGAATCAGAATTGAATAGACAGAAACATTAGCTCCTTTCAAAAGGATGTTTGCCTTACAGAGATCAGATATTGTAATAGCACAGATCTGGCTCCTTGCCTATGCTTTGCAGCATGCAAATGAGTATTTTTCTTTCTCAGCAGCTCTGCAGTAAAACCCGCCATGAAATCACAGAAATATTCTCAAGAACTCTCTGAAATGACCACCAATTCTGCTGTCAAACACTAGAAACATCTGATGCATGCTTGCAGAGCTACAGGTAAGGGCCCTCTGTTCCAGACACACTGTCAGTGGCAGCATGAGCAATGACTACCTCTGAAAACAGGGCTCAAAGAGGCACATTATCAAAGATGACTCATGATGCAGGCAGGTGCCAGACAACTATTTAAAAAAAAGTCTACCTGCTATTGTATCGAGATGAGCAAGCACAGGTTTTCATGGTGGATTGCAGAGGAGAGTTACCCCGAGCTCTCAGGGAGCTCTAGTTTGTCGTGCTGAAGACCAGGATGTCTCAGCCCACACTAAGCTCTGCTCTGCCACATACAGACCCTTGCAAGCCTGAGCTATCTTGATACTGAGATTTTATTGCAAACTGAAGCTGAACAATCTGGGGATGTTTGTCTGCAGCTGCACCAGCCAAGCATATTTAAACTGTCAGGAACACTGGAAGCTGTTGGGTCTCCCAATTTGAAAGACCAAAAAGTAGCTGGCCAATCTCAGTACAGAACAAAAAATGCCTTTTTAGTTTATCAACTTTGTTAAGACTGAAGTCTCCACCACAAATTGTGCCACTGGCAAGTTTGGGTATTAAGGTGGAAGGAAGGACATCAAAGAGGAGGGAGACAAATGTGTTATTCCCAATTTAACCATGTATCTGATTCCCTAATACAATCTTTCACGCTTGTACTGTAATTGCCTGCAGCTCTCTTGATTTCATCAACATCAGTATTTTGCTTACATTTAAGGTCTAGGACTTCCGAGAGGCACATTAACTTATTTTTTATAAGCTACTTCTAGCATATTTCCTCCCCACTGTCCATTAACATCATCACAGAGCCATTTAGAGCAGAAGGGACTTCTGGAAGTCTCTCTTCCAAACTTCTGCTTAAAGGAGAGCCAACACTGAACACATTGCCAGGTGACCTTCTGCCAAGGCTGTCAGTCCTTGGCCTTTTTCAAGACAGTAGCATTTGTCATAACGATTTACTTTCAGCTGTGGGTCACCATCTCAAAGATTGTTTTCCTGTCCAACAAGAGTTCAGTGCCCCATGTCTGAGGGCACCCATCCTTTCACAAAAACAGGACAATGGTCTAGTGTGAGATGATAGCCATAGTCACTTACACTACTGTTAGCTAAACTGGAACAGCTGACTGAAACAAAGGATTCCATAATCTCAATATTCCACCCGTTAAAATGAATGTCAGCTTTACAGTAGATGCAAACATAGCATAACTCAGATTAACAGTGAGATGGTTTCTGTTGCCATCTGTACCTTCTCAGTAAAGTATCGCTTACAGACTTGATCACAGGACAATTTTATCCATTTGCTTTTTTGGAGACTTTACCACAGTATGCAAATATTTCAAGGACAGAAATGGTTTCAATGTTTATTCAACATGAACATGTAGGAAAAGAGAAAATAGCAGGCATGAGATATTTAGGGCAGCCACTGTGAATTCACTGTAGGTCTGGGAAGACTGTCAATACTGAGGGCTTGTGGCAAAATGCTGTGAAAGTACAGGAACAAAATCAATTGCAGCCAGATTTTTCCCTCCCAGTACACATGACAAAATTATTTACAAGTGGCTTATTTAAATCTAGCCAGAAGTCAGCTATTTCAGTGGCCTATTGAGCAGAAAAGATCCCCTGTGAGTTAAGGAAGGTCACAGACCCAGTTACATCGCCCAGATGATCTCTCTGACGGTATTTGCTCTACCTTGCCTTTGTTTCAAAGTGGATGGCTTGTGACAATGGGTATTACTGCCATTTTTTGTTGGCTTTGGCTAGAACTTGCTCTATCCTGACACAACCTTCCACATAATGATGATGAGCATAGTGTGAAAAAAAACAAACCGAGAGAGAACAACACATCTTATCTAGAAGCAAAAAAAAGTCACTAAGACCACTCTTTTGGAAACCCTCATCTAACCTAAAGCTAAAAACTGCTTTAAACACCACCCACACTGCAGTCATAGATTTCCTGCTTGACACCTCTCCATAATCTCAATGCAAACTGCTGCAAAGGCCGGCAAGCTAATAGCTGATCTGGCTCAGTGCCAGTCTGATTTTGACTGTCCCCTTTAGAAGTCTAGGGCATCTCTGCATTAGCAAGTAGCACAGTGTAATTGGAGTGGATCTGTAGAGTGAAATGGTGGGTACAGAGCAGCTGAGGGCCAACCTGCACACATTTTAGGGATATTATGTTGGACTAGCTCTGGTTTGGGCCCTAGACAGGATGCTGAGTGGTTGGTGTGTAGCCGGTACCTTGCTGGACCCCATCTACTTGGTTCAGCAGAGGAACATCCAGTTTGTGTGCTCCAAGACCACTTCACACTGAGAATGCAAGTACAGTAAACAGAACAGAATATTTGCTTCCTGAGTACATTCCTGATCTGAACTAAACTGCTAATGCAAACACATCTTGGAATCTCTTAGGAGGGGTCTTGGTCCAGGGAAATCCTTTGTGTAGGAAGAGATTCTGACTGTTGAGTTAATAAAAGCATCATTAGCTGCTCACATTGTCTGTACATGGTTAAACACAAGACTGTTGAGTTTAATGAACCACTAAGAGAGCTAGTAAATTATTTTTCCCTCTTTATTGGAAAAGGTAGCACTTTAATGTTATAAAGCCAAAGAGATTCAAAACAGGAAATACCTGCCTTTTTTGTAATTTGAAAGTTTAACAATGAGTGATACAAATCACTGTTTTTGGAATCCTTTACATTATGAGCCTTTTCTGTCAAGTTTTTGAGAATTGGCTCCTAAAGTCTATTTGTCTCAGACCATCACTGCCAGACGTTGTCATCTTCCAGGCGTGTCCATTGTGGGACACCTGTTCTTATGAAGCTTCATGAGTTAGGAGTGATGCTCTGGGAACAGCACTGTGCAGCTGCATAGGGGAGATGTTTATTCTGCCAAATCACGGAAACCACAAACACTGTGTTCCAGTAAGCTGATTCCTCTGGTTAAACTCCTGCAAGTTCATTTCATAGAGAGCTTGGTGGGCTTTCAGAGAAGAGCGTGTCAGAAACAGAATCAGAAGAACACCCCATCATACAGGCATAACCCTCACAGCTCAACTGTTGCGAGTAAGATGATGAGATATATTGCTTTCTTTGGGTTTTTTTTTTTTTGGTTTGGTGTGGTTTGATTTCTCTTGCTTCTTTCCATTCTGAACACAATGAAGCATAATGGAAGATAAATGGCTTTCACAGAGGTGAAGACTCAGCCATTTATATCAAGAAGTATGTGCCTAATCAAGCTTTGTGGGTACACCACAAGCAGTTAGGGAGCTATATGACTGACTTTGAGGGATAGCTCAGCTCTCCGGAAAAAACCAGCCTCAGACTGAATTCTGTCAGACTGAATTCTGGTTCTGCAGCAGATAATACAGGGGCTTGATGACTATACAAGAACCTTATTTGATTCACGCTGTATCCCTGGCGCTCCTCATACAGATAATCAAAGAACTGAGACTGTAATGACTGTATCTGAATATTTCCTTTCTTTTTAAGCTTTCGAATTCCTTATGCTTGTTCAGGACTTGCCAGCTTTCTTCAAGTTTTAAGGGGAATGTGCATAATAGAGAGTTCTGCCTCTTTCTCATGGCTCTATGGTAGAACCTGCATAAGCACTGCCCACTCATTCCAAACATCTTTTGTTCTGATGTAATATGTTCAAAGAATTCCACTTGAGAAAAAAATTAATGATCAGCTCTAAGCGTGCTGAGCATAACTCCAGTGCATATGAACTTTAATAATGGCACCCATTGTACAGTCTTTGGGGTTAGGGTGCCCTTGACCTTAAGTCTGAATTTGCAAACACACTCTAGCCCCCCTGAAATGTGGAGGAGCATATGGAAAGATGAACCTAACTTTCCATCCATTTATTCAGCACATCTTCCTGCGGGGTTTCAGTTGCTATGCCCCATTAAACTGGCAGTGGTTGCCTTGCTTTACACAGCAGCCCAGCAGTCCTCAAAGGCAAAGTATCCAGAGGCTCTGGAAGACCAAGAGCAACAGCACTGCCCCGAGCAGGTCCCGCGTGCATGGAGCTGAAGCAGCAATACCTCTGCTGCTCCTGAGACTGTGTCAATTTGTATTCCATTTGCATTGCCTGTTCCAGGCTTGGTGTTTGTTTTCTTGTCTTTGGAGGAGGGAAGGTGGGGGAAGGGAAATATTTATGAATGTGGTTCTGTATTTGCTATCTTTTTTGTGTCTCTGTTCTCTCTTTTGCAGTCTGTCCAGTTCCTGTATTCAGCTGCTGCATCCAGAACAAGGGAGCAAGCTGGCCCCACAGCAGTGGCCCATCTGCCTTGGGGTTCATGAAGAGGAGGAAGGACAGACTTTTGTTCATAAAGAAACTATTTAGAATTCTGGAATTTATTTTAATTTGCTCCAGAATATACTAGCTTTTTCATTGGCGACCTGTAAAGACAAAGTCCCTATTCAAAAAGGTTTCTAGCACAGATTTAAAACTTTAAAAAGAGTAATGAAAAGCAAACAATGCAGAAGGAAAATAGATACACAAATCTGACGATCATATGGTTAATGAAAATTTACAGATGTCTTTGGGCTTATTTTATTTTGTTGCTTTTGTGGAAAATAAACAGAGGCAAAGCAAGTTAAATAATGCACAAAAAAGCTACATTACTGAAAGATCCAGAGTGAATTATTTCAGCTGCGGTCCAGTTCAATGGGAAGAGACAATTCTATTCAAGTAGAAAGGGACCAGATGAGTCCAAGGCTTTACAAGTCTTCAAGATTTGGATTATGCAAAATTTAATTCTCCTGACACACTATTATTCATTAAGTTCTAATTTTACATCCATTTTAGAGATGGAAAAACAACAATGATTCAAAAAGAGAAAACAAACAAACAATAACAACAACAACAATATAAGACAAACCAACCAAACAAAAAAACCCCAACCTAACATGACTTTGGCTGAAGAACTGTCTTTGGTGGAATTGGGAACAGAATCCAGGCATACCAACTCCCAGCCCTCCTAATCCAGGCATACCAACTCCCAGCCCTCCTATGTATTGGACAACATCATTTAGCAAATAAATGCAGAGAGGCAGACTTTAAATAAAAATCATTTCTTATGCTATAACCCAACATACATACAATACAGTGAAATCTTGAATAATTTATCTACAGCATAAGTTCATTATTCAAAGAGAAGCATACCATGCAATTTAACGGGAAATTGCTTCATTACTTTCAGGATCTTTCAAATCCATTTGTGACATAAATACATGCTTACTAAAACATTCTTAAAACTTCTGAGAGAGTCAGCATTCTTTGCAGAAAGAAAATGCCTGATTCCTTTCTTCGTTTTCTGAAGTTCACTGCAGTTCTATGGCATTTTCAATAAATTATCTAGAAAGTCTGTGTTACTGCTTGTTGAAAAGCTACTTAGATTAGTTTAATTCAAAGGTCAAACTATTTTCGGTGTTTAACTAAGTCATTTCAAAACACATCTTACCATTAAGGACACAGAGGTGTGAGCATTCAAAACCATATTGCCCTTGCAAAGTATGCATATATTTAAATATTTATATTCCCATTAGCTTAAAATGGGAAGTACAGATGTATTAGCTTACTCACTGAATCACGGTGAAGATTCCCAACGGATTATCATAAACATCCATTGTATTTGAAGTTGATGGAAGCAGGTGGCAAAGTCCTGGAACTCAGCAGTCTTGGTGGGTGAACCTGTGCCTCTTCTGCTGTACCCTTCACACGCACACAGACACACACACAGGCATACAACCCTTCCCTGTGTGTCTTGCTTGGCCTCACCCAGTTCCGCTGCCTCTGTCAGATTGGCTATCGAACCACGAACATTGCTGTTGGTTGAGAGCTACCAGAGCAATGGGGGGACACAGGGGGGTTCTATGGCAGTGACGCTCCTGCACGCCAATCTATGTCGATGCTGCTGACACGGGAGGATCAATGGGAAAATTGCAGTCCCGTGGTCTGGGCTGTAATGATTTAATGACAATTTTTGAAATGGTTGTGTCGCTTCACCTTGAAACAAGCCTTGAGATTAACCTTAACAAACATAGAAAAACATGTTCATGCAGACTGGATCATGTGTGATTCCAGCCTAATGTTAATGATGTGTCAGCATCTGCTGGTGTAAGGAGGGATAGGCATAGTTGTGCTTTGTTTTCTTTGCCTCGGCTGGGGTTCTTAGAATAGAATATAACTTTGGGGGTTGTAATGAAACAAAGCTTTCTTCTGCTTATGCAAAAAAAAAGAAGTGACAGCAAGAGAAAGACTCTTTGTCAATTAAATATGACAGGATGAATGGTACAAACCAGTCCGCTAAACCCAATGAGCGTATGTCTAAGTTTTCCTCTGCCCAACTGAAGACCTCAAATTTTCAAAGGAGGATGCCTCTTGTTTTTGAAAAGTAGGTCTTTAAAAGGATCTTATACCTCCAGAACTTAGGCATCTTACAAACACCTGTGAGGAACACAATTTCTTCATCTAAAGAAACAGTATTTCCTTTTATTTAATTATTCCCCAGTGATCCTGCATGAAGAAATCCTTCAGCTGAGAAAGTCTGATGACAACTGAGCACTTCCAAGGAAGTACTCCTTCCTCTCTTCAGACCCCAGTGCCCTTATTCCAGGAGTGCAGCACTGGGAGCAGCTTCTTTCAGGAAAGGAGAAAGGACAGATGGTACAGTGAGGCTGGGGTGACAGGCTCATGGGAAGCTGTGGGAAATTGCACCAGCCCTTACCCCCAGACTACAGTGGGTGACAGGAACTGATGTGTCCAAATAGATGAAGAGAAGCAAAACGGGAGGGAAAAGTGGTGGCTCGGGTCATTGAGCTGCATACCAGATGTGTGAGTCTTTACCATAAAAGGCAGCCACCATGGAATTGGTGGAATGGAATGGATGTGCTGAAAGCAGTGAGTTAAATGGCATCCCCGTTTCCAACAAGCTAGACCCACCTGCTCTCCCACAGCTCTCACCCTGGCCGACCAAATCACAAAGAAATGAGATCTCTCCCAGTGAGGGGAAAAGCTCCTCCAGAAGAGAAGTACAGGCAGCTGGATCACAAACACTGCAGTGATGGTTTCAGAATCACTGTAAGGTTGGAAGGGACCACAGTTTAACAAAGATCTTTTCAGCTAAAGGCTAATGATCAAGGCTAAGGACCTTTCATTGCAGGCCGCAAGAAGAGCAAGACAACAGATGATAGATTCACTCTTGTGCAGTGGCTGCAGTGGATGGAGGACACATTTGAGAAATCCACACCAAGGCTCCAGACCCTCACTGTAAAAGCAAAGCTGACAACCTGGTGGGTTTTTACTGTACCACTGTGCCACTCATGTTTTCACACAGTGGAGAAAAGGAATGGAGACCATTATGTATCTTTTCATTAAAAAAGTGACAATGAAGAGTCTGGAGTCCCAATTTTCAAGACAGAGGCTGAGCACATTCCACCAGCCTTGTTGAAATGCTGGTGTCTGCAGGGTCTATTACATGACAGCTGGACACGCTGGTCTATTAGCAAATTTGTGGTTGGGCCCTTCTTTTGGGATCACAAGATGAGGTAAACATCTCCATTTATGCAAAGAGCGGACAGGATTTTTTCCTAAGGTGAGCTTTGATTCCAGCTAAGCAGGCCTATAACAAGTATAATTGCTATTTTCTCAAGGATGGTTTGAATACATGATCTAGGAGTTAAAAAACTCCGGGGTACTGAAAAACTCCTAGTGCAGTATGCTACAAATGTGGGGTTACGCATAATTTCTGAATTCAGATCCTAGCTCTGAAACTAATTTTGTTTCTGGCAGTGGGCAAATCGTTAACAGACAACTTGTAGAGACATTTGTTCAAACAGAGCTGCTGATATTCAGTATTTAGCCTGAGATGTGGGGCTGTATTTTCAAAGTGAATGTCATCCTGAAGGGTTAGCCACAGATGATCATTTTCTCTAAACTCATCTAAATACAAGATACCACTAATTTGACTTCTGTAATCAGAATCCACTTTTTAAAAAAACAAGTTTTCATGTCAAGCTCAGCAAGTGGTTTTGGACATATTCCCCTAGTCAACAAGCTTCCCAGCTACTCAGACTGCGTTAAGTTTCCACATCTTCAAAAGAGGAGTAAGGGCTTACATATCTAAAAGATTATTCAGGCAATATTTGTGGAATAGTTTGAAGGATGATGTAGGTAGTTTACCCCACATGACTTCCTCACGTGCACTTGAGTAGATAATATGATCACTTACTTACATTCTTGTGTTTTCTCCCAGTTGCATGTGATTTATCTGGATCTTTAATGACTCATTTTTCAGACTCCCCAATATTTTGTACAGCAATCTTGCTATCTCCCCACACTATGTAAGACCTGGCAGAAGTTATTGCTGTACCATTAGACACTGAGGTCAAACTCATTACTCAGAAGAAATTCGTGAGATAATTTTAGTGATAACATGATAGAAAATGAGATAGGTCCCAGAAGCCAACCATGAGCACCAGCGGTTTCCCCTTTCTGGGCTTCCCTGTTCTGAAATTCCAGCAAGAGGGGCACTGACAGAACTAGAGAGGGGAAAAAAATAGTATTATTTATTTGCTTTTCTTAGAGCATCTCTTGTGAACGAACCAGTGATGGAATAAACTAGCGTTTAACATGATTCTTTCCTCTCACTACACTCTTAATAGCATCTTGAGAAGCACGTACTGAACATTTGGGACCAGATGCTCATCTGGCATGATTTGATGCACACACATTGAAACCAATAGAGCAGTGATAATATATATACACTAGAAGCCACGACAACTAGTCCTTAATAAAAGGTTTCATAAGTTATGTAACTGGTAATTCCAGTACAGGATTTGTCTTTAATACGATTGAATTTGTTGAGATGAACATGACTATAACCTTGGAAAAGATGCCATGCTATTAAAAAAAAAGGACAAAAATCGACTAAACCCACAATAACAGTGCTCCTAGAACTCACAACAAAATTAATTTCTCCCTCACTGTTATGTCCAACATTTTTCCATTTAAACTGGAAGAATGGGACCTATCTTACCAAGTGCAGACTTTTAATCCCCTCACCCAGGACTCTGAAACCATGAAAGAATAAGGCACCTTAGATGTAATGCATCTCAGCTTTATAGAGATATGTTTAAGTCCAATGAATCCCTCTATAAGAGAAAAGATAGCCACTAAACTGAGGCAAGGTGAAGCCTCATCCTGATTTCTATGGCTGCTCTAGGTTACAGTGGGGCCAGCCCTTATTTTTACTCTACATCAGTTTCAGTCCACTGGCTGCAACGTGGTTTCTAAGGATAAGGTGTCAATACCGTTTTGTAAAGCCAAAGGCAGGTTTTGCTAAATAAATAAATACACAGAAGAGTGCTGATAAGTTGCCAATTTGACTGTGCTGCTAGAAAGGAGATTAACTGCTGCTTCATAGGAATTATTAAAAAATTAAAACTTTGCGTATCAGGTCAGTGCCTCAGGTCTGATGGCATTTCAGTGCAGAGAAGTCTCTAAGTAATCAGTAGGTCAAGTATGGTGGCAATACCATAGGGCAATTATTAAATAGCATGTTAGAAAAATTCAGTTTGGAAAAAAATAAAAATATTATGAACCCTAATTAAGGGCAAGAAAGAGGTGATTTTTTTCTACACAACAGCTTAGCCTAGACATGCTCTAGCTTCATTTGGTCTTGGCAACAAGCCTCATAAACAGGACTCACATCGACTGACACCAGAGGCCTATGGTGCAGTTGGCTGTCTCTGCTGGTCACCCACTCTGCTGCCACAGCGGCTTCTAGGATGTGGTTCATCTGACCTAATTCAGCTGTCTGCTTTACAGTTAAGATGAATAATGCCTAGAAGTGTCTGTTTCTTTCCATTTTCTGTCTGTCTGAGCTGATTGGTGTGTGGTACTGCAGACTGGCAATAATTTGTGTACAACAAAGAAGAATAGGAGCTAGAGGAAGAGCTCTGAACCTAAGACTTCAAGTGAAGGTCTGTGTCTCAGAGCCACCCTTGAGGCACTATATTACGGAGGCATGAAAGAAAGATGTAGACTGGACTTTGGTGTTACACTGGTCTACCAAGCTGCCAGTATCCCAACCTGCTTCCCTGATGCAGTATTCCATAAAATTACATTTGCTGATGTGACTGAATCAGGCCTTCCAGAGGTTTGGAAAGACATTTTTGAAGAAAACCTTTTGCATGTCGGAAAGTATAGGCTTGCCAGCAATCATGTGAAAAACATGCTCTGGCAATGTTCTGGCTTTTTTCTTAAAAGTCCAACACTCCCTCATCCTCCCAAACCCGAACACATTAAGATCCACAGACTGAGTTTAGGCATAATTCATGTAGACCATGATGTTGAATGTATTCAGCAAGAGTCTTCTTCCCATTATTTATCAAGATTACACCCCCCATCAGATCTTTTCGTAGTGTTTCTCACTTGCAAAGTGGGCTCCTCCTCTCCTTCCAAGCTCATCTCCAGTGCTGGCCGTCCGTGAAAGCAACTGAGGTGTGGAAAAAACTGGGATGAATAACTGGGGGCAGACTGACAGTAATGGAGCTTTGAGCATGTCCCAGGCTCATTGAAAAGAGTGGGCAGAGTTGGAGGAGAGAAGTGGTGGTGCTAATCTTGTATCTATGGTTCATTTGGAATTGCAATGTGTTTGTTTAACATTCAGCTTATGTTTGACTTATATGTATTGATGTTTGCATTAAATCAAGTAATTTTTCTGCACTCATATCAACAAAGCTATATAAAACATTTGACATCCTTAGGAAAATTCTTCATATGCTATTATTTATCATCTTAAAACTGGTAAACAGATTGGTAAAACAAGCAAACTGATTTTCAGGTGTGTTACAGAGCTGCAACAAGCACTATTGCTGTACATGTTCCTTAGTTACTAGGAAATGTAAAATCAGGAGAAAAATTTAAATTGCATTTTTCCAACCTTGCACCTGCCAGATAAGATCCTATGACATAATCCCATGCACAGAATTAGATACAACTCATTGTGAATATGCATGGTGGAATCAATCCAGGATATGTAAGAGAAAAAGAGAGAAATCTCAGTGCTGCCAGAAGTGTTTAACAATATTTTTCTGTTTTAGAAATTTAGATCTACAGAAGTCTCAGGTAATAATTAACTTAGACACATTCCTTACTGCCTTGAGCAAACAGAAACTGACACCCTACCGTAAGCAAGCTGGGACTGTGACCCAAGAAGCCATGTCCCACCAGAAGATTTATATCCACCCTAAAGTATTTTGGCACAGAGTTGCCTCAGAAACTGGGAGAAACAAATTATGATCAAGGTTAAGCAGCTCACAGATGGTTTTCCACTGACTGACAAGTCAGGTCTGTTCAAAATAAACTTGGGACCAGTCACAGTCTGTCTTTTCAGTGGTTTCTGGCTGTTTCCAGTGACTGAGCTGCTGGGGGACCTGAAATAGGTGTCCAGATCCATGTCACACGGGCTCACACCTTGCTGACTGCTGTGCATGGAGCCCAAGCACGGTCATGTTATATCAGCAGTGACAAGCAACATTCCTCTTTTGAAAATGGCTAATGAACAACCCAGACAAACTATAACACTTCATGGAAACGGCAGTTGGGCTAAAGGTGGCACACACAGAAATAATACTTTAGAGTTTCAACAAGCCATAATTAAAGATCACCAGATCCAGACATAGCAAGACTCCATGTTTATTTATTTATTATTGTACCTAATTTCTATCAAGGATTTCTGATGAGCCATACTCATCATTCTTGTTCAGATGTCAGTATAATGACTCCTGTGGAAGTTATATAGCATTAAAAATTATTTTAAAAATTCGTGCATATTTAGAGGGATGTAACTCAGCACTACCCTCCTGTCTGCCAGGAAAAGGCATATTTCTATCTTATAAATAAGATGGAGTTTGTAGCAACTAAGTTATGCAGACAAATGGTATCCTCCCAGCGGGATAGCAGATTCCACAAGCATCATTAAGGAGCAAAAGGGAAACTGTATTTGACAAAGATGAAAAAAAAGAAAAGCTGTAATGAGTAGAACAATTGCATTAATTAAATTACTTGTAAGGGTTTTTTGAAAAGTTCCTTGGGCCAATTCACTTTCAGCCAAAAAAATGAGTAAGGGGAAAGAGAAAATTCCTGGTCAGTCTCCACTCCAAGGAAGGCAAATTTCAGTAACAAATTTGTTAATGGAGATGTTTACTGTGTTGGAGGGCTGTGTAGGATATTTTGGCAGTCAGTTTGACAGGTCAATCTAAAAACTAGAATATAATTCAAAGTCAGATTGAAATCATCATTAGCAAAACATATCTTTGACAAGCATTTAACTTCTCTCTGTATTCCTTTTAATGGAGTAGCTAATTTCTCAAGTCCTTAATTTTAATGCCATTTTTACATCTTATTCTTTTCTTAGTGTAAAGGCAGTGTTGGAATATGCCACCCAGTTTTCATGAGAGAGGTGGTCCTAAGTAGGAGTGATGGGCTCACTGACCATTCCCAGAGCCATCTACAAGGTAACTGAGAGAACAACAAGCTCTCCCTCATCAAGGCACTGCTGGTGGTGCAGAGGACACATACTGGCTGGTTTTAACTGGTCAGTGCTTCTTTTTCCACATGGCTTTTTGGTCAGTGCCTCAGTCCACACAAATGTGAGGATGCTTCGTGGTAACAAAACATGGTGGAGGATAAGAAATGCATTTCTCACTTTATCGCCTTCATCTCTTTCACATCCCACAGCAACCAAGAGACAATGTCAGCATTTTCTGTCATGCATCTGCATGTGGCAGCACCTTCTGTAGAGGAAGAAGGAGACCTTTCTTGGCACACTTGTCCTGCCTAACACTCCAACCCTTCAGCAGAGCATTTTCATATTAGCTCAGTTGGGTTGTCTGCTATTTTTGGTAACCACACAAGTGTGCACACAGTAGCTTTGCCATCTCCCACCAGCATGAAAAGCCCACTGCTGCACACCTCCTTCTCCCACTCATTCCTGCACTTGCCTGGGAATCTATTCAGGCAAAGCAGCAACAGAAACATATTCTTTTCTAATTACTAGCAACTGCGTGTGCCAGTAGAGATATATGACTGTAAACCTATGTGAACACTGACCTCAATGCTCTTTAGCCTAAGTAGAGCTCACTTGCAGACCTCATCTATTTAAATATTGGTTTTACCTTCCCCCAAGCATGACAATGTTTTAGCTCTTTTTAACTGGGGATTCATGACTTTACAAGGACTTATCTGAATCACTGCCTATCACTCTGTTAAACCCCTAGGTATGTCCCTCTGTTTTCTGTTGATAGAGGTGATTTTTCAAAAGCAGTTAGCATTTTGAGGAGCTTTAATGTAGGATGCAGGAAAGAAGTCTCCATTAAAAAATTTTTGCAGTGGTTCCAGCCGAAAATCATTCCCACTAAAACAGCTGTCTGTGAGCACCTTAGATGTGAGAAGTTTGGAATTAAAGACTTTGCCGAGTATGTAAACTTTTTCTCTTTATTATTGTGAGAAAATATTATTAATTATCATGAGGAGAAACTAATCTGAGAATATAGGTCTCCACTCAAAATCGTATCCATGCTTGATCTCAGCATCTTCTTTTTTTCCCTATATATTTAGTTTATGTGCAACCTAGTTTTCTCCACTGAAGGTTGTGAATAACAGATGCAACCTCATTGTCCTCACTGACTTCACTGAGCTATAATTGAACACTGCTTTTGGTATGCTCTCAACAGTGTTGCTTGTATACTGCAAGTCATCTAAGTACTAATATTGAATTTATTCCATCAAAAACTAGCCCCTAGGGGCAAAAACAAACCAGAAATAATTAAATTCATCTAGTAAACCACAGGCTCATTTGAATAACATTGCCTTCTCTTAATGCTGTGTGTACATACAGCAAGCATAGATCATTACAGCCTGGCATCCGCTCGAACGCCTGTGAAGCCAAGATTCTCTGTTCCAGCTTCACAAACAATGAGCGCTTTGAACAGGAGAGAGAAGAAATCTGAGTTTCTGTATGTTTTTCCTCAAGCAGAAATGCTATGTACACTGTTGTCAGGTTTTTCCACACACTTTGCTTCTGTTTGAACTCCTTGCAGACTGCACGAGTACATTCTTATTGCTTCTAATATGTCAGAGTGAAATGACAGTAGCCTTGTGTCAAATCAGTTATACATCTGATTGAAATCCCTTCACATTTCACCTGCAGCTCATTATTTTCTCATTTCTATGTTGTTCTCAGGATGAACCAGTTCACAGTTCACACTTTAACACACACATGTATTACATGCCTCAGATGTTCAAGGGCTGACCAAGAATCTATGGGACTCCTCTTAATATTTCTATTCAGTATGACACAGCTTCTTGTATGGATCTGTCCCATACAGTAAGGTAGGCAGAAACCTGCAATCCAATTGCATTTTTCAGAGGCCTAGTGGAAGTGTGGATCCGTATATAAAGCTCAGTGATGAATGCCTCCTCTTCTATCTTCCTTCAGCTCTTGATATAGAAAAGTTTTTGCAGTCAGCTAAGGAAAAATCAGCATGTACTTGAATGTTGCAAAGTGGGATGTTTTTATTTTTAAAATTTCTCCTTTTCAGCTGTGCTACTTTGTATTTTGCATACGAATAAAAATCACGAAGAGTTACATATCGCAGCTTAAATATCAAAGATGACTATCAAATAATTCAAACAGAAGGCTCTTTATTAAAGTCACTTTACTGAACAATTTTGTATTGGAAAGCAAACAAGATGAAGGAGAATACTGCTTACTGAATCAAAGCAAAGAGTCTTGCTCTTCAGTCGCACATCTGCACAAGTGCTTCAATACATAGCTGGGTAACTAATTCCCAGCTTTAGTGTATTTGAATTTCTTTCTCCACAAAATGGAAACACGTACACAAAATGGATCTGCCATATCTCACAGAGGTAGAATATATAAAGATTTCTTTCAAGGAATTTCATCAAAAGACACCAAGTAAGTGATCAGCACTGTTATTTTTATCCTGCTTTAAATTCTCCATATCAAAACAAGACAATGCAACTTTTCACTGACATGTCATTCAGCTTATTTCACATTTTCCATTAGGTTTTGTGTGCTTTGGATAGAGCGTGAATGCTGCCTTGGTGATAAACTTCTTTGTTTCCCTGGGAGGTGGTGGAAGTGCTACATACAACTACACGCTGCTTCTTCTAGTTGCAAGAAGTAAAACAGGAGCAAGAATGACAGTCACTCTTTACTGAAGACCTGAGAGCATTTTTGGTGGCACTCGTATTGCATAAAAGCACGATTAACAAATGTCACCACCAATAATACAGCTTTGCTAAGGACATGGATATTCACCACCTTGTCACAAAGCAAAGAACGATCATCAAAGGAAAAGACACATTCTTATTCATAACAAGTCTTATTTTATGGCACATCATTTGTATAGCTATTTATTTTTAACAGCTGGTGAACAAATGACTTTACTATAATGTTGAATTTCTTTCACTAGCTGTATATATTTTTCCACAGAAATCTGATCCAAAGTCAAATCAAAGTCAGTCAGCTTCAGGATACAAATTAGTGTTCCATTCCATGGTAATCCAAGTTCTGACTGACCATGCTCCTACTGATGACAATGACAAATCTGTTTGGTTGTTTGGTCTTGTTTGGTTGTAAAGAAAATGAACCAAAACCATTAGATTGCTAGAAATTTGGCAGAAACTGGAATCCCAGAGCTGAGAACACTTCAGAAGTTAGAGCTACATTCATATTTTTTAAAAGTATCCACATGCAATATGATGTCTCCAGTACGCAAAACACACCAGAGGAACATGAGCTACTTTTGTGGCATGAAATAAATGTTGGATGGAAGAATGAAAATGCTCTCTAGTTTCCTAACAATTTTACAAATCCTTGTGTTGAATCTTTTCTTGAGTCTTATTTGTTAGAGCAACCTATATAAATTACTAGTGTATCATTCTAATGACATGGAATTGCTTAAAAACTGACAGAAAATGGCTCATAAAACTTTATGTCCACATCATCAGTTATCTTAAAACTTCAAACTGCTAAACTGTATTAGAAACATTTTTCAGATAATGCAACCTACTTCTCCTTAGCTTTCCAGAGATGATTCAGAAATAAAGTGCACCCAAATCCAGCTCTGTATCTCTGCCCTGCACTGTCATGATCCAGGTTTCTCCCTGAGGCAAGGTGTTAATGCCATGAGTTCTCATCCTGGCAGCAGCTGAAAAAGAACATGTTTGAACTCTCCTCCTTGATCTGCTACTTGTTGCAGATCTGCTATGTCAGGAAAGTAGTTTCCAATACAGGATACCTCTAAATTAACTTGCACACACCCTACCTATATTCTTTGTCTAACTCTTCATAGCTCCATCTCCACTGCAAGCCAGCACATGGTTCTTCTGTATGCCTTATTTCTTATTAACACCTATTTTCTTTTCCAAGTAGCCTCTATGTATTTTGGTGTCATTGTATCTGAATTTTACTTGTCTGCTGTTGAGGTAAAGCCCGAGGAGCAAAAGATCCCTAGGTCCCCAGATGGTGGGCGGTCCCCGACTCATGATGAAAAGAGAAACCTTGCCCCCCTCGCCACTCCCCCAGAATTTCCCCATTGGCTCCCATGCCTTAGTCCCGCCTGTGTTCCGCCCCTGGGCCCTTGGATAGTTGGTTCTGTGACCGAATATAGGTGAGTGCCTGAGTCTGCCTCGCGCTTTTTCGTGTACTGGATCTTCCTTAGATGCTGTGCTGTCTGCTTCGGAATAAATCCACACGAGGTGCCCTCCGGATTCGTTGTCTCTGGTAACGCATGAGCTATCCTAGCTAAGGTGTGAGCGTGTGTTTAGTGCCTTCCACCGGCACGGGTGAGAGAAATCTGCTAGCTAGAGACCACCACTGCACCACCGAGGCTGTTCCCCTGCCAGGGACGGTTTTCGGGTGAACGCGGTCAGATCTCAACCCCCACACCACGCCGCGTTCAGTCTGCCTCCCATAAGTAGCAGATACACATTAGCCCTCCCAAGATTCTCTGCGAGAACGCAGGATCTCCTAATGTGCAAAACCAGGTGCATCCATACTGTGTATATCCAGCAGCTGTGGAGCTGTTCAGCCAGCAAGCCTCTAAGTCTGACCTCCAGCATGGTCAGAGGCACATACTTCAGGATGCTGCATGCTTAAATGCAGTAAGACAATTACCATGTTCCCTAGGGTGTCCAGACAGGATGTCTGCAGGCAATCTGCAATCTGCCGAGCTGATAAGATATGGGCTGGAAGCAGAATATGTTACGTGGGGTTTTTTTCCTGAGATCGTTCTTCCATAGAGAGGGATATTTCTTTCTTTACAAAAGATACTATCATTTCCTCTGTTCCTCTTCTTCAAATCTGCAGGTTGTTAAGAGGTCCTGTGAGGAGATATAAATCTTCCTCTAAGCATCAGTGCCAAGATCTACTGTTGTGTGAGGAACTCTTCTGCTTGCTTCACGCTTGTCTAGTGTGGTGATAAAGTGGAGATATGTCCATGGGAAATGCTTACACTAAAACTTACACTCATCAGAGTTGATGACAAAAATCTTCTTGGTCATACTGAAATGCCAAGGGAGAAATTGTGAATTCTGTGGGAAATATTCAAGGCTCTTTATCATTCCTACAGGAAAACCTTGCTACCTGAGACAGGATGAATATGCAGAGACAACTGATTAGTGGCAGTAACGCCCTAAAAGACAGCCAGACAGGTAAATAATAAACAAAAACTAGCTGTTGGACTTCACTTTGCCCATTCCTTGTAGGCTTTAATTTCTTCTAGATAAGTAGTGAGCCATACAACATCATCGGCAATACAAATGCTACCTCCTCACAAGATCATCCCAGTGTCCAAAGTGGCAATCCTCTATTAAAGCTCTTCCTTGTGACATTGGCCAGCTCTGCCTCTCAGCTTCTGACTCGTCTTCCCATTCCTCATGCTACTCAGCTAAGGATTACTTACTAATACCTAATGCCAAAATTCACAGCAGCCAAAAAAATTTCCTTTTAATAGCTTTAATAGCTTGCATTGCTTCGCTGGCTGTAGGTGGAGCTGATACGTGATAGGATTGGTAAAATTTTCTACAGAAACCATCTTCTGACAAAAACTGTATTTGTCACTGAACAGAAACTGAGGGCCAAAAGCATTTGCTTTCATTACCAAAATAAAAAGAAACGGGGGACGTGTCCTCTTTTTATTTAAAAACTACTCACTAGAACTGAACATTATTGTTTTTAGGCTAAAAACCAAAATACCTGGGACGAAGGCCAGAACATTTCAGCTGAGAACTAGCTAATGCTTCATCACTGTGGTTAGCAGATGTGACTGGATCCACACAGGGAGTGAGTTTGTTCCGCAAAACTTGACATTTTTCCACAGTCACATTTCAAGCGGAAAAGAAACCCTTTGAAAATGTGGTGATAGATTAAAAGGAAATCATCCCTTCTTTGCAGAGGAAAGCCAGGTATGCACACACAGAATGGAACTGGCCGTACAGCTCTCGTGGGTTTTCCCTGCTCATTCTCCTCCCTGCTGCACGCAGTCTGTCAGTCTCACCACAGGAAAGAGGGCTCAGACCTCTCAGATAATGGGCATGCAAAAAGCTGTCACTTCAAATCTTTCTTAAAAGTGTGTTAGCCTTTTTAAACTGCCCCCCAACCTGATGGAGGAATACGTTTGGTAAAGGTCCAAGACTCTACAAAATACAGTCATTCCATGTGCTCAAGACACTTGGTTATTTAAAGGTTTACTCTGTGTGGTAATCTATAAAGAGATCAGAAATGCTTTCCACTTAACATGTCCTTCAAGACAGGAGACAGAGGAGTTTTAAAAAATTCAGGAGGTGCTTAAATTTACAATCATTCAGTGTGCCTTATGTTGCTCTCCTCCTTGCACAGATTGAAATAAAAACCGATGTATTTGTTTTCACCTCAGTCCCAGACTTTTTTAAGCTGTCTGCATGCAATTCATTGGGGTTAATTTGCTATCAACATGTCGGTTAGGGAGACTTTCCTACAAAATGACCTGGACATCTCCTGGCTCCACGCCTTAGAAAGTTCCAAACCCGCCCAAGCCCCATCCCCTCCGTGTGCAAGGGAAGTCTGTCCCCATGGCCCAGAAGCTCGTGCTGCAGCCTGCTCACTGTTTGGCTAATGGAGGAATAGCAGGGCACAGAGTGGCACGGCATGGCAGACCCACAGCAGGGAAGTCCAGCTGCAATCCCGAGTGGCACTGCTCTAGGAACGTACATCTGCTGTCATTTATTTTACCTTACTGCTTGACAATGAAGTAAAAATTTTTTTCCCTCTCTTCATCTTTTATTCCTCACCTCTCCTCACAAGGCAAAGAGTAGTTTTTCTTTTAGCTCTAGTATCACTCAGAAGCAGTATGGAATTCCGGTTCCCACAAGTCTGGGGCTGTGGAATTGGCTGGAGCTCTGTGGGTTGCCAGGCTAGGAGAGCACTGTCTCTGAGGGGACAAAGCTCTGGCCATAGATAGCTGGATTGCCATTTGGCATCGCCAGTGACCAAAATGCACAGGGTAGATAGAAGTGAAGCCACGTGGCTCACCAGAGACTGATGTCCTTGAATGGCCCCACGCTCGGCAGCTGCCTGGCAACGACGTGTAGCTGTTGCAAGCGCTCCAGTTTGAGACCATCAATCTGCCTGTTTTACATGTGCCTATTTAGCAACTAGCAACACTGCTGGTACCAACAACTACATAAGGGTAAAAATTTGGTAAAGGAGCACAAAATTTAGCCTTTCTCTAAAAAAAAAGTGATTTGCCCTTGGGCAAAGGGATCTACTGGAGTGTGTACGGGTTTGTTACATTCGATTCCTGAATCTCTCCCCTGCTACAAGATGCAGCAGCAGTGGGGTGTCAGGGGAGCTCCTGAGCTCGCTCTGGGGTATGTCTTCCCTCAGGGGCACTGCCAGCTGCCATGTGCTAGAGTGATGAACAGGTCCCATCAAGGCTGTTTTCAGAGCTTGTTTGGGGTTTGACATGTTTCTCCATCTTCAAGAACCATACACAGTGCTGCCCAACAGACCTTTCTTCCTTATCTCTTTCAAAAGCAGTCCAAAGCCTATACTCACAGCTATAAGGTATTCACAGTGACTCTCTCAGGTGTCTCAACCCTAGCAGATTCCCCACAGGATAAACTGCTGCTGCACCACAGAGGTGGCAGAGGTTGAGAGTACAGCACAGTCAAAGCAAAGGAGCCAGCCTTGATATTTGGAGAGACTGTAATCCCAAATCCCAACAGTTTAGAAAGGCTGTGGAAAGATCCAGTTCATCACTTGGCAAAACATCCAGGGTTTGACAAACAACAAAATTCGCACAGTCCAGGCTGATGCTTGCCAAGGTTTGACAGACTTAAAGCAAACCACATTTGAAACGCACTGTTAAACCTTCTCATTTCTTTTTATTTCACTCTGGGAAATGGATTTACAATCAGGCAGATCCCTCTCAAGTACTCCAAGTTAGTGGCACAGCTCAATGGCCAGTGAGGGAGCCCCCTCCATCCCACTGTGCTGTGAGGACAGCTGTATTCCAGCTCACCCTGCCAGCTCTACCACCCGTGTTTTATTGATTTCTTTTCTCACCAGAATCCGATAGCTGCTTTGTTTGCCCTCCTTAGACATTAAAATTTGTACATTTTTCTAATTATATCATTTGAGTTTTAAGCTTTCCACCACTATTTTAAAACTGCAGTCTTTTCTAGCATGTAGAACTACATCAAAAAAATATATTTGCTGCTTCTTTCCGAAATTTTTAAATATTGATCATTTTTAATGAGCTTTATTGTAAAGCAGCCTTGTGACTCTTACCAAGGACACTCTGTAAATGCATGGCTGTGATGATGTTGACCCAGCAAAAATGTTTTCAGTACTTTGAAACCTGTAGTTCTGGCATGCTCTAGAAAAATAGGCAGAGTTTTTTTTACAAACTCTCTCTCATACAACATGCTATAGTAGTAGTCTTAACCTGTTTTAATTTTTTAACTAAGTCACAAGCTGGACCTGGAAGAGAAGGTTTTGGAGTGGTTGACTTTTTTTGTGTTGAAGATCTGATATTTGTTTTGGGTTTGGGTTTGTTGGTTTGTTGGGGATTTTTTGTGTGTAGGACTTTAATCTTTTTGGTAATGGGCCAAAGTAGTGCAATGTGCAATAATGGTTCTGGCATATTTTCAGTGATCATTGCAGAATTTATTTCACCTCTCAGTATGCCGGAATATATTCCAGTGGGTAAGGAGTGTTCATTATTTTAGGCTTGACTCAGTACAAATATATATATTTAAAATAGGAATATAACTAGCTTCAGCCCACACAAAACCATGAAGCCAGATGTCTTTTTTTGCCTCAAATTCAAGTAGATCCTTTATAAACTTATGTGGAGAAAAAGCTGAAAGGGAAGTTTTAATTATATGCTACAATCAAGAAGGCATTTTACATCCCAGTTGGCAGAGCTCTTACTGTGTATTTTAAGCAAGATGAAGATGACAGAAGAAAGCAGAGAAAAAAACCCAGCTTCTATACTAGTTCTCTGGTGCAAGAACAGCTTGATCTTATTTATTGCATAGTTTTTGCAAGTTCTTATATTTAGAGCCTGTCCTGTAACATCCAGGAACAAACACTAAGGAATCTTAACCATATTAGCATGAATTATAAATTAATTTCCTGGAGTCATAGCCATGGCTTCTAGAGGGATTTTAACATACATGCCATTTCTTTTGGCACCTAATGAGTCTCTGGTAGGTTTTTCATAATTAATCTTCACAAAAATGAATAAGGATTAGGAGGGAGGGGAAATTCTTTCAGCATTCTCTTTATGACTTCATGCATCTTTACCAGAAACAAGTAAAATATTATAATTTTCTTTCTTAATTAATTTGCTTTGAGAACTGCCAGATTTATCTAACAGCTTTTTTAATATATCAAAACTGCAAAGTGTCAAAATCCAGAATTAATGCTCAACCCTCATAAAAATTGCATTTTGTAGGTATAGACCTTTTGACTGCTCTCCTCTTCTAAACAGAAGACTGATCTTAATAATCAGCGCTTTACGCCCCAGTACATTTACTGTATAAATTTAACATCCTGTTCTTGATTAGCAAATAGGATTTGGTAACAAGCCTTTTACCTAGAGCAGCCCATAGGCAATAGGTTTCACAGACCTTGGACAGTAGGTTTCTCACAAAGGCATTCTCTCCTCATTTCTTTAAGCTTTTCTGAATGCAGAATGAGCAATAAACATAATCATAACTATTAGCTTTGTGTATAAACAGTTTGCAATATTGGGTACTAAAAAATACTGGAGCATTTGCTTGACACATCTAGTAATTGGTAATGTAAATACAAAACATTAAACTTGAGATTTCCTGCTTTAGTAAGAGCCTGGAGTAAAAAGGGTAATAGTGCTTTTGGGGAAAGGAATAATCTCTGAAGAGTGGAACTGTGAAAGTTTCCCAGCCTGTACTAGTAAATAGCACTGCACACCTATTGAATGTGATTAATGAAGTGTAATGATTGCATAGTTACACACCAGAAGAGCAATCAAAATTACCATTTCTACCTTTAGCAAAGTTTCACTCCTGTAGTACCAGCTACCAGGTATTTGTTAACTGCTGGCAGGCATTTGAACTGATTTTAAAGGGCCAAGACAAACTGAGCCATTAGAATTCATGTTTCAGATTTTCAGCCAGGATTCCCAATTCTCCATAACTGCTGAATACCTAAGACTTTGCTTAATATGATTTATACTGCAATCATAAATATTTCTCTAAACGTAGTTGTTATGATGCTGGTGACATTTTACTTGTCTTCCTCTCAGAGGTAAAGCAGGTGGACCTTCAGGCACAAGACCTTATTCTTCCTTGGGCTTCCCACTCACTGGCCCAGCCTTATCCTGCCACTGGGGGATGCCAGACCTTGTAGTACAGCTGACAGAAGTCCCACTGTCAACACTAACTGCTAATTACTGCTGAGAGCTGATGTTCTCCCCAGAAATCTACCATCATGGATACAGTCATCTACTGCTTTACAGTTTAAGAAGCACTTTGATATGTAAGGGGGGGGGGGGGAGTGGGAAAGGTGGTGGTTTAATAAGAGAAATATCTAAACAAGAAGCATTTCTGCCACATCTGAAAACAAGATTTAGAAAATTAGTCAAAAATAAAGCAATGTAAATGGAAAAATCCTTTTATTAATACTTGCTAAAATAAGAAAGACTCTTGGACAAATGACTCCTAAGGTTATCATAACTGTCTTGCTATTCCTGTTTGAATCCACTGGTGGCCAGACAGTGTCTTCTTTTTACATGAATCGGTATGCTTTCTTTCACAAACCTGAATTATTTACTAATAAAACTGGTTTTTGTCCCAGAGAGTAATCTCATTCTGCTGCTATACATTTTTGTGAATGAGTTACTAAATCTGAAGAACTTTCTGGCAAAAAAAATGATGGCTAACCACATATGTAGAAAACATTATCCAAATAGTTAAGGACTCTGTGGACTGGAAAACATTTTCTCAGTTCTCTAATTAAGAATATTTTTCGTGCAACTGTCATGTGTTGGCAGATTTGCATACCTGTGTGCAAAAGAGCTGACAGTTTTATCTGTCTGCAGCATAGGTGTCCCCAGGTAGATGTTGCTTGTCTAAGGTCCAAATAAAAGCAATGGAGATGTTGTTCCCCATGGTCAGTGGTTTGAATAACTGAATAACTGTTTGTCTTACCCAAAATTCACTGACTCACTCTCTAAAACTCCACGGATGCTAATGGGAGCTGAGGCATCTGTGCAAGTCGTGGCACATCTAGATGCTGGAAGTATAAAACGCACTGGGAGATACGGACAAGCTGAAGGCTCAAACAGCAAACCTCAGCTCAAATGCTCTTCAGCTTTGACAGTTTGTAACTCTCCCTCACCAAATATCAGCAGGCAGGTCCCTTCAAAACTGTAAGACTTGGAGCACTTACTTAGGAGCTGCAACAACATGCTTCAGAGGCCAAATAACCAGTTAGCTGTGAGTCACATCCCATGTATTGATCTCATGCCATCTGGAAGCACAAGCTCAAATAACCACCATCACCCGTTGTGTAACGTCAATAAAGTAAAACTGTCAAGGTATTTCAAGTCTCTGAAAGTGTTACCAGGAAGAATACTTGCTGGCCACAGGTAGGAGGGGTACAGATAAAAGTAAGAATTTGTTATGCCATTGGACAAAATAGAACAAGGGCAGAATAAGCCCTCTTAAGATAATAGATGATAAAAGTAAAGGAAAAAAGGGTCGAGAACAGTCAATAGCTGGAACAGAGGATTGGGCACAGAGCCATTCTGGTGGATTTGGGCCACATATAGCCTGAGGCTGTACTTAAGCAGCTCTGAGTTGGAATGTTTAGATGTTAGTTTGAATGGATATAAAAGTTTAATTAATGTCTGAGGGGCTTGGGGAGACAGATGAGCAGAGAATTAACATCCAAAAATTGCTTTCCATAATGAAACCCTATCAGTTTCTCATAAAACTTACAAATGCGAAGAGAAATATATGAAAATGTTTGGGGTTTTTTTTTTTTTTTTGTTACTGTAGAACCTTTGAAGAATGCCTTCATAAGCCTCAGAATCATTACTACAGCTGTAATTATTTCCTTTCTAAACTAAGAGGTTTATTTGTAAATGTCTTCACCTTCAAATACTATGACCAGAAAGAAAAAACAAATCCATATATTTGTGGCTTTTTTGCACAGAAGACCAAAGGTGCATTTCCCTGACACTGCATACCTTAGTGTGCCAAACTCAGTAGCAAAAAACCTGAAGAATGTGAGGACGTATTTTGTAGCTGCACAAAACATTATCAGTCTTGATGCCTTGGACACGTATTGATCATGCTCTTTGATGAAGCAGAGTTTTCCCCCGCAGTGTAGAGTTGCATACTTAACTGTGCGTGGCATTTGTGCCTTCCTGCTGCAGTGTTCAGCTCTAATTAGTTCCAGATACATTGGATCGTACCTTTAGATCATGAGCATGTTTTGGTAAGCTAAACATTT
Organism: Eulacestoma nigropectus; assembly: GCA_013397775.1. Taxonomy (NCBI): domain Eukaryota; kingdom Metazoa; phylum Chordata; class Aves; order Passeriformes; genus Eulacestoma; species Eulacestoma nigropectus. Next base: position 429,261 of record VZTE01002919.1, read on the forward strand.
AATTTGCATTGTTATATATGGTATTATGAATACACTCAGTACACGATATAATGCCTGAAAACCTACCCACATATGAAAAAAGTGAGTAAAATTGCAACCCATCGCTTGTGCACATCCTCTTCTTGGGTCCTGAAGAAGATGTCTACTAAACACCCTTGGTTCTGCCTGCTGGGTTTTTTCCCACAGCTCAGTGAGTCCATACATCCCCCATCTTCGATCAGACTCTGTTAGCACCATCAGCCAGGCTCTCTTTTTCCTTCCAAAGCAGAAAGTTCTCTTTGCCACCCAAAATAACATTGTCCACTTAACATCATAACAGAATAGCATTGCCAAAATAATCAGGGCAGGGAATATTCCATCTTGTATCCTAATGAGTTTGTAAGACTGTTTTGTGCTTCAGGTTGGCTAGAAGCAGGAGTGCTGTGCTACTGAAAAGTAGAGATTTACTGTTTTCCCGGAGTATTCACAGGTATCTATTTTTCCTTCATCTGTCCCCCAGGACTCCCTGTAGGTAGCTGGCTGACCAGCTTAGTTCCTGTTGAAGTGATTATTTAATGTGGTGAAAATGTGTTTATTGTGCAGTCAATGATAGCAGAAATGTAGAGCCTTGGATGGATGCCTCTTTTTTCTTCCCTAGATCTAAATAAATACATGAAAATCAACCTATTTTTCTACCTTATTTTTCTTAGTTGCTAAATGCAACTGGAGCCCAGGGAATTTAATTTGGCTTCCATATTTAAAGGTATATTTTTTCACTTTTGCTAAACTTTTGTGCATTTTCTTTCTGGGACAGAACTGCAGACTCAGCTTAGGTAGGTTCACGGGAAACCATGTTTGAAAAATCAAACTCACATCTTTTTTTCTCTAAAATGCCTACAAAGAGACACATTTTAATGACCAGCATTTTTGAACAAGCATGCTTAGATATTAGATAGTTAGGTTATTTTTAAAACATCTGAATGAGTGGTCTGATTTTCATGAATGTTAGTCACTTACTGTATCCAGTGGAATTCACTGGGGTTGTGTATTTTTCTGCAGTTCAGAGAATTAGTCCTTTCCACATTAGACACCAGTATTTAGGCTTGAAAATGTGGATTTTGTTATCAGGAATACGGACATGCAATTCTAAGGGTATTTGTTTTGAGACTCGTAATGAAGCAGGAAGCCAAGAGAGCATTTACTGGACTGCTGTGGCAATGGGTGTGTTACACTGTGGTAGCACAGCACCAGCTCCTGATTCCTGTAAAATAAGCTTATATGCAAACACCTCCACGTCAGCACGTATGTAAAGTATCTTGGGCTTGCAGCTAATCTGGAAAACAAAGTTCATAAGAGCTGCTGGCAATAATCCTTCCCCATCTGTAACTGGAGCATTCCTTGAGCTGTGCAAATGTAAAACAAAGTTTCATCTCTGTGTTAGGAATAGGAAGCTCCAGCTCTCTGATCTTCCAGAGGCTTGAGATTTCAAACATAGCTCATTTGCAAGAGAATACATGATGAATAAGGTTTGGGTGCTGCTCACAGAATACGCATGAGAATCAAAATGGTATTTTTTACTTTTTCCATCCAATTGTTTTGGGGGCTTTTCTATTCCAGCTTAGAAGCCTGTACACAAATGAAGACATCTACAGATTTTTGACTGTGATTAGAAAGAACATAGTCTACAAAACAAGAAAACTAAGGAATGAAAAACTGTGACCTCTAAAGAACAATGCATTAAGGATGTGGCAGTTCCCAAAAGGTGGTGGCAGTATAGCATTTTAGAAATCCCTTTCCCAGTGTAGAGCAGTGGAGTCTACAGGGCAGTGGAAGTGTTGAAATTACTGGCTTGGTGCCAACTCCAACCTCCTCATCAAATAAATACTTTTGGTCACCAAACATTTTTACTGCTGCTGCTTTTGATGATGTCTTCATCACTTACCTACCCCTTGGCCTTGCAGGGATGATTTTCAGGAAGATACAGTGTCTGTAAGAATATCTTAGGATTCTTCAGCTGTTTCTTCTGTGGCATGAGTGATCAGTTTTCAGGACCTTTGCTTTAACTGCACCTGGAGACATCACAACTATAAACCACTGCCTCCTTATCTCTGCCCACGACAGGGCTACACTGTCCACTACAAATTCTGCCAACACTGTTAGAGAATATATTGGGGAAACAACCCTTTGAACTCACTTCTGAGGCAAAAAAGTAACATCTGCTCATTTCTAGTGTCTTCTGGTATCCTTACAATGTACCAATTCATTATTAACGATACTATATTTATAGCCAATTCAATGGAAATCAATTCATTAGGCTGAGAAGTTCTCCCGCATGACCATCCCTAAAGACTTTCCCTACTCATTAATTAAAGTCAGGTTTTGTCACTAATTACACTAAGAGCATGCCCTAAAGAGAATTATGTATAAACCCTGGCCATTACAGCCTATAGATTAAACGCAGATTAAAAGAGGAATGAAAAGCCTCCAGAACTACTGAAGTTCTATTGAAATTCAAGTTTCATCTGTACCAGCTCAAGCGAACTTTTTGTCTGTTCCCTGTACACCAGTAGCAGCAGAAGTGGCAAAAATGTCTTTTAGTCTGAAGAACCCCAAAAAGCTTTACAATCAGAAATCACTTGAACATGTCCTGAAGTGCAGCCTCCTTTGTCTTGAGAGGGAGCAGCTGCTCAGCTGTGCACTTCAACAGCAGCACACAGTGATTTCGAAGTACAAAATATCAATTCTGACTGAAACCACAAGGACAAATTTAGGCCAAAATAATGTTGTTGCCCAGAGTACTGTTCCCCATTGAAACTCTCACAAAGACCTGCCAGCAGAAAACTGGTCACTACTTTTATTTCTTATGCTTACCTCCAAAGTAGAAGTAGGCTGCAGCTGCAGTGTGCTACAGCAAAGATCCTCTCTCTGCTTCATGTCTTGCTTAAAAGGAAGATGTACAAAGTTCATCAAGTACAAACAGTAAAAGCTTCACATGTGCAGAGTGCCCACTCTTGAAAGTCGTTAACAGAGCTCTACAAAGAACTTAAACATTGGTAACCTATACGTTTATTCCATGCTTATATTTTTGTGCTTTGTCCCAAATGAAGCACATTTTCCAGTAAGTCTGTCTCTCCTCAGGTAGAAGAAGTATTAGCTTGCAACTCGTCTTTGTTCATTTTACAGAAAGATTGCAGACCAACATAACCCTCTCTGCTTGCCTTAGATCAAACTATTCTAGGTATCCTCAAGGATGGAAAAGATCTATGTGATTCAAAGAATCATACACACTCAATTCAAACATGAGAAGTATCTGTTGTAAAGATGCATTGAGCTGAAGTGATTATTGTTTTGTGTACAATTTTTTTAGACACAACCTACATTAGTTTTAGAACTCCAAGCATAACCTTTGCTCATATGCCATTATTCAATCTCTCAGTGATTTACTCTTTATGAACATCCCAGAGGCACTGATAACATAACTGCTTGAGGATCTCCCTGTGCTGTGCAAACAGGTATGTGATGCACTTTCAGGATCAAGGGTCGAGCTGTCATCATCAAAATACAGCGGTTGTGTATGGTTCTTGCAAGCTGCACCAGGCTATGAAGCATAGGTGTAACAGATTGCCATGATCTTATGCAACAGCATGAAATATTCAAAGTTCATTGAAATTACATACATTTGGGTCTGTCTAAGAAAGGAAACTTATTCCACCTCATCACATCTGGAAGAATAAATCTTAATCATGTTGTTGGCATGAAGCAACAGAGTAAGGCATAGCTGAGAAAGATTTTCCAAGTCTTGAAAAAATATTTTCTTCTTTTAGCATAACAATGCTTTTTTTGATATCAGTAATAATGAATTTCTTTATAATGATGGCACGGTTACCTTACACATCTTTTAAACTGTTAAGTCTTTAGCTGTGTTACTTACTTTAACCTATGTTAACATTCAATATTCATGGAAATAAAAGGGGGTTATGTCTTTTAGATAATTTTTATTGCCATACAGCAGCCCCAGAATGCTTTTCATTCAGCTACCTTAATACTAAAATGATGCCTACTCCTTCGTGATAGATACAAACACACATGGAAAGTATAAAATCATGGAAAAATAAAATAGTTTGGGTTGGAAAGGCTCTTTAAAGATCATTTAGTCCACTCCCTTTCCGTGGGTACAGACATTTTTTACTAGACTGCTCTTAGCTGCATTCTCTCTGGCCTGGAACACTTCCAGTGATGGGACATTCACAGTTTTTCTAAACCTACCCTCTTTCAGTTTAAAACCTTTGCCCCTTTGTCCTGACGCTACAGGCCCTGGTAAAAAGTCCCTATATTCTTGTAATCCCTTTTTATATATTAGTATGCTGCAAAAAGATCTCCCCAGATGTTCCCTTCTCCAGGCAACCCCAACTCTCTCAGCCTTTCTTTAGAGAAGATTATCTTCATGGTCCTCCTCTGAATCTGCTCCAACAGATTGATGTCCTTCCTGTGTTGGGGACCCCAGAGCTGGACACAGAACTCCAGGTGGGGTCTCACAAGAGCTGAGTACAGGGACAGAGACACCTGCCTTGACCTGCTGGCCATGCAGCCCAGAGTGTGGTTGGCTTTCTGGGCTGCAAGCACACATTACCAGCTCACTCCAATTTTTCTTTTGCTAGTACCCTTAAGTCCTTCTCCGGGGGCCTTTTATCGGTTCCTTAATCCCCTAGCCTGTATGGATATGGGGATTCCCCAGCCTAGTTATTGGATCTTGCACTTTGTCATATATGAAATTAGGTAATTGGCTTTTGCATATAAAAATCATCTTATAACCAAGTTAATAGTTATTAAAGTTGTTAAGATAGTTGAATTGTAAACACCCCCCACTCTGTAAACCAATGTCCCTCCCCAGCAAATGATCCATTGGTGAAAGGGACTTGTGATGGACCTTGGAATTCACCAATCATCTTGTGCCGTGGG